>OZ038531.1:18431471-18858123 GCA_964036665.1 Gordius sp. MW1
CAATATTTTACTAGAGTTTCATGATTAAAAAGCCGAGATCTCACCGAAAAAATCTCGTATGGTCTCGTCTCAATCTCAAATCAGTTTTTTAAATTCTCGTCTCGTAGCGAGACCGAGAAATTTTTGGTTTTCCGCATCACTACCTATCTTAATTCCATTTGAGCAATTCATGGTTGAAACAAAATTCCCTAAATGCCACAAATATTGACAAGTTTATTAAAAAGCTTTGAATTAGTATCTTTCCTTTTATCTGAAAACAATAGATCTAAGGCACCATATGATTTTTATACCATACATATATTATGTAAAGCTGAAATATTTTTAAATCTAGTAGTTTTAACATACTTGATAATGTAAACCAGGTGTTACAAAAAATGTGGCTTCTCAAAAAATGGCTTTTGCCTGTCTTAATAAGATCAGATAAGGAAGTGTAGCAAAAATTAATATTTATTTTCTTCTTTATTTTGCAAAAATAATGATCCGTCGATATCAGCATAATTGGAAGCAATAATTTAGTCTTTATAGTTTGGAATATTTGGGTGTTGTTAATACACATCTATTCAAAGATTTGTTGATTGATATTAAGGTTGGGGTGATGATAGAAAGAGTTTTAAATCAATGTCGTGTTCTCTTGCCTCATTACTTCATTATATATTTTGTTTCTTCGGTTCTGCCTCTTCGGCATCTTTAAGGATTTTTTTGTCGATTCATAAAAATTATTCACATTTATAGTATTACTATTACCTAGAGTTGGATATCACTCTTTTCACACTCCTCCATACTCTATTCACACTCATTATAATTTGAATACACAAACCTTACGAGTAATAATGTTAACCTCGATAACATGGTATATAAACTAATGCTTAGCGATAGAGAAGGATGATATATTATATTGTATCTTTTGGTTGTATATTAATAAAGTTCTTTTAGTTAGAATAAAGTAGGCTTAATCTCCTACATTTGGTGACCCCGCTTTTTCGGGGGAGCTGAATTTTTTTTTATTCCTCCCCCTTTTACATTTTTAACCCCAGTTCTACATTTTTTTTATCTCCCTCATAACAGCCCCATTAATTATTTTTTGGCACTACTTTCTCAAGCCACCACCAAATACGACACTGGCAAAGAGCAGGGGTTTGAACCCGCCCAAAATAAAATCGGTTCGTGTTTGGGTTTAAGGAATGGGTTCGGGTACGGGTTCGGGTTCAAGAAATTATATTATACTAATAATACATTTTTACTTACAAAAAATTATTGAATAGTTAACTTAATTTTTAAATAGCACCTAATTATATTCACATGCCAATTATTTTATCCATTGTGAATATGGTTCATATATATAAAGTACTAGCTGAACCCGGCAAACGTTGTTTTGCCATTTACCCGGGTGTATTAGCAGAATATATATCATCTTATAGATAAGTTTCAATAGATCAAGAATATATCAAATATAATTGGTAAGTGTTTACTATGCAAAGATTTTTAAACAAATAGTAAAAGAGGGTCCAAGGCCCAGGCCCACCCAAGAGAGAACTGGCCCCATGCCCCCCCCCCCAAGGAAAAAATCTTTTGCCCCCTGGCCCTTTAACGATTTTTTTTTAATTTTTTGTAATTAAGAAACAATATCATAATTATAATTATTTGTTTCTGAATAAAACTTTTAATTCTGAACTTAATAATGTCCGAAGAACTGAGATATATCAACATTTATTGGCACTTTGTTAAAATTATTTTAATTTTTCTCCTTATTTAACGCGCAAAAAATGACAAAATTAGATTTTTTAATTTATTTAGCCACGCAGGAGGGGACACGACCGTCCTATAATAATAAAACACGAGCATTCGGCCCTCGTGGGAAGGGGGAGGGGAGAAGGGGAGGGGAGAAGGGGAGGGGAGAAGGGAAGGGGGGACGACTCATCTTTACTTCGTATAAATGTATCATATTTGCTATGCAATTTATGGGCGAGAAAGGTGGGAAGGGGCGAGAATGCCTATAGGGGGGTATTAAATGCCTAATGATTAATTAATTATTTATACAAATTTTCCATTTATAGGCAAAATGTAATATAGGCAAAATGTAATATAGGCAAGGGTTAGGGTTAGATTTAGTGTTTGCATCTAGTTGCTTATTACATTAGTTTTTACGGCCTTTAGTGATTATGGGTCTAACAAACATTATATTATAAAACATCACAATGTTAAGAATTCGCAGAATTGTTGGGAGAAATTTTTGTTGAATTTGAACAATTTTTAATTAAAAAAATCAAAAATTTGGCGAATGGTCATTTTTTCTCCATTCAGTACCAACAGATACTCTATAAGTCAATGATAGCCAAAAAAACGGAAAAAAAAATTTGATGCTCACTTTAGCCAATGGTCATTTTTTTCCATTGGTCAGCAGCCAGCAAACGGTAAAAATGGATATAAATTCATAAGAGTAAAAAAACGAAAATAAAATTTCGAATCACATTTTGGCCAATGGTCATTTTTTTCCATTGGTCAGCAGCCAGGACACGGTAAAAGTGGATATAAATTCTTAATAGTCAAAAAAAAACGAAAAAAATATTTTTGAATCACATTTTGGCCAATGGTCATTTTATTCCATTGGTCAGCAGCCAGCGGACGGCCAAAAAGTCATAATAGCAATGGTAGGAACAGGAACAATCATAATAGTCAAAAAAAACGAAAAATTTATTTCGATTCACATTTTGGCCAATGGTCATTTTTTCCATCGGTCAGGAGCCAGCGGACGGCCAAAAAGTCATAATAGCAATGGTAGTAACAGGAACAATCATAATAGTCAAAAAAACGAAAAAATAAACTCGGATTCACATTTTGACCAATGGTCATTTTTTTCATTGGTCAGCAGCCAGCGGACGGCCAAAAAGTCTTATTATCAATGATAGTAACAAGAACAATCATAAGAGTCAAAAAAACTCCGGGATTCTAACCCAAAAACTAGTTAAATTGCATAGCAATTAAAAGTAAACAACCTTTATTTATGTTTATTATATAATAAAATGAAACAATAATAGAACAAGTGGACGGCCAAAAAGTCATATTATCAATGGTAGTAACAGGAAAAATATATTAATTTAATATAAAAAATAAAAAATAAACTTGCCCTCTCCGGGAATCGAACCAGCAATTCAGAACGTTCGCCGGGGTTCGAACCCACATTAATAGAGGCATAGGCTTTTGTAGGGGTACAGGGACCCATATCAGTAGAGGCATAGGCCCTTGTAGTGGAGGGCTAGGGTAATTATAGCAATTAATATCAATGTTACCCAATTCAAAAACGAATAGATATACTTATGCATTAATTTACCATAGCAATTAAAACCCAACCCCGCCCGAAAGCGAGGGAGATAGAGATGAGGGGTGGGGCACCTCTTATGCATTAATTTTAAAAATAACACGTCGAGGGAGATAGAGATGAGGGGTGGGGCACCTCTTTCTCATGCATTAATTTAAAAAATCGATAACCTAATATACCCAATGCAAATAGATAGGGACGGACGGACAACGGACGGACGGACAAACAACAAAAAACGAGCCCATAAATTGCATAGCAATTAATATGAGTGGCCCTTTATAATAAAATTTAAAAGCAGCATTTTCATGCCAAATGTATTAGAAATTCAATTGTGAATAATTTGAATAAAAACAATCAATAAAGGATAAGTAAGCTTACATGGCTTGGAAAATTAAAAATCGTAGCGACTGCATCTTCTCTCAATTGATGATAATTTGTTGAAGATGGGTAAAACATTTCAGGTCTAAAATGATAGGAACATACGCGAGAATATTGCGTAATTTGAAATTCTCGTTTGATGTTATGAATCCAGGTCTTTAGAAGTTGCGGATTCTTCACTGGAAACCTAAAATTGTTTAAAAATATGATATATCTTGTAATATATTACTTACTTATAGAATGAAAACCTTTTGTCTTTACCTCTCCTGTTCGAACAAAACGGCACAACGCAAAACGACATTATATTATATAGGACGGTAGTGACTATCAAAATGGTGGCGAATTTCACACATAATTTGCCATATGGAACATAATGCGCAATGTTTGTAGTCTATGATTATAAAGTTTGACAAATGGCTATGGAAATATTTTCCAATCGCCCTTGACCCATCCCCAATGACAAATTTATGTTGGGCCCAACCCCAAGGGAAAAATGCTAGCTACGTCACTGAGGACAAATATCCTACAATGCCCTATATAAAATTTGGATAATCATTCCTTGAAATATCTGTTCCAGTTTATTAAAATTGGAATGTTTTTTTTATTTAAGGTTTGTGAATATAAAACATAAAAACTGTATAATAATTTAATATGTGAAATTGGGGCAGATATTTATAAAATTATGTTGTGTACACATAGACTAGATAGACTGCTCATCAACGCACAAAATGTGTACCCTTTTTTCCACCATTTGAAAGGCACATTGTAAAGTGATGATCATATAGAAATTCGTATTTTTCGCAAATTAAATAATCTTAAAAAGGTAAATAAAAAAACATTGAATTGGGTAGATGTCAAAAACAGCATTTTAAAGTAAATATCATTTACACAATACATAAAAATTAAAAATGTAAAAAATGCAATTTAATTTTGTTTAATAATTAAGCGCCATTAATATTAATTGCTATTTTGGATAATATTAATTTATTGACTTACGTTTTAATTTATAAACTAGTGAGGAAGGTAAATTGACTGTTATAGGGCAAAACTACATGGTTAAAATACACCAGTTGCCCTCTTCAAATTAGAGGAAAATTTGACACAATTAACGGGACCGGGTCAAAATAGCAGAAAAAAAACAGCAGAATTGGTCAGAACTGGTCAGATCAAGATTGGTCAGGAGGGTTAAGGTTCGGGTTAGTGTTTTAGGTCAGCGTTTTAGGTTAGGGTCAGGGTTAGGATTAGATGCACATCAAATTCCCTCCCCATTTGAGATTTAATTCTAATATATTGATTATCTAAAATCTTGTTCTGACCAGTTCTGACCAATTCTGCTTTTTTTTCTGCTATTTTGACCCCGATTCCAATTAACCATATGCAACATATGGCATGAGCAGTCTATCTAGTCTATGTGTGTACACTTTAAGCTTGAATACATGGGCGTGTGCTTAGGATTTAAATAAAACAACTGGGGCCAACCATTGAGGGGAGTGGTTATCGACCCTCTCCGGCTAATCTCATGCATCAAATTTTTATTTTTAAAAACACCAATTTCTTACAAAATTATTGTTTTTTTAAATGCTTATTTGATAACTGTGTGTTCCGATTTTTAATAATTGCAACCCCGGTAGGCAAAGGTCAGATTCTAATGTGTCCAATGATAAGTTATCTTTATAATTGAATTGTACAAAATTCATGATTTTTTTTATTGATTTTTAGTTTTATCATTATCATTTCAATCACTACCTAATTTGTCATCACTTTTTGTCTAAAAATATAAAAAATTTTAATCAATTAATTAACATAGAGATCATGAATGTATTTGAAGAGTTAAATGAATATTTTATTTTTCATGAACACATGTCATAGAGACCTGCACCAAGCCTGTTTAGGTCAGTCCGCCCGTAATAAAAATTTAAAAGAGCGGGCCCGGGCCCGTCAAAACATTTAATTATAAGCCCGGGCCCGTCCCGCTAATTTTATACAAAGTCTGAGCCCGGCCCGGGTCTGTAAATTTTATTTTTATCTTTTTGATATTTTTTTTACCAATTTAACAATATGTAGGTGTTAAAAGTTATTAAAAATATAGTAAAATAATATTAATCCCGGTCAGACGAGTTCTTCTACCTTTTAAAAGGCGACCTACAAGAAAATATTTCTAGGGCATTTTAAAATCTTCAACCCAAACCCGACCCGACCTGGTCACTCGTGCAGGGCTCTAGAAATAATATTTTCACTTACATGCTTATACCTATCGACGCCTAAAACCAATGAGATTGGGAAGGGAGGGAGACTCTAAGTCTGGGCCTATTTTGGGGTATTAAAATAGGGCGTACGTGAAATTTTAAGATATATTAAAAAGTAGTTGATTTAGGTAAAAAATTGTTCTTGTATGAATTTCTTCTATATTTGTTTTACCGCCAGGAACTATTATTTTTTCAAATTTTTGTCAATTTGTTTTCTCGGTAAGCACCTCCAAAAAGGGGCAAAAACGCTCTTTGAAACTCTGATTCAATTATTAAAACTTGACGTATAGGAAAAAAATGAAAAATGTACTTGTTAACATAAAATTTTCTATCAAAATATGTTGACCGTTTTTAGATTGATTTCACAAGACCCCTATTTGTTTACTAGTGTTATTAGCGCCAAAAACAAATCAAAACGCTTTGAGAATATTGATATTTTATTTGATGAATATTTCCATGTTGTAACATAAAATGGTATAAGGCATTAGTGTAGGTTATAATTTTATTGGTTGGAATGTGACAAATGAATTATCCAAAAATCGCAGGTCAATCATGCTAAAATTATTCATAGCAATAATTATAAGTCTATAAGATTGCTCCATATCTCCAAGTATATTCCTTGCACTTTTTAGGTGCTATTTCTGTAAATATAAAAAAACTCATTTAAATGTGTTTTGACATGTTTAAAAGTCTAAAATAAATTAAAATAATTAACTTGGAGCCTGAAAAGGCTTAGTAAAGTTAGGTCCGTTTTCAGCAAATAGTTGTATATGAAAATTTCCATTCTTGATCGTTATGGGGATTTTGAAGGTAGATGATTTATCGTGATCCTAAACAAAGTATATGTAATATACAATGATTTAATCTAGTTAAACAAAATTGCAAAAGACATTAGCTCCATTATTATACATTTTGTAAATTTACTCAATTATTTAATTAAAAATTTGGTTACCTCTAAAGGTGTTTTAACGTTGTCAACAAATAAGCGCAAGTTGTATATACTTGACATTTCAGGCCGTATTTTGCATTTCGATGTTCGTGGAAATATACTTTCAACTATAATATAGAGCAAGTTTAAATATTAATAAGTTTTTCAAGATTGTTTCATGAACAGAATTATGATTTACAATGGACGAGATATAACGAGTGGGAGTGATTTTTTATTTTAACAGCATAATAAGGTGTTTTAATCAGTATTCCATCCGACATAAGGGGAACCTTAAATATTATTTATTTATATACATGATAGATTCAATATAATGATAACTATGCAATTATTATAATTTTACTTGGTACTCAAATCTTAAACATTTAAACCTGCCACACTGTTCGAATATTAAATTTTGCTCTTCAAAATAGCTTTGTTTCCAGTTAATGAGATTATTTCCATTAAATGTAGAATTCTTAAGTCGATGTTTGTCTATAAAGAACAAAATCGCATTTATAATAAAATTTTAGTAAGTTTAATAAGCGAAAACTAGTTAATTTGCCATGTGTTTTGATCTAACTTAAATTTTAAAATAAAACTATTTATTTAAATCAAATCGACTTATATTTATATGCGTCTTATTCAATGTTAACCCATAATAATCGTGGTGACCGTGGTGTAGGAGACCAAGGCGTCGTTAGGAGTAAAATGGTAAACCAAATTGGCCACGCAAAAGTCATAATGTTCGGTTACTGTTTTAAAAAGATATTTATACATTTTTCCGTTGAACGTTTGGTTAATCTTGTTTTAAAAAGGTACAATATTTAATATTCAGGAATTTCGAGGTACACTGAATTTATATAGGATCATTAAATATTATGATTTTTTGGCTATCTTTTGCTGAATATATTGTGTTGTCAAATTGCGAATTACTTTGAGCTCTTGTCTTCCATGTTGTTCACAAGTAATCTTCAATGTGAAACTAAGGGCATTCCAAAGAGGCCATGAGATAGTAAAGGTATTGTCGATATTTGGAGCGGCACTTAACCTAACAGCTCTAATATATTCAGCGTCAGACTTAGTTAAATTCTCTAAAAATATGGAATTATTGATTGAAAATATTTATTATATTGCAATACCAATCTTGTTATAAAATTGCACGAGCTTGCGTGTAAAGGCGTGTTTATATCCTTCAGGCTTAAATTCATAGAGCAACTCAATTCTGTAGGAATGATTGTTCGCATGTGGAAATGTAAAATAAAATTTGTTATCTTTAACCCTTTTCTGTAAAGAATAAATTTTAATTTGTATTATACAAATTTTATGTTTACTTGTAAAAGACTTTGATTTCCGTCATACACGGACAAGTGGTATTTAGAATTATTGATTTGAGTCCATCTAATAAAGTAATACAATCCACCCAATGGCTCGATGTAAAGCTCTAACGTTGTGATGCCTAAGTCTATATAAAATTAAGTGTAAAGAAATTATGGTTTAAAATTGCGTTACCAATTGCAAATGCTAGCTGGACGGAGATCATAAAAGCATAAATAGCGAATAATGTTTTATACTTAGGTAAAACAAAATAAATATATTCATTCTCTAATTTTGCTATGGTTTATATATCCCAACAATAACTTACGAACGCTGTTAAAAAATTCGGAGAAATTAGGGGTGATTGTACGTAAAACTATATTTAAAAGTTAATTTTTAAGATTTTAACCAATAAACAGTGTTTTTTCGTAGGATAGATGTATAATTCTGCGAAATACCTTAAAATAGCACAGTATAGCTTATAATATTCTTTACAACTCACCGTTAACGCATGTTTTTTTTATAAATTATAATTTAAAAATAACGCATCTTTCATTTTTAAATATATGCCTAGCGATGCTAACGTGCAGTGGCAAAGCCAAAGAGGGAAGGGAAAACGAGAAACCCCCCCCCCTTGGCAAAATTAAGAAAAAGAATAATTATTCCTTATTAAATATTTTAAAAATATTTTTAGATGCAAAAATTACTAAGACAGTCATAAAGAACTTACAAATTTACATAACCTTCTTTATATTCTATTTGCCATACAATTTTATCAACCCTTTTGTGTCCGGAGACTATTTCTAATTTTATCCGAATATTTCACATGTGTTGTTTGTTTTATAGTTAAGTAAGTAAAAATTGATTGCATGAAAGAGAAGGATAGTGAGTGACCACTAAACATTTTTTGTTTGATGCTTACCATTCCCTCTTCCTCTCCTGATCATTATAATTACACGGTTCTACAAAAAAATTAACAAGCAAACTTTTGCAGATTTAAGTAGAGTTTTTTGCGTTAAACACGAATATATTTTTTTATTGTTTCCCTATAAGTCAAGTTTTTTAAATGTTTGTTGTCAATTAATATGAAAATTTTATAGTCAATAAATTTGGTTTATAAGTAAAGGGGAGAGAAATCCATTAAATCCTTGATAATTTAATAAACTTCAAATAATAATAAATTGCAACATTATAAAGGCAAACCTTTGTTTATACTTTATAAAACACCAATGAAAATCTAATTTATTTAACGGGCTTTTAGCGAGCCTTACGGATATCTAGGCCCCGCCCATGCCCGTTAGGTTAGGGTTACGGCCCGTCCAGACCCTCCCCTTTGATTTATTTTAAAGTAGAAGCCTCTCCAAATTTATTCGAATGAGGCATTATATCTACAATATCGGGTCCAATTAATTTAAATTATATATTTTTGCAAAATAACCATCTAATTTTCAAACTTACTTTTATTTAGATTATGAATATATTTAGTGAAGGAATCTAATTTATTAAGGAGAAAAAAGCAACAATGATGGTGAAACTATAAATGGCGATTTTATATAGCAATAGATAACGAGAACATTCAAATGAAAGTTAAATCTGTGTGTGTATTCTTTCTATTTTCACCTTGTGCGTATTATAATCAAATCTCTCCCAAGGTAACTGTAAGTTGTTTCCCTACAGATATCCCCCTCTAAAAAAAGGGAAAAAATATATATTATAATTTATAGGAAGAAAATTTTTGTGGAGTAGTTATGGTTCTACCATGTCTAGAAATACGTTGTTGGACAAGTAAAATGTTACTATCATCTTCTTTTGTTTCGATCCATGCTGGTTTGAGTCTGTCAATTGATATGGTTTGCTCTTTATTACCTTTTGTCACTTTAAAAAATTTCTTTCTCCTTTTTAGTACTTTAAAAGGTCCATCATATGGGGGTTGTAAAGATTTTCTGACCGTGTCATTGCGTACGAAAACATACTCTAATGTTTTTAGATCATTAGGGATATATTCCTTCTTATCATGTCTTCTGGTAGGGCAAATTTTAAATTTTGCATTATTTCTTTAAGTCTAATTACATGACCTGGTTTTGATGAGTCTATGAACGATTTTTGAAAAAATTCCTCTGGTAGCCTTAATGTCGTCCCATAAACCATTTTCGAAGGAATGTATCCTACATCTTCTTTGATTGTCGACCTAATGCTGAGAAGAACTAATGGTAGTGTTTCACTCCATTTTGTCGTATCTTCTTGTGTCATGCTCAATTGCCTATGAACGCTCAACTAAACAATTAGAACACGGGTGGTAGGCTGTAGTTTTGATATGGTCAGATCCTAGTGTGGATGATAATTCTCGAAATAAACTAAATGTAAATTGGGCACCTCGATCAGTAGTTATCACCTTTGAACACCAAAGTTGGCAATCCAATATTCAATAAATATTTTAGCCAAATTTTCTGCTGATATCTTGATGATTGGTATTGCAATTGGCCATCTCGTAAAGCGATCGATGGCTGTAAAAATAAGGGTGTAGTGAGATGAAGGTGGTAAAGGACCTACCACATCCAAATGCACGTGACCGAACCTTTCGTCGGTGTCGTCAAAAATGCCAGGTGAAGTGATGGTGTGTTTGTTCACCTTAAACTTTTGACATTTTATGCATTCTTTTGTCCAATTCCGAATATCTTTGTTCATCGATGGCCACACAAAACTGCGAGTAATTAGTTTTTGAGTTGCCCGAATCCCGGGATGTGAAAGAAAATGAAAGTGATCGAAGAAAGTCTTTCTCAGGTTTGTTGGTATAAGTGGTCGAGGAAATCCTGTCGATATGTCGCAAAGATTGTCTTTCTGACAGCCGGGACTTTTTAATTTTACGAGACGTAAAGATTTTGTGTTCAGCAATAACTCAGTATCATTCTTTTGGTTCAAAAATATTTGACTCTCAGTGTGACAAATAGGTAGAATTAAAGACGTTATGTCTGATCGAGATAATGTGTCCGCTATATTATTACTATTACCTTTTATAAAGCGTATGTCGGTACTGAATTGAGAGACATAATCTAAATGTCGGATCTCTCTGGGTGAGTAACGATCAATTTTTCTCTGGAAAGCATAAATTAAAGGTTCATGATCCGTGAATATAGTAAAATTGCGTCCCTCTAGTATGTGTTTGAAATGTTTAATCGTCAGAAAAATAGCTAGTAATTCTCGACCAAATGTACTATAGCGTGTTTGAGCTGTTGAGAAAAAAGGTTAATGGTTCTTGTTTGTTATCACTTACCTGATGCAATACTCCCCCAACTGCTATGTTCGAAGCATCTGTGGTTAATGTTAACCAACTGTTTGGTTTCAAAAATTCTAAATTAGTTGCTTTAATTAACTTTGTTTAAAGAGATTAAATGAATTCATTGCCTCCGTTATTTTAATATCTTTCGCATCATTGTTTAATAAGTCGGTAAGTGGTTTTGAAATTGAAGCACAATTTTGTATAAAAGGTCTATAAAAATTTACCACCATTAAGCTTTTTAAGGAAATCAGCCGTCGCTGCCCGCCCTCTAAATATTCCACTAATTTTTTACTTAAACAAAAAATTGGTATTTTTATAGCTAAGTACAATTTTAAATCCCTGGCCGACAGTTGGCCACTTTTACAAGATGACACATGCGACATTTTTGAATCATAATATTTTTATTTTGTTTTACATCCGCTATATTTTTCGAATTTTGGCACTTCGTTTTTATAATGTTCTTACGTTCAAATAAACAATATATACATTTAAAAAAAAAAAAAAAAAAAAAACGCTTCAAACTTTTCATCGTTTGAGGAATCGGAAAATCCCTAATTGCCTCAATTTTGTTTGACAAGGGGCGTATGCCACTTTAATCGACATGATGACCGAGAAAGTTTAATGATTTTACCCCCAAAGAACATTTTGATAGATTTATGCGAATACCGTATGTTTGTAACCGTTTAAAAACTGTTGAGAGATGTACTTTGTGTTCATGTTCTGTGGAACTGACGATAAGTATATCATCGATGTAAGCATACACAAAGTCCAAACCATTAAAAATGTCATCTATGAGGCGCTAAAATGTTTGTGCTGCGTTCCGCACTCCGAACGGCATTCTTAAAAATTCAAAAAGCCAAAAAGGTGTTGTAACTGCGGTCTCCGGGATGTCCTCTGGTGCCATCGGAATTTGATGGTAAGCTTTTACTAAATCCAACTTTAAAAAAATGAATTTGCCTGTTAGATTTAAAGCGAAATCATGTAGATGTGGGATTGGGTATCCATCAGGTTTTGTTGCGTAATTAAGCATTTTAAAATATCCACATGGACGCCATGTCCCTGGGGTATCTTTTAGGACCATGTGTAAGGGGGATGACCATTTACTATGTGAGGTTCGTATTATGCCTAATCTGCTCATCTCCTCAAATTATTTTTTTGCTATTTGAAATTTTTCGGGGTTTAAACGTCGAGGAGAACAATGTATCGATGGTCCTTTTGTTATTATATGGCGTTTGGTATTATGTTTCACTTTCGGTGGCTTGGTAATATCAGGAAATTGGTTTAATATGGAGTAAAAATCATTATTATTCTGTGGAGGCATTAAGGAATTGATTGTATTCGATAATTTAAGAGAATAATTCTGTGGATTAATTATGCGTTTATTTTTAACATCTATTATTAAACCAAAGTGTGATATAAAATCTGAACTAATATCGGTGAATGAACATTTGCTATCAACAAAGAAGATTTAAATTTTCTTTTTAACTCTACCACCAATGTTGGAAGGTATTTGCCCGTAGGTATTTATATTGCTCAATTTAGCTGCTTTTAAACATAATTCACTAGATGAACACGGCAAACGTTGTTATTTACCCGAATGTATTAAATTATGTTGGAATTTTAGGGCATATATGATGATAAAGCGGTTATTGAAGTAAAAATAAAGTTTGATGTCTATATATTCTACTTCTATTGTTCTATTTCCTTATACAGTGCAACGCGTACGAATACTCGAAAACTATTAAACCGAAAACATACTCTGGAGTGTCAGGAATAAACTGTGAAATTTTGAGCCAAATCGGTCTGGTACTTTTCCGAAATTGGTGGCGGCATATATACACACACACACACATATTGAATGTATTTATGTACTATCAATCCATTATAATTTATAAAATTAGTTTCCAATAATGGTAGTTTAGGATTGATAAAATGCGAGGGTGGAAATGGGTTTAGATATTTCGGTCATCCAGCGACCATTATCAATAAAAAAAAAATTGGAAACTAATTTTATAAACACACACATATAGTTTCATTTTTATATATAAGATTTAATGTTACCTTCGTTTTTGTTGTTAGTGGAACTACGCTAAGGCTCCCGTATCAATCAAATAACGTAAACCTAATATTTTGTCAGACACATAGAAAAGGCGATTATGATTTATTTGGCCGGATCCAGCTATCGCCTTTACTGGTAAGCCTGCCTCTTTAATCCTTTTCCAAAATAACATGGTTGGACACATTTCCTGGCGCTCGTTCCAATGGTGTCATGGTACCACCACCATGGTCTGCTGTTAGAAATTCCAGATAGTTGAAAAGGGGTCTGGGGTTGACCTATCTTTTCTAATGTCCTATTTAGAGCAGATAAAACTTTTGTTAGTTCTTTAGGGTATGCATCAGTGAAGTGTTTTTTTGGGTTATGGATGATATTAACATAATTAGTTTTTTTTGGCCAGCACGATGCGGTCGGCTGTTTTTGCCAATTTCGCAAGTGCAGTATCTTCGGTAAACGAGACTAATATGGGGATGAGTTCACAAGGCGGTTTGTTGATCCAAAGTTCTTTTAGAATCTTTTGGTCGAGAACGTATGTTCCCACTAAACTCTTCATGTATCGTAAAAGCTGAGATGGGGATCTATCCCCTAAATCAACTGCCGTTAGAAATTCCATCAATCTTGATTCATCTGAGTTGCCGACTCTCTTAATAGGTGCTTGTTTGAGTTTCTGAAATGGTTGATCAGGTGGTATCTTAATGATTAAATCCTCCACCTCTTCGGCGATTTCGGGGGGTAACGTTTCAAGAATGTAACCAAATTTTTATTTTTCGGAGGTAATTCTTCTTGCTTGAAATACGGCTTCTGCCTGGGCCAGCCAAATTCTAACATTTCTGCGATAAAATGTGGGTATTTTCAGCTGGATAGTTGTTTCACATTCCTGTTTATCTGTAAAATTTTCCATTTAGAAGCTTTTTCCTTTTTTTGAATGAATAATATTTGGAAATAAAAAATGATTGTTAGCGAGCAATAATTAATTAATTAATTCATGAAATTGTTGGGGGGAAAAAGAAAGCGGGGTCACCAAGTTTTAGTGAAGGAATCTAATTTATTAAGGAGAAAAAAGCAACTATGATGGTGAACTATAAATGGCGAGTTTATATAGCAATAGATAACGATATTCAAATGAAAGTTAATTCTGTGTGTGTATTCTTCCTATATTCACCTTGTGCGTATTACAACCAAATCTCTCCCAAGGTATCTGTAATTTGTTTCCCTACATATTTACGAAACATTTAAAAGTTTAATTAGGGTCGGGGGGCAAAACATAAATTTTTTTAATATGGTTTGCATTGAAATTTTTTTTTACATTTAGGGGGGGGGGCCCTGCCCCCTGGCTACGCCCATGCATCTGCAAATTTAAACTGAAGTTTGTATTCTTATTATTGAATTTATTGTAGGGTGCCAGCAGCCAGCGTGGTAACTCCAAACACCCCCTTTGATTGGGTAAAAGCATGAGTAATTGCTATTTCACACTCTCTTTCTTCAATAAGATTGGGTAGAGGCGTGGTGGAGTAGATTTTTTTAGAGAACTTTAGCTCGTGTAAACACCCAGCTTTCATCGTGTTATTACAAGAGCCCTGCGGGCCGCCCGAGGCTGACCCGGCACGACCTGATCAGGCTTTGGGCCGGGCTCGGGCAAAATTTAATAAAACAATCGGGCCTCAGGCTCGGGTCGGGCTTGATGAGGCGGCCGACCCGAGGCCCGAGCCCGGCCCGAATCGACTTAAGCAAACTAATCTTTTATAAAATATCATTCAAACAAACTCAACTATTTATTAAATAATTAACTTCTTAAACCATATATAATACAGCGTCCAAATTCAGCTTTTTTCCCCTGTCTATTATAATATGGCCTAAATTTCAAATCTTATTCTAGTATTTAAATATATTCATAGTAGCTGTTACTTTAGAAAAAAAAATTGAGAAATATTTTAAAAAGTTTTTAACTTGGAACTGTTAGATCAAATATATTTTATAAAGTTAGATTTCAGGTTTTAAATTATTTGCTGATAAATTGTAGCGGTTAAAATAAAATTTTATTTGAAACTTATCCTAGTTGTGAATTACGAATAATAACAATTTAATGCATTATGTATTTATATGATGAAATAATTTTAGAACATTTTGAAATAAACTTTTAAAATTTTCTATTGAAAAAATCGGATCGGGCTCGGGTTGGGCCAAAAATAAAAAAGTCATTCGGGCCTGGGCCGGCTCGGGCAAAATAAAAACTGAGACGTCGGGCTCGGACAGCTCGGGCATAAAAATTTTATTTTGCAGGGCTCTAGTTACTATTGAGACATTGTTCATAAGTAGGCAATAAATCATTCCTCCCTTTAACAAAACTTAAATCCAAAAACACTGTAAATTTTTTTTTCTCCTATTAATTTGTCTCTTGTATAATTTCGATTCAAAAATTATATAAAAGATTAATTCAAACTAAATTGATATGAGTCTGATTAAATATAATCTTAATTTAAGGGGGGGGGGGGAATGTCCCACACAAGTAAATAAATTTTTTTCACCATTATAAATTTCTTTTTAAGAGATCAATTTATTTATATATATACTTTTAATTACGCCTCTGGAAAATATTCGAGATTTGATTCGAGATTCGGTTCAAATTCGATTCGAAATTTCGAATCCGAATTCGAATCCTTATGTGTATGTTTCGAATCGAATATTTAGGTTGCCACGATTCGAAAATCCGAATCCAATCCTTAAAAAAATCGAATTTTAATTTCTTTTTAGGGGAGGAAAGCTGCCAAATTTTTTTTTGTTAATTTAAATAGATGAGGCGCAAATACTTAGCTATTTTTATCTTAACGCATTTTAGTTATTAATCCTGCTACAATTTGATAAAGTTTAATTTAAAATTTTTCAAGGAGAACGTGGTCACAATTTAAATAAATTAAGGACTTTGATATAAATTTTAAGACATCCTAAAAATATTTTACGATTAAATATGGAAGAATTTGACCCACCAATTAATTACATAAAGGTAAAACTTGACATGGTAGTCAGGTGGAACAGCACCTAAATAATGATATAAAAGGCTATTTTAGTGAGGCAGGCATCGGATGATTTGGTCTTTAAATTCCATAAGGAGTAATTACTATCCAACATCAATGGGAACAATTTAAAAACGTCAAATCAATACTTTTTTGTTTTTACAGTGCAACTAATTTAATATCCGGGGAGCAATATCCCACAATGTACTTGTTATTACCGATATATTATTAACTAATAGAGATTTTGGCAGGCATAGAAGGTCACGCTGTCAATGGCCAAATAAAAAATGAAAAATATTTGGCATCGCATAAAGAATACAGCTATATTAGCAAGTGTCTTCGATCCAAGGCTTAAGATGCAATACTTTGAGTGTCTACCATCTCTACATGGCATATCCTATAATGAAATTTTACGATGATAGGGACTGCTATAGGAAATCAGATTGATTTTGTATTAACTAGCGAGGTATCAACCCTGGATCGTCTATTTAAGAGCGACATAGAGAACTGCAAAGTCACTTTTTTTCAACCCGAACCCGACCCGACCCGACATCATTTTCAAATTTTCTACCCGGACCCGACCCGACCCGAAATCATTTTCAAATTTTCTACCCCGGGTCGGGTCTCGGGTCACCCGTGTAGTTCTCTAAGCGACATGAAAGCAAAGTCTCCATTGGAGACATTTTTTCACACACCACGTGTGGCCTCCAATGTTAAACCTTTACAATGGGGGAAATCGAATCCACATCGTTTTCCAGCCATCCAAAAATTGGCAAAGGATTTTATCTCAATACCTGGATCATCTACACCGTGAAAAAGAATTTTTTCAATTGGAACCAATTTATTGACCAAACACAAACAATCGTCTGAGGAAGAAGGTGTTTAGGAATATAATGTGTTTTAAAGGTTGGCTAAAAAACGGTTCTTAATTGTTTTACACATATTGACATAGTTTTTTGTTAATACTTTTATTTTTAATGTGTGTATCTTTCTTACATATTTTAAAATAAATTTGAATGTATATGCAAATTAAAAATCGTATCAACCTTAAAGTGTTTTTTACGGAATATATATTCGAATCGATTTCGAATCCTTAAATTTTTTTCGAATCGAATTCGTATCTTCATTTTAATATTCGACGCATCTCGAATATTAAAATGTTTTTAAGAAAAAAAATCCGAATCCGAATCGAATACCAAAAATATTCGATTCGAAAACCAGAGGCGTACGGGGGGGGGGGAAGGAGTGCGAATGTTACAATCATCAAACACTAAATTAAATATTAAATTAACTTATTCGCCTATTTAAATTTCCTTTTACTTATATATGTTAATAAATTATATATAAAAATTATAATAACATGATTGGATAAATTTGATTAAATCAATGCTTATTTTTTGAGGGGGAAGGGGGGGGGGGGGTTAAAGCCTTGCCCAAAAACACTTAATTATATCTATAGAATATTTGTATTATTAATCTAATCATATTATATTAAAAACAAGAAACACAGAGCTAATAAAACTAATTAAAATTTTAACGTTTTATAAATATCATGTCTATCTATACCAGGGGCGTACGCAGGATTTTATTTGGGGGGGGGGGGGGGGGAGGGTTTCAAATTTTTTCTTCGAATATCGGAAATTTATAGGAAATTTTTTTTATGCAATTTGATTAAAGATCTATACATGGGCGTAGCCAGGGGGGGCCGCCCCCCCCCCCCTAAATGACAAAAATTAAATTTCAATCAAATGCCCTTAAAAATTAAAAAAAAACTATGTTTTGCCCCCCCCCCCCCTAATTAAACTTCTCAACGTTTCGCCCCTCCCCCTAATCCAAAACCTAGCAACGCTTATGGATATACATAGTGTAGCATCCATGTGAGTTTGTCCAGCCAAATTTAGATTTTAAACAGCAGGTCCTTGTTCCACATGAACAAAATCTAAAATTATTCTAACTATAATCGTTTAAAAATCTTACCAACAGCAGGTTCTTGTTATACATGATTAACTTTTTTTGACACAAAATTTAAATATTGTGCCTTTTCCTTTATTTAAATTGATCGAGAAATTCATATAAAATGCTTACGTTTTATAACCACAAGGAAAATTCTGGAAAAATATATTAAGTAAAAATACTTAGTGGTTGTTGAATATAAGTGCTCATAGTTAATTAAGTAACACTTATTTCATAATATTTATTATATAATACGATATTAGAAAATAAAAAAAAATCCGAAATCCGCAATTTAGTCGACGACTAAGCTTTGGTCTGTTTATGTTTAAACGACTAAAACCAATGGTCGACTAAACAAAACCCAGCCCTTTTTACAACACTAATTGTTTCTCGCCTATTGGAATTAGAGGGCGCAATAATGATTTAGGGAGGGGCAAAATGATCATTTTTTCAAATGTTAGCCATAATTTTAATAAATTTGAACAACTTTCTCCCTGCCCCCCCCCCCCTTGGCTACGCTGAATACACAAATATTTTGCAGCAAACATGTTTAGATATTTTTCACAGTAAGTCATGGCTTTCAAATATTTTTTGACATAGCTTGACCAACCTAAGGCCCGGCCTATGAAAAACCATGGGACGAGCGGCTAGCCCCTAGCGAATGGTATTATCATTTTATAAAAATATTTTTAAAATAAATTCTAGACAACCCCTTTAAATATAAGTGATATTTTCTTGAAGTATCAGCAATTTTATATAGCAAACAATCTCAAAATTTAAAGAGAAAAATAAGTGAGAAGGGTAAACAAAGATTACTTGTAGTTCCATCACCAAATATAAGCAGCAGCGATAGAGTAGCGAAGAAGAGGAGCATTGCTAAAATGTTTTAATTGTGTAGGAAAAATAGAATTTTGATAGTAAATGTAAATTGAATTCAACTTTTATAGCTAAGTGTACTTTGTTTTTCGCAAAACAAAGTATCTATGAATCATATAAGTTCGTAGAAACAAATTGAATATTTAAAGAGAATATATGATTAACTCGAGTTCATTTTTGCCAGGTATGTACCTTGTTTTTCGCAAAATTTGTTTTGATCATATAATTTAGTAAAAACAAATTAAACATTATTTAAGATTATATATTGAACTCAAGTTCATTGTAGCCAGGTACCTTGTTTTCCACAAAATTTGTTATCTTTGTATTATATAAATTAATAGAAACGAATTAATTAATAGAAAATACAAAATGAACTCAGGTTCAACGTTGTAGTTAGCTTGTTATTACAAAACATGGCTTTGATATTAATCGAGTTTTGAGAAATAGGCTAAATATAACATATACATGTTCACAATTATTTGGTTTGGTTCTTGTTATTGTTTTTCAAATACGAAAACGCTCAACTTTATAAAATAAAATGTTATTACATAGTTTTACAAAGTACATCATTTCGCGTTATTTCGTTTTACACGAAAACGTACATATAACCTTTAGTATTTGATGTTCAGTCCTTTATTAATATCCTTGTGTATTATTTCCATAGACTAATAGACTGCTCATTATACGTACACACGTACCGAAAAAGAGATGCCAATTTTGACCGCCATTTGTAAGTACTACAACGAGAGAGTCTCTAACGTTATAATGGGATTCTATATATACTCTTTTTACCCTCTTTCTCACCCGGGGAGGGGGGGTTGCCCCCCCCCCCCACCACTTTTATACCCTCTTTCTGATGCGGGGGAGAGGGGGGGCAGGGAAGTGTTTTGCCCCCCCCCCATTATTTTTTACCCTCTTTCTCATCTAGGGAGGGGGGGGGGGGGGTGTTTTGCCCCCCCCCTACTAATTTTTTACCCTCTTTCTCACCCAGGGAAGGTGGGGGTGTTTTGCCCCCCACCAATTTCTTACCCTTTTTCTGATGCGGGGGAGAGGGGGGCAGGAACGTGTTTTGCCCCCCCCCCCCATTATTTTTTACCCTCATGGTCACCTAGGGGGGGGGGGGGGTATTTTGCCCCCCCCCCCCGATTTTTTACCCTCTTTCTCACCCAGGGGGGGGGGGGGTGTTACCAATTTTTTACCCTCTTTCTGATGCGGGGGAGGGGGGGGGCAGGGGAGTGTTTTGCCCCCCCTCCCACCAATTTTTTACCCTCTTTCTGATGCCGGGGAGAGGGGGGGGGGGGGTGAGACTCGATTTAAAAAAAAATATAAATTTCAATAGAAAATGTTGATTATGACATTTGTCACCACGGTGACCGCAAAAATTCACAAAAATATTTTAAAAGGGTTAAAAAGGGCTTACCGGCCCCCCCCCCCCCGGGTGACAAAGAGGGTAAAAAATAAGAAGAGGAGCGAATCCGCATCAGAAAGAGGGTAAAAAATTAGGGGGGGGGCAAAACAAACCGCATGCCCCCCCCCCCGGGTGAGAAAGAGGGTAAAAAATAACGGGGTGGGGGCAAAAAACCCACTGCCCCCCCCTCCCCCGCCTCAGAAAGAGGGTAAAAAATTAGGGGGGGGGGGCAAAACACCCCCCTGCCCCCCCTCTCCCCCGCATCAGAAAGAGGGTAAAAAATTAGGGGGGGGGGTGGGGGTAAAACACCCCCCCCTCCCCGGGTGAGAAAGAGGGTAAAAAATAGAGAGTATATATAGAATCCCATTATAACGTTAAAATAGACTCTCTCGTTGAAGTACTTACAAATGGCGGTCAAAATTGGCATCACTTTTTTAAAGCGAATGAGCTGTCTATTTAGTCTACGATTATTTCATATGGATATGGCAAACAACGTTAAGCCCAAGTATATATTCTAGTGGCTTAACAAAAATATGTTGATAAAGTTTATAAAATTGAGGTAAAGTAAAATGTTGCCCAATCTTTAGAGATAACTAAACGGCCAAAGGCATTATCATAATAAAGGCAGCGATGGCTTAGCTAGGGGGGTCGGTGTAGGTCGAGCCCTGCACGGGTCACTCAAGGCCCGAAAAATAATCGGGACCCGGGTCGGGCCTAAAGAGCCAACCCGACTCATGGTTCTAGCCCGGCGCAAACTTAAATGAGCTACCATTAACCCGACAGGTACCAATGTAACTTTTATGCTTCAAAAAGTGTTCATAGAAAATTAAATTTTGAAATTTGTATATACAAAAGAGGCGTTGCCAAATAAGCTCACATAACGTTTGTCTTATCTGGATAGAGATGGCACAATAGAGAAATTTCGCAAAAAAGTTTCTAAATTTTATCGGAAAATTACCTTCGGTAATTTCCCATTAGATTATAATTATAATATTTCATACATTTTTTTATTTAAATAATGTTTCACCATATATAGAAGCTATTTAATATTCAATTCATATTGGCGCTTAAATCATCTGATTTTTATTCGATCTCAAAATTAAAATTTGATTTATTATAAGTTATTTACGAAATAAACATTTTGCTGTTAAAAGATTTATAAGGGCGAGTGTTGATTTCACAAGGCCTTTAATTTGGTGGAGAGAAATTTTTCAAGTTGGCGTTTGCAGTCTAAATCATTCAAAAAAAGACTTTAAGAATCAATTTACTAAACCTAGGATAATATTAGTTAAATTTTAAATTTGATATCAATCTCTACTGTAGAATTAGCGCACCCAGTTTCTAAAGAAAGGAGATTTTTAAATAAGTTAAAAAATAAGGCACACATGAATGAAGCTTACAAAACGTTTTATAAATTATCTTTTACGGCGTAACAATCATCCCGTGGGCTGGCGGCCTAAACGCTTGTTGGGACTTAACTGCAGTGGATATATTTGCCAAATCCAGCACCTCTCCAGACCTCATCGCTCTACTGAGAGAAAGAAAGTGGAAATAAACAAATAGCTCAGCAATATAATTTTTGTACCAGTAGTGGCCACGACTAGTGATGGGAAAACCTCAGGTTTTGTCGACTTAACCTAATAGGTTAAGCTATTTAAAAAACCTTTGAGGTCTTTTAAAAACGCTAACCTCTGCCTCGAGTTTAGAGGTCAATATCAAAGGTCAATATGTGGAGACTACCCTAAAGGTAAGGTTAGAGCGTAAAATAAACCTAAACGCTATGAGGTTGGTCAATAGAGATAGCCTAAACCTTTAGGTTAATTTAGCAGAGATTGTTGGATGGTCTGGCTCCTCTTGGGATTCTAGAGATAGTATTAGGAAAGGGATTTGTTAAAAAAGAATTGCTCCAAGATGAGTCAGGTGGATTAATTGATGGGGAGCATTGTAAGGGTGGGGGGATGACGGGGCTAAGGATTGGCAATAGGGGAGCCTCTTCAAAGTTAGAAGCCATGGGTGGAATAGGTAAGCAGGGTGGAGGTAATTTGCCAGAAGGGCATCTTGTAAACACAGGGCCATGAATCCAAAAAACAATTGTGTTTATCAAGGTATATTCGTCGCTTACAAGTTGGGCATAGGGTTTAGAGATTACATATGTAGGATAAAAAAAAACTTGATTTATGAGAGGATAAGTTGAACAATTGATATTAAAGTTGAAATTATTTTAAATTTTAAAGCTGTATGATTTATAAGAATTTTGCAATTTAATAATACAAAAGAGTATCTGGGGAAAAGTATTATTAATTGTATGATATTGGAAAAAAATGGCTCAAATGATTCAACAAAGGTCATATTTAGGGTATAAATTGCTTACCTTTTATGATATGTGTAGAGAGGTAATTGGAGCGCGAAGTGCCTCAGGGGATATGTTGTTTACCGTTGTGTTGTCAATTTAATTATCGTTAATTGGTATGTATTATAGTTTGGATATACACGTTTTTACTCACTTTTCTATTTTTGTATCACTTCGAAACCTCTCTCTAGTAAATAAAGATTCCCAATCCCAACAGTTGGCGCTGCGAGTCGTGGAACCTACGCGGTAATGCAGAAATATAAAACAACGGCTAACATCGACGCTTTTATAACGCAATTCGAGCTGTTCCTAAGGAGCAATAAGACGGATACAGATGAACAAAAAGCAGCTCTATTATTAACCAGCCTTGATGAGGAGGCATTCCAATTAATACTAGAGGATTATAGACCTCAAGAGTTGACAGGAATTACATACGAGGAAGCTAAAAATCGATTAAAAGAATTATTCCAAAGGAATTCATGCGCGAGGGCAAAGAGATATGAATTTTCAAAGGTCCGACAAAACCAGGGAGAGTCGATAGACACGTATGCTAATAGACTCAAGGCAGGAGCTAACAGCTGCAACTTCGGAAACGAAGAATTGCAGAACAGAATCGTCGACCAATTCATTATAGGATTGCGCGATAGAAACTTAGGCGAGACTGTTGGCAGAAAATGACATCAAATGGGACCGCCTACGCGAGCTAGCGTTAACGGCCGAGACGATAAACGGGGGGCTAAGCACTTTGCAAGACGGGTCCGAAGAAGCGTGGAGCGTAGTGGCGGGACGAGAAGCGTGGCTTGGGCCGGTCCGAATTCCCAGGTTAAAACATGCTTTAGATGTGTTAACTATAGATATATTTATTAATAACGAATTATTCCAATGCATCTTCGATACCGGCGCCACGGTATCGATAATACCGGCGCGAAGATGGGCGAAGGAGATCCCACGCAACAAGGAGCCCGTCCCGACAGTGTACGCGTATGGCCACGAGGAAATAAAGATCGTAGCCAAGGTACAAGCCGATGTCCGAATGGGTAACACGAGGAAACAGCTGTCGTTATTAATAGCAGACGTAGCGGGGCCGCCGCTGTGCGGGATCGATTGGATAAAAGAATTTGAACCCGAAATCTGGCGTCAAATACGTTGGAACTCTAGAGCTGCGGCGGAACGGTTCGCGGTCAATTACGTAGAAAGACCGAAGGATACCAGGTCCGCGATCCAGCACGTGATGAAACAATGGGGCGGTCAGCTAAACGAATTCCCGAAAGCAGTCAAGGAAATAACGGTGGAAGTACCGTTGAAAGAGGGCATAGATCCCGTATTTATCCCCGCACGAAGGGTGCCGATGGCGTGGAAGAAAGAAGTAGAAGAAGAGCTGGATAAATGGGTCAAGGACGGGGTGATTGAACCAATCGATTTCTCAAGATGGGCCAGCCCAGTGGTACCCGTAAAAAAAAGCGATGGAACTCTGCGATTATGTATAGACTACCGCTTTACGATAAATAAATACGCGCAAGGGTTGTTATACCCGTTACCCAAAATCGACGACTTGTTAAATAAACTTGATAATGCGTGCTATTTTACGAAGCTGGACCTTACGAAAGCGTACCTACAGCTCGAATTAGGGCCAGAGACGAGCCAACGATTGACTATCTCGACGCACAAGGGCCTATTTAAAGTTAACCGGAAAAAAAAATTTTTTCGACCTCAAAATTTTTTTCAATTTTTTTGTTCAACCATAAACCCAGTCCAAGATTTTTCGTTTCCTTATTTGATCCACGTGTCGGTGGTGTTTTCTTCCCTGTGCCCATACATCGTAGGACCGACTACCATGCTTGGCTTTTATCGTGCCTTCTACCCATTTGCTTGGACCCAGAAACATGCGCACCCAAACCAAGTCTCCTACGTTGAACGTCCGCGGGTTCCCGGTCTCTACCCATTGTTGTGGTACGGTTTCCCTCAAAACCTCCCATTCGGTTCGCATCCTTCTTTTCAGCATCATCTCTGCCGGGCTTTTATTGTTTGCGGGGTGTTTTGTAGATCTGTAGTTTTCCAAAAATCTACTCAGCCCTACTTCCGACTCGTTCCTAACGATGGCTTCTTTAATTAATCGTACGTATCTTTCTGCCAACCCGTTCGACGCCGGATGGTAAGGAGCTGTCCATCGTTGATTAATTCCCCTCGACTTGCAAAAGTTCTGTAACTCCTGCCCTTTGAATTGTGGGCCGTTATCTGATATTAACCAAGGTGGATTTCCAAATCTAGCGAACGTTTCGGCCAGTTTTTTTATAACGGTTGTCGCCGTGGTGTCTTCTGATTTAAACACCTCTACCCATTTCGAGCTATTGTCCACCATCACGAGGTATGACTTACCCTTGAGAGGACCCATGATATCGACATGTACTTGAACCCATGGTTTATGGCTAGGTTGACACTCTATCAATGGTGCCCTCTTCGCCGCCGCAGCCGTATAATTGCAACTCCGGCACCCTTTCGCTACGCTCAATAAGTCATCGTCAAGAGTCGGCCACCATATATACTGCCGCGCCACTTCTTGCATTCGCTTGATACCTACGTGGCCTCTATGTAGACTTTGGAGTACCACTCCTCGTAACTTCGCCGGAATTAATATTCGTCCCCCTTTGTAATATATTATGCTTTTGACTTCATGTAACTTTGGCAGATGTTTTTCGTAAGTGCGTCTTAGCCCACACGTGACCATTGTATTTTGTTTACCCCTAATCCACTCTTTTAATTGCCGCAGCCCCGGATCCTCCAAGGTGTGTTGTTTTACCACGTCCAATGATATAAACGGATTCATCGAGTCCTCTGGTATTTCCTCGCTAACCTGATACGCGTGTTCGTTCGGATTTCTAGACAAGAAATCTGCCGCGTTTTCGGTTCCCTTGTTGTATTCGAACTTGGTCGTATAGCCTGATACCATGAGCGCCCACCTGGTTAGGCGTGGTGACCATTGTTCCTTGCCCCTTTTGCTCTGATCGAATATATATATAAGCGGTCTATGATCCGTCATGATAGTAACGCTTCGTACTTGTACATATTCGTTGAACTTTTTTAGTCCATACACCACCGCAAGGGCCTCTCGTTCGATCGTCGAATACCGGCTTTCGCTATCGTTTAATGCTCTTGACGCATAGGCCACCACTCTCCAATTCTCTCCTGGTGCTCGTTGCTGTAAGATGGCCCCTAACCCCGTACCCGAGGCGTCTACGACCAGGCCGGTCTCCCACTCTCCATTGAAGTACGCCAGAACGGGGGCTTTCGTAAGCGCGGACTTGATAGCTTCAAATGCTCCTTGCTGTTCTTCACCCCAGTGGTACATCACGTTCTTTTTCATGAGTTTCTGAATCGGGTGTATGATTTTGGCGTAGTCCTTAATGAACTTTGAAAAGTACGTTGTTAACCCAAGGAAGGACCTTATTTCGTTTTTGTTAGTTAAGTTTTTCCACTGCTTGACTAATTCGGCTTTATTGTCGTTGATTCGAATCCCCTTGTTACTTATTACGTATCCCAGAAAGGTTACTTCCTTCGCCCACAAGATACTCTTGACAATGTTCGGCACGAACCCCCACTTTTGTAACGTTTCTAGTACCTTGAGTAACCTCTCGTTGTAAATTTCTTCCGTCTCCCCTGCAATTAAGATATCGTCGATGTAAACCGCAACCCCTTCCATGCCTCCTAATATTTGGTCCATTGTCTTTTGAAAAATGGCCGCGGCACAATTTAAACCGAACGGCATCCGGTTAACTTTAAAAAGGCCCTTGTGCGTCGAGATAGTCAATCGTTGGCTCGTCTCTGGCCCTAATTCGAGCTGTAGGTACGCTTTCGTAAGGTCCAGCTTCGTAAAATAGCACGCATTATCAAGTTTATTTAACAAGTCGTCGATTTTGGGTAACGGGTATAACAACCCTTGCGCGTATTTATTTATCGTAAAGCGGTAGTCTATACATAATCGCAGAGTTCCATCGCTTTTTTCACGGGTACCACTGGGCTGGCCCATCTTGAGAAATCGATTGGTTCAATAACCCCGTCCTTGACCCATTTATCCAGCTCTTCTTCTACTTCTTTCTTCCACGCCATCGGGACCCTTCGTGCGGGGATAAATACGGGATCTATGCCCTCTTTTAACGGTACTTCCACCGTTATTCCCTTGACTGCTTTCGGGAATTCGTTTAGCTGACCGCCCCATTGTTTCATCACGTGCTGGATCGCGGACCTGGTATCCTTCGGTCTTTCTACGTAATTGACCGCGAACCGTTCCGCCGCAGCTCTAGAGTTCTAACGTATTTGACGCCAGATTTCGGGTTCAAATTCTTTTATCCAATCGATCCCGCACAGCGGCGGCCCCGCTACGTCTGCTATTAATAACGACAGCTGTTTCCTCGTGTTACCCATTCGGACATCGGCTTGTACCTTGGCTACGATCTTTATTTCCTCGTGGCCATACGCGTACACTGTCGGGACGGGCTCCTTGTTGCGTGGGATCTCCTTCGCCCATCTTCGCGCCGGTATTATCGATACCGTGGCGCCGGTATCGAAGATGCATTGGAATAATTCGTTATTAATAAATATATCTATAGTTAACACATCTAAAGCATGTTTTAACCTGGGAATTCGGACCGGCCCAAGCCACGCTTCTCGTCCCGCCACCACGCTCCACGCTTCTTCCGACCCGTCTTGCAAAGTGCTTAGCCCCCCGTTTATCGTCTCGGCCGTTAACGCTAGCTCGCGTAGGCGGTCCCATTTGATGTCATTTTCTGCCAACAGTCTCGCCTGTAAGTTTCTATCGCGCAATCCTATAATGAATTGGTCGACGATTCTGTTCTGCAATTCTTCGTTTCCGAAGTTGCAGCTGTTAGCTCCTGCCTTGAGTCTATTAGCATACGTGTCTATCGACTCTCCCTAGTTTTGTCGGACCTTTGAAAATTCATATCTCTTTGCCCTCGCGCATGAATTCCTTTGGAATAATTTTTTTAATCGATTTTTAGCTTCCTCGTATGTAATTCCTGTCAACTCTTGAGGTCTATAATCCTCTAGTATTAATTGGAATGCCTCCCCCTCAAGGCTGGTTAATAATAGAGCTGCTTTTTGTTCATCTGTATCCGTCTTATTGCTCCTTAGGAACAGCTCGAATTGCGTTATAAAAGCGTCGATGTTAGCCGTTGTTTGATATTTCTGCATTACCGCGTAGGTTCCACGACTCGCAGCGCCAACTGTTGAGATTGGGAAGCTTTATTTACTAGAGAGAGGTTTCGAAGTGATACAAAAATAGAAAAGTAAGTAAAAACGTGTATATCCAACGTAGATAATACATACCAATTAACGATAATTAGATTGACAACACAACGGTAAACAACATATCCCCTGAGGCACTTCGCGCTCATTACCTCTCTACAATTAATGCTGCAGGGATTGAATGGATTTATAATTTGATAGGTCCATTTTAAATAAAGTTTGTAATTTTTTGATCTGGTCAAGAGTTATATCAAGAATAATGATAAACGTCGATAGTCAATATATCGCAATGACTTGTTTGGTTTTTTTTCTGTTAAGAGCATAGACTAATAAATGATATATATTTAATAAAATGAATGTTTTTTAACTTTAGAATGCAAAAATTGTAATTAACCTAAACGCTATGAGGTTGGTCAATAGAGATAGCCTAAACCTTAAGGTTAATTTAATTTACCTAAGGTCAATATTTTTTTATATACTGTAAAATTTCAACTTAACTACGGTCTTTTAGCACTTTGGCTGCTTTACTTTTACATATATAATATATAATATAAATTTTAAGAATTATTCCAATTAAAAATAAGGCAAATTAAACTAAAAATATAATTTTAATTTATTTTAATTCTTCAATTTTTGAAGAAAAAATTGAGATTAGGGTTTTAAATAAATACCTACCTCTAAACATTGTTTTATTTTTAATTGCCACCATTTTGTAACCGCAACTAATATCATTATAAGTATAACAGACTACTTTCACATAGAGAAGATAGAAGTAGCTAGATACAATACAACCACTATCAGTCACGCTACATCGCACACAAAAGGAATATGTTACAAAATGGTGGCAATATAAATTAAACACTTTTTAGAGGTAGGTATATATTAATAAACTCAAATCTCGATTTCTTCCATAAAAATTAAATAATTGAAATAAAATAAATTTTTATTGTTAGTTTGCTTTATTATTAATCTAAATAAACCTTAAAATTCCTATTTTATATTATAGTAGCTGTGCCCGGCCAAGCGTTGCTTTGGCTCAGTCCTTAAGTGGATAAATAAGTATAACCTATTAATAAGACTTATCTAAAATGGGGTCATATATGAAATAATTTATAATGTGAGAGTAAAAATGTAGTATTTACAAAAATCAGTAGGCAAAAATATAATGGTTTTACCTGTCAATCCTTTGTAGTGGTATTTTAAACTGCAAATAGGGCAAATTGTATGCAAAAAAATTATTAGAGTATAAAAGTAATATTTACAAAAATCAGTAGGCAAAAATATAATGGTATTACCTGCCAATCCTTCTTAGTAGTATATAAAAATAGTGCAAACTGCCAATCTCTTAGTGGTATTTTAAACTGCAAATAGGGCATATTGTATGCAAAAAAATTATCAGAGTAACAATGTAATATTTACAAAAATCAGTAGGCAAAAATATAATGGTATTACCTGCCAATCCTTCTTAGTGGTATATTAAAATAGTGCAAACTGCCAATCCTTCTTAGTTGTATTTTAAACTGCAAAGAGGGCAAATTATATGCAAAAAAATTACTAGAGTAAAAATGTAGTATTTACAAAAATCAGTAGGCAAAAATATAATGGTATTACCTGCCAATCCTTTGTAGTGGTATATTAAAATAGTGCAAACTGCCAATCCTTTTTAGTGGTATTTTAAACTGCAAATAGGGCAAATTGTATGCAAAAAAATTATTAGAGTAAAATGTAATATTTACAAATATCAGTAAGCAAAAATATAATGGTATTACCTGCCAATCCTTCTTAGTAATACTATAAAATGGCAAAAATACTCTTTTAAGAAACTGGAAAAGTGATTCTTGAGGCCTTCGTTGTTTCTTAATAACATTTTCACAATAACATTTCGCTCGTCAAACGCTTATTATGTAAACGTATAAAAGAGCGCGCGCCATTTTTATAATATGAAATTTTTGATGTTTTGCGTTTCTAATTATTTATTTGTCAAAGATATATATAAAGTAAAAAGGGTCTCCAAGTTGAATTGAAAATAGAGAAATATGTGACAAATGAAGGGTAAAAAAACATTTAAAGCAATGATTAACACTAACAGTCTAAGGCAAAATAATAATTAAGATAAGCGTTGTGGTTGAAGTCCGCAAGATGGCGTCAACCAAAATAAAAAAAACATAGTTTTCGCTGTTGCAGGTTGATAAAAAGTATCTATAAACCATCTACAATGCTAAGGCAATAATCTGGCCAAATTTGGTAGCAATCGGTTGAGAACTCTAAAAGTTATTAGCGTTCAAAAAAAGGGACTTAGATTTTTATATATATAGATAGCTGTGCCCGGCCAAGCGTTGCTTTGGCTTAGTCTTTAATTAGCTAAATAAGTATGAATTAATAAAACATTTATGAAAAATTTTGGGTCAATCGTTTATGATGTAAAAAAATATAGGGAAAGGCATACCTATTCATAATTAAATAGATTTATAATAGTTTAAAATACTTATAAGGTATTTGTTAATTTTATATGATGTTGTTAACGATAATATGCATAGTTGGGTATATAAACCATTGCACTGGCTACGCCCATGGGTATATTAATATTATGATTGTACATATATGGTTTTCACTTTACCTGAGAGATGTTAAGCCTTGCCCGACCCGTCGGGCCAGGTTCAGGCCTGTCTTCGGACGGCCGAAAAAAAACTATGCTTAAATTTACCTAAAAATAAGTTTGAATAAGAATAAACTGGGAGATTGATATGGTTGGCGGGGAAGAAACATATTGGTATTAGTAGATAGGCTAAAATGAAGATATATACAGCTATACATGTTATGGAGTTAAAATTTTAAAATGCACATGTCCAGTCAAAATTGTGGCTTCTTCAACGTTGCACATCAAGCATTTAACAGCGAGACGTAAACCATTGCAAAGTTTTGGCTGACTGAAATTGCACATCGCGATACTTGGTACGCCAATTTTCAAATGCAAAATGTGAGGTGGAATCCCTGCCAGGTCATTTGAATTGAAATTCGATTGGATAAATTTGCGTCATCTATAACAAAAGCAGTGTCAACCGATTTGTAAGTAATTGGATTGACTTGAATGTTAGACAGAATTAGATTGTTAAGCTCGTGGGCGTCATTATTCTTGGGGGCGAGAATAGCCCGTTGGCGGAGCCGAAGTCGATCATGATAATGGGCGTTAATATTTGGAAACACTTTATCAACCAAGCAGTTTAAATGGAACATAATTGCAAATGTTGGTAGGAAAAGAAATCCGTCCTGAGCATATATCAACGTGCACGGTTCCCTTCCCAATTTCGAGCAATTAATGGGAGAATATCTCACATGGATGATTTTGAAATACTACACGCATATTAGTAGTTAGATTTAATGTTTTGACATAAGGCAACAATATAGAACATTTTAGGTAGGCATTAATTTCGTCCGCAGGGGTGGATCGTAAGAGAACCGGTAAAGTTTGCCTGAAATCTCCTGCAAGCAATAACCTTGCGTTACCAAGAGGTTTGAGGGTCCTTTGTAAATCTTGCGATTACCGATTAGAGCTTAGAACGATTTTTCATAATCCATTGTGCATTCATCCCAAACGATAAGTTTGCACTTTTGTAATACTCTACCCATTCCATGTTCTGGAAATGTTGCACATTAGAGTTTCACAGTAATAAGCGTTTAAAGGCAATTTTTATGCTGAATGAGAAGTTTTTCTACCGGGTAATTATGTGACAGCCCTTCCGGAAGACGCTAGAGCCACCGCTATATTAATTTGGTAGCTCATATAACTGAATTTCAAGTTTGTCGGTTAAACATTGTCTGCATTTATCAACTTACCAGTAATCTTTTTGTACTTTTAATATTAATAACCAAACTTCATAAAAATAGCAAAAAAGCACGAAACGTGGAATTGTTTTTAAAAGCGCGCGTTATATTTATTTAAGAAAATGGGGATGTTTTAAGGTATCGAGAATATTATTTGTTACAGCTATTTATATTGTAAAAAAAACGGGCGTAGTTGAGTAAAAAATTGAGAAAAAAATGACAAAGCAATTGTGGAAAAAAGTTTAAGGCAAAAAGTCGCACCATAACGATAAATAAGTACAAAAACGTAGTATAAATAATCCGCTAGATGGCGGGATAGACTACCAAAAAACAGGGTTACGGCTGTCGCAGGTCGATAAAAAGTATATATAAAACATCTACAATGCTAAGGCAATAATCTGGCCAAATTTGGTGGCAATCGGTTGAGAACTCTAGAAGTTATTAGCGTTAAAAAAAGGGACTTAGATTTTTATATATATAGATAAGTAAAATAAAACTCGGGCCTTCGGCCCTCGTGGGAAGGGGGAGAAGGGAAGGGGATGGGGAAGGGGATGGGGAAGGGGAAGGGGAGGGGGGAAGGGGAGGAGGGGAAGGGAAGGGGGGACGACTCATCTATACTCCGTATAAACGTAGCATATTTGCTATGCAATTTATGGGCGAGAAAGGTGGTGTTTATGGAAATTATGGAAGTTTATTGAAATACTGAAAATATGTATAATGAAATATATTAGTAAAATATGTAAGATCAAAATGTTTATGGAAATTATGGAAGTTTATTGAAATACTGAAAATATGTATAATGAAATATTCTAAAAGACCTTAGAGGTTTTCAAGGAACCTCTAACCCAGCCTAAGGTTGACCTGAGCTTGACTCACGCCTAATTTTTCCCACCACTACCAGGAGCTAACTAAGGTTTAATCTCTTATCAATATTTAAGGCAGATCAAATCCAATAAAGAAAAAGCATACCCAGGTAAGGTATGTGTCATAAATAGTGTATTTTTTTATCTCAATACTCATGCCCTTAGGGTAAATTTAAACACCATTAGATGTTAAAGGGGACAAAAATAATTAAAAATTAAGCACTTATTAATGTTTGCTAAACTATCCCATTACTTAGAAGATATGCTGAGAGGCAAAGGAACAGCCAACTCAATTAAATTATTCAATAATAACCTCAAAATTTTTTAATTTTGTCTTTAAATTCAAATCTGCAACTTGAAGTAAAATTCTGCTAAGATTCTTTGTTACTAAAGGCTGATTGCATTTAGCTTAAAAAATTTAGAAGGCGTCAGCCCAATTAGGTTAATATTTTGTATAGTACAAATTAACTTACACATAAACAATCAGGAATTTTGATTGTTATATTTGAGATAATTGTCATACATTCAATAACCTTATTATTTTGGTAACCCTTATATGCGTACCTTTATTCACATGAATGAAGATTAAAACAAGTTTTACAATATCCCCATCAATGGCGCTATTTAATTCAGTTGTTTCAATCGTTATATCAGGCAAAAGGTTCCCAAAAGAAGGAAAAATTGACATTTTTCTGATCGATTTAAAATGTTTATAATAGATACAATGTTACCAAACTATTTGTTAAAAAATAGCTACATCGTGTGCTGTTCTTGAATAAACGTTTGCGATCATGAGTAAAAAATTATAAAATTGTTCTTATGGCATAGAGTTTGTCATTTCAAAGTTGACTTTATAGAAAATCATAAATCTGTCAAATTTTTTCTTTCCTTCCCAACCTCAGACAGGATTGAGGAATGGCGGCTATGAATAGCATCTAAAACCCTAAAATTTAAAAATTATTTTTATCATGTTTTTTCCACCAAAGTTATTATAAGATTCAAATTTAAGAGTATTTAATTAATTCGGTGTATAATAAGCCAAATATAAGAATTTCCCTTATAATAATATTAATTACCTTTAAAGGTTGTTGCTTTAATTGTACTCACCCAAAAAAGAAACGAGAATTGAATTTTACATTTTTGTAATGTCTAACGAAAAAATGCCAAAAATTTAAAAAATTATCGCCGGGCAGTTTTAGCGGCTCTAAAGATTCGATGGCGGGCAGACACTTTGGTGTTTTCGAGAAAATAAGGGAGCGGGCAGGCAGTTCATTTATAAAATCGGACCGGGCCAAGTTCGGTTAAAAAAATTCATACAAATAGGATCTCTGACTGTTTGTTGAAAAGGCTAAAAAGCTCTTGACAATTTGGTACGTTTAGAAAGAGGCTCCGGTCTCTCACTAAGAACCGATGCTTCAATTTGCTGTTAGAGCCTTTTTAACCCAAACACGGTTTGTAAAGACGCATCTTATAGCGTCTACCTTTCAAAAACTGACTCCAGCGCAAAAACTCGATGGTGCATATGGTCATGAGTTACTTCCTATTTACCTAGCAATGTGACTTCAAAACCATCCATAAACCCTTGACATACTCTTTGATCTCAATACCGGTCAATACTTGCGCGAAAGACTAGAAAATTCTATCAAATTGGACAATAGAAGTATTACATAGAGTTCACTAGCGATCAAATGGATTTTTTTCGCTGACACACTGTCTCGCTTAGACCCGGATGCCATATGATACGTCTATCTAACCTCATCTGAACAAATAAAGCGCAGCAGGAAAATGTATTATAGTGCTAACAACCTAAACCAGAAAAAATTTGACACGCCAACTAGTGTGACATTTTTATTAGTACCTGCTATTTCAAAAGGGTTTCGTCTATATACAGTTGTGCCCTTTGAAATACATGGAACTAAGGTTTTGAAGCGTTTTGCGTGGCCATCGATGAATAAAGAGGTGTCTTTTTGGGCCTGAAAATAATCAAAACTTTTAACTCTGAAGTCAATTCAACTATGTTAACTTTTATTTTATACGACTACAACGCCCTCCAATGGGTATATACATTTGCTAACGGCAATCGACAGATTTGCTATTGCTATAAACCATTATGGCAGAATTTATTTTAAAAAATTATGGTTACTCCAAATAACTTTTTTGTGTTAATTCTTTGTTAATTGCTATGCAATTTATGGGCTCGTTTTTTGGTTGTCCGTCCGTTGTCCGTCCGTCCGTTACCCTTCTATCTATTTGCATTGGGTATATTAGGTTATCGATTTTTTAAATTAATGCATGAGAAAGAGGTGCCCCACCCCTCATCTCTATCTCCCTCGCTGTGTTATTTTTTAAATTAATGCATAAGAGGGCCCCACCCCTCATCTCTATCTCCCTCACTTTCGAGCGGGGTCGGGTTTTAATTGCTACGTTAAATTAATGCATAAGTATATCTATTCGTTTTTGAATTGGGTAACATTGATATTAATTGCTATAAATATAATTACCCTATGCCCTGAGAAACAAAATAAAAATGATTCAAAATGAATGAATAATATTTACCCTCCACTACAAGGGCCTATGCCTCTACTGATATGGGTCTCTGTGCCCCTACAAAAGCCTATGCCTCTATTAATGTGGGTTCGAACCCCGGCGAACGTTCTGAATTGCTGGTTCGATTCCCGGAGAGGGCAAAATTTTTTTTTATTTTTTAAATTAAATTAATATATTTTTCCTGTTACTACCATGATAATATGACTTTTTGGCCGTCCGCTTGTTCTATTATTGTTTCATTTTTATATAATAAACATAAATAAAAGTTGTTTACTTTTAATTGCTAAGCCATTTAACTAGTTTTTGGGTTAGAATCCCGGAGTTTTTTTGACTCTTATGATTGTTCTTGTTACTATCATTGATAATAAGACTTTTTGGCCGTCCGCTGGCTGCTGACCAATGAAAAAAATGACCATTGGCCAAAATGTGAATCCGAGTTTATTTTTTCGTTTTTTTTGACTATTATGATTGTTCCTGTTACTACCATTGCTATTATGACTTTTTGGCCGTCCGCTGGCTCTTGACCGATGGAAAAAATGACCATTGGCCAAAATGTGAATCGAAATTATTTTTTTCGTTTTTTTTACTATTATGATTGTTCCTGTTCCTACCATTGCTATTATGACTTTTTGGCCGTCCGCTGGCTGCTGACCAATGGAATAAAATGACCATTGGCCAAAATGTGATTCAAAAACTTTTTTTTCGTTTTTTTTTGACTATTATGAATTTATATCCACTTTTACCGTGTCCTGGCTGCTGACCAATGGAAAAAAATGACCATTGGCCAAAATGTGATTCGAAATTTTTTTTTCGTTTTTTTTACTCTTATGAATTTATATCCACTTTTATCGTGTGCTGGCTGCTGACCAATGGAAAAAAATGTCCATTGGCCAAAGTGAGCATCAACATATTTTTTTCCGTTTTTTTGGCTATCATTGACTTATAGAGTATCTGTTGGTACTGACCAATGGAGAAAAAATGACCATTGGCCAAATTTTTGATTTTTTTAATTAAAAATTGTTCAAATTCAACAAAAAATTTCTCCTAACAATTCTGCAAATTCTTAACATTGTGATGTTTTATAATATAATGTTTGTTAGACCCATAATCACTAAAGGCCGTAAAAACTAATGTAATACGCAACTAGATGCAAACACTAACTCTAACCCTAACCCTTGCCTATATTACATTTTGCCTATATTACATTTTGCCTATTTACATTTTGCCTATAAATGGAAAATTTGTATAAATAATTAATTAATCATTAGGCATTTAATACCCCCCTATAGGCATTCTCGCCCCTTCCCACCTTTCTCGCCCATAAATTGCATAGCAAATATGATACATTTATACGAAGTACAGATGAGTCGTCCCCCCCCTTCCCTTCCCCTCTTCCCTTCCCTTCTCCCCCTTCCCACGAGGGCCGAAGGCCCGAGTTTTTGTTTTAAGGATCATGACCAAAGACATATTTTAATGTATCATAAAAAGTAAGTGATTGGTAGAGATCTAAATTATTAAAAGCTTAACAAAAGTCTTATGCAAATTTTGCAAATTTCGGACCTATCGAGATATAAAACATGCTTGTTTAATATTTCAAAAGTTGTCAGAGATTTATTTATTATTTAGAATGTTATAGATGCTTATATTTATATGATTTGTGCAAAATAATGTTAACTTATAAATTTAAAAATTCTAACACTTTAAATGTTTTAACCAAGTAGTTAGGTTTTCTATGGTAATTCCTCGCATATTTTTCCGTGCTATAAATTATCCTGCTTGTACTACTACACATGTTTTTATTGTACAAATAACATCTTTTATAACGTTTTCATTAAATTTATCGAGTTCTTCAATCAAATAATGATATAATGTGTGATCAAAATACTTAGGGACTTTGAACAAATATTAAAACAATGTATCACCACTGCTTATACTTCATCTTCAAATTTCTGTCTTTGCTTTAGTCTTATACCAATTGTTTGCTAATCTTTGAGGTCAGAAGCGCATTGTTGGCGAGTCTCATTAAGCTTGTTGTTTTTGAAAAGCAGGAATTTGGAACTTAATTAGTTACTTTTGATGAAACAGATTATGAACTAAAATTAGTTGGGATTAAGATATATTGATAACCAGAAAGGTTTAAAAGAATGCAAATAGAGATTCAAAGAAATATAAGTTGACAAGTTTTGACGAATACATTTTTCTTCTTTATCATACATTTGGGCCGACTGGCTTTGGGTTTGTTTTAATGAGTTTCTTCTATCTTGATCGAGGAAAGGCATGTCTTATTTAACTTTATGGTTTTTATAGCTATGCCCACTGCCCCTTTCCACATAACACGAGATCGTCCTCTTCCTCTCTTCCCGGACACCTTCAGGTCCAATCCTTTTCGAAGAACATCACTTGCCTCCCTTCCTTTTATATGACCATACCACCTTAGCCAATTTTTGTTAATCAAGTCCACATTGAATACATAATTTTGCCCTGAGATAGACATTCTCACATGGTCGAGCTGGTATACCAAGCTCCATCGTATCATTCTCATCTTCGTGGCTTGTATTACCTTTCTTCCATGGCGTGTAATGCCCATATTATTAATTGATTTTATGATTCTAACATTAGTTTATTTAAATTTCAAATAAACGTGGATGGAAATTATAGTGAAAAGCCTAAGATATTAAATTTCTTCTATATTTTGTGAGGACTCTATTATGACAAGCAATTTAGAAATATTCTTCGCATTTTTGCAACTGAGTCTATATATACATAGTGTCACCGCCTCACCATGCCTACAAAAAAATTATACAGCTCTGAGATTGGCCGCTAATATCATACATTTAAAAATTAACCTAAATATTGAATCACAGCTCAAATGAAAAGATCTCACAAATTGAGTTTGCTTCTGCGTTTGACAGGTGAAATTCGAATGCCAAGATAAAATATTCACGACTATTGAAAATTTTAGCCTGATTATTTAAAAGTCCGGGATATTTATCAAGCTTTTCAAAAGCCCGTTTGGACTTAGTTTGAGCTATTAATAAGGGGAATGAAACATGACAGGAATGTGCCTATTTTAATTAACTTTTCACAACATATTTACCTTTCAAAGCAATAGTTTTCAAATTTTGTGAAATTATTATTAAGAAACATATTTTCGTATTATTTTATATTTTTATAGCAACTTTAAATTTTGCCAAAAATGATAGGTGAAAATTAGTTATTACCTAGCAGCATTCAACACTTTTAAACCCAGTCAAAAATATATATATTTTGCTAAAATTTCTGCACATTTTTTATCTTCATATATATATTAAAATGCATTATAATCTCAAATTCAGATTGGATTTTATATCTGCACATTTTTTATCTTCATATATATATTAAAATGCATTATAATCTCAAATTCAGATTGGATTTTAATGTGTAATGCATTTTTCCGGTAGACACATTTTGATATTTAATCATGATCTTTACTGTTTCTATTTTTTATATAATTTCGCAAATAAATTATTATAATATTTATATCCTTCTACATTTTAATAAAGAAAGCAAACCTATTGGCCAAAAAATATGATTTACTTGCAACAAAGAAGTAGTATTTGTCTTGTATAATGTCGTACTATTAGTCATATTTGGTCATTTATGAAAATTTCACATATATATTTGTACGTGTATAATGCTAGATGTCAAATTTAATAAGATAAAGCTATATTTGTTTCAAGGTTAATGAAAGTAATTATCAGTCTTCAACTTAAACACAATAGTCAGTGGCCAAAAAGAGGAGATTTTAAATACATCCGCTTATAGGATGTTAAACGTTGTCTTGCAGTAATTTAATTGACATTTTAAAAATCCAAGAAAAATATATGAAATATTCTGTGATTTGTGCCCTTGCGTTATGTTTAATGCCTGGTAAGCATTTAAAACCCAATTAATTATTAAATGTATAATGCATATGTGGACATTTTTTGTCTTTCTATTTAGATTAAAAATGATAAACTTTATTTTTTAGATATTAAGTATTTATTGGCAACGAATGAATTAAAAAATTTGCTAATTTATTCATATAAGAAATAACATTTTACATAATTGAATTGATTTGAAAAATAACGTTGTTCTATATAAAGAAGATTATATTTGAACCTTACTAATACAAATACTGTATATTTGAACACATTTGCAAGATATTAAACGCTGATAAATTTTAAAACGGACCAAAAATGATTAAGGGATCGAGCAAATAAATATTAAAAAATACTTATCCCCAAATCATAATTGCATCAATTTAAAAATAATTGTACATTATTATTGCATGCTAATATGGTTAATGTCACAAACATTTAGCGAGATGCTTAGGACAGGCAACTACTACATCAGTCTCCATCAACGGTACTATGTTAAATGAAAATCTTAAAGCCACAATTAAATCTTTCGCCAACACTGTAAATGCCTTCGCCTTAAAGGTCCTAGTTCAATTGTTACTCCAGGCTGAAGAGCAAATTTCGCAACCACCCTTAAATGCACCGATAGCTAATTGTAATAATACTAGCGTTTCAATCAATCAAAAACCACACTTGGGCAACGTAGTATTTAGTACGACCAGTTTGGTCGTCCTGTCAATGCTATATTTGGGTAGCGCTGGTACAACTCGTGATGAAATAGGTGTCTTTATAAATCCCGAGAAATTAAAATTCGACGATTTCCACAGCACTTTTTCGGACTTTCTTTCAGGTTTTTCCATCCCCAAAAACCCACAAAATACCATAACTTTGGCTAGGCGTTTACTAGTTGATGCGAACAAAATCGACGCAAAGTTCGTAAAAGACGCAGAAAACTACTATGAAGCTAGCGTAGAAAAGTGTGATTTTGAGAAAGATGCGGCAAAAATTGCGCAAGAAACTAATAGTTGGGTTAGAAAACAAAGTGGAGGACTTATCGACAATATACTGAAAGCCGAAGAATTAAATCCTTTGACAAGATTGTTAGTATTAGACGCGATATTGTTTAAAGGAGTTTGGGCTCAGACTTTCAATAAAAGTCTTACCAAGCATGAACCCTTTTACATTACACCTCAAATTGTCAAGAACAAAACCATGATGACTGTTAATGGCCTATTTAGATGCTTTTATTTGTTGGAGGACAGGTAATTGTAAAAGCAAAATTTTAAGATATTGTTACTAAAATTATCTCAAGAGGACATAATATATTTAAAAATTGACCAAAAAGCGTATCCAAGATTGAACAGGCAAGGACAGGTACCCCAACAAAATTTTCTATAAAATCCATTTATTAAACCTCTATATATCATTAAGTCAAATCATGAATACGCTTTTTATATGTTTGGTCTTAGTGACAGATGCATAGAATTTCATTCAAAAAACGAAGCTATTCGTCTTTTAGGCTAAATAAAAACTAAATTAAAATGTAAGACAATTGCAGATTTATATAACTTACAAATTTTAATTGTATGCAGTTTACACTAACTCTCTCTTTTTCAAATATATGGAACGAAAAAGTCCTAATCATCGTTAAGGCTTGTTTAAATTTACACGAGTGTAATAAAAGGTTTATTAGAATTGTTATATTTTGGGTAAAAAATATTTAATGGTTCGTTAATCCTTTTGCAATGCAAAGGTAGTAGGTCTTTCACAAAAACTCTTTTTAAAAATTAGCAAGCGCTTGTTGAAAATGAATAGATGCAACTTTAAATTTTAGCGATTTATAACATAATACACTGTGATTATATTATCGTTCAGTTTTAAGCTGATGGGTATCGAAATTCCATTTGTTGGTTTGAATGCTAGTCTTTACGTGTTGTTACCGGAGAAATGGGAATATCAAAATTTAACAGCTTTTGTACAAAGCTTGACTTTAGATAAATTGGCTCAGACTATGCAGAAGCTACCAAGCTATGAGATGACCCTTAAATTGCCAAAATTCATAACAAGCCAGAGTGTAAATTTCAAACCAATCTTGCAATCCATGGGTAAAACACTTGCTAACCTAAACGAATAAAATTATTTTTATAGTCCGGTATATATTAGTTACTAGATTTTTCTTTTTGATAAATCTATGGGGAGCCTAGCTTCATAAATACAACACATATATATATATATATTTAGCAAAAGAATCTTAAAATTAAAAAAACATCTTGTCCGTAGATATTGCCAAACTTTTTCCCCGTCCATGATAATTACTTTAAAGGCCTAGTGTATAAACAATAGCGTGTAAAGACTAAGCTGTCTGAATATATTCAGTGACCTGTGTTCTTTATTCTCTTATAGAGAGAGAACAAGTTTAGGAGTCATATTTGTAAGTTATAAGGTCGAGAATACAATAAATTCAACTTTATATCAATAGTGATTTAGTAAATTTGCATTTCAGATGTATTAGTTACGCGGAAACTATTCCTCGTTTGCAAATCTTGATCATTGATTTATTATATTGCTTCGTTCTTATATATGTATAGGCCTGAAAGGCATGTTTGATCCCGAGAAAGCTAATTTTTCCCCCATAACTACTAACTTAAGTCAGCCTTTACACGTAACGGAATTCAAGCAAAAAGCAGTCTTTGATGTCAACGAAGAAGGTAGATAATATTGATAATATAGATATAATATTGATATTTAATCCAATAATGTGAATGTCATTGCATACAATCGGTGGGTTTGGATTGATAACATAGGTAGAGGGAAATGGAACACGATATTTTTGGCTATTATAGCCCATCATCAGGGGAAAAAATTAAATAAAAAAGGGGAGAAGGTGAATTCACAAAAAATAAAAATGAAGTAAAGTGAGTATATACACGTTGATAAAGATAAAAACAATAGAAACTACAAATCTGAGCGAGAAATTAACAATAGCGATAGTAGGATATATTGTGTGAATGTATTGTTTTAAATGACGGTGGGTATAAAACAAGTTCAATCGTTTTATAATTTAACACCTGATATATTTTTTTTATTTAGTATCCTATTTGAAGTAAGTTATTTAACCATAATTTCTTTTTATAATAAACTTTGAGCTGACGATTATAAAAACACTTTAATAGATATCAAAAAGGGCACCTCTTTAATACTAAAACTTATTATTCTAAAGTTTTTAAGATGAGAAATTTAATCACACTCCATTTAACCTAAACTAATTTTTTCAAAAAAAAGCATTAACACTGAGCCTTCGGCAAAAGTAACAGATATTAGAGGACATCACTCTAAAAAAGGCATGATTAGTTTATTTTCAATAAAAAATAATCCAAAAGGAGAGCTATTTAAAGAGAAGGCCATATTTAATATATAATAGACGTGATAGCAATTAAAATTAAAAGATTCTGAATTTGAAAATTTTTTAAAGTATTTTCTAATTTATAGCTAATTTCAAAATAAATAGCCTATAAAAATATTATATATAAGTACTGAGTTCGTAATCATTCTTAATCCTAACTTATTGGGCTGGATAATATGTGGCGGACATTTAGTAATATAACCTCAAAGGACAAAAATTATGGGCTTTATTAAATTGAAAAATGATATTTACCTTGAATTTACAAAGAAATTTGATTTATATACATGAAATAGGTGTTAGGTCAGCAGCAGTGACTATAGCTACGATTGAAGCCAGAACTAGTCGAGAATTTTCTTTCATTGTTAATCGGCCTTTCATCTTCTACGTCGTGGACAATAGAATATCCTCGATCATTTTTGCGGGCGTAATTCACGATCCTTAAAAGCCGATAACGCCATTTTTAATTTTATAACAGTTTTTTAATTCTAATTAAACGCGAAATGTATTTCGTAGAAGTCATCTATATAATTGTCAGTAAATGTCGATTTTTTATTTATATAATGAAGTTCTGTGCGATAAACTTGCATAAATTTGATAAAAATTGAGTGAAGACACATTGTTATAACTATGATTGCATTGTATTCCCATACATTTGAAGGATTTAAACTGTGGAGATAATGTTTATAAGAATGGAATAAATTAGTTTCGGACTATAAAATGTTACAAAACTTTAAATAGTTATTTGTTTTAATGCGAAACAAAAATTGAGCTGAAATAACTTTTTAAAATATTAAACAAACCTATTTTAATATTTGCGCTCAACTTACACAACCATTATAAGTATATGTTTGATAATTTTTTTAATTCCTTTATCAAAAAATATTGGTTATCACTCTAGCAAATTAACCTTCTTATATACAAGTTTTAGGCTTTTAATGATATAACAGGGTGAAAACTTCAAGAGCATGGCCAACAAATTGCACCCCTAAATACAAAATATTTTTTAACTAATTTATAAAATGATGAATTAAATTTCAAACAATAAACCTTTTACCCACCCCCTTCTAAATTTTGATTAAGCTCATGTGTTTAATATATCATGATTAATTTTGTCATTATTTGGTCTATTTGAACCCGATTTTCGTGTTAAAATCTGCTCATGAGTGCATAGCTCATTATAAATTCTTAATATATCTAACATGTTTTCCTTAGTTTTGTCGTTACTTTGGCAACATTAAACTTTCGACATATGGCCATTGCTTTATCTTATCATTTATCAAGTTTTTCGCTTTATTCGTTTAAATTTTTTTAAAACCTGTCTTTTTTTGATCCTAAGAGTAATGAAAGCGCTTGCTTTCTAATTGAACCTTCATAATAGATTTAGATAAATCCGTCATAATGTATAAACTTTAATTAATGAGTTCTTTTTCATAATTTGTATTTGCTATAGGATATGTTACTTCAAGTAACTAAGTCATTTCAACTCTCCCCCTTTAAAGATATAATTTAACTCCTGAATGCTTAAACATCACCCTATACTTATTATTTTAATCTAACATTCGAAAATCTTTTACATTTAAACCACATGTTAATTCATTTTAAACGTTCAGTTTAATATATTATAATAAATTAATTAACTCTTTTAAAACTACAATTTTGGTATATAATTGATAAGGCAAATCGAAACATAAACGAAAACGAACATCTAATTGTGGTATTTATAATAATCTCTAAATCTGTTTGTATATAGACATACCATTACCCAAGAGCATGTAATGCCTTTAAAAGTTACACTTAACAACGCGCCGCTCTATATAATTTTAGCGCTATGTTTAATCAATCTAACTATAAAGTTGTTTGATAAAAAGTCATGAGTGGGACTTAATCGATATTTCAAGGGCGCATATTCTTTAGTAAATCAATGATTGACCCAATTAAGCTACTACAATTGCGGTAACAATTAATGAATTCAATTAATGCGCTTTTACAAAGCACGAGAAATATGTGGTATCCAACATCGCTAACTATGTGATTGTGCAGTTTAATTTATTAGTTAGCAAATCAATTATTAATAACGAAAAAAACGTTGGAGAAGCTTTTGACTTTAAACATTAATTTTACAATTTTTATTGAGCAAAAAAAACAGCTTTCTGAACGATTAGATTTTAAACTGCAGATTGCTTGTTAAGAAATACGAGGTATTTAAATTAACTGCCAAATTTTAATAAAGTCGTTAAAACCAAACATGGATTCTCTAATATTTTTACCGCATGAGCTTTTCAAAATTATATAATGTTTTTTTTAATAAATTGCGGGGCAGTTTGAGGAAATTGTGGTAAATTGTTTTTCCTAATTTGTAGCTACAAAAAGTTCACACATTGGCAACTAAAATATTATGGTCGGTCCATCGACATATAGAAGTTACCCTGAGGCTTTGACAAAAAAATATGGAGCTAGATGATGCTATTAAGCGTGACCTTATTATAAAAATCAAATTTCCGCATACCTGTAGTTCCTGCTATTACACAAACGTTTGCCAACTTTGTAACGTTCGCTAAATTCAACAAAAATTAAGATCTTGATCAAATTAAAAACCTAGAACCATATAGTTGATCCTAGCGCTTGAATAATTTAAGTTGAACTTGAAATAGATAATAAAAATTCTACACCCTAAAAAGTAAGTGTTTTCAAAATTAGATTGAATGTCTCAATTTATTGGGTTTAATATTTTTGATGTGATAATGACAAATTTTGTTTACTTGACTATGGATTTTATTAACCTATGATAAAAAACCGAAATGTTTTAGTTTATAAATTGTGGCGGATAAATAGCAAAAAATGCTTCAAAGCAAAAAATGGAAAAGTGATTTATAATAATCGGGCAATAATTTTTTTGTTGCCCCCCCCCCCAAAACCCTCTTTTAAAATTTTTGAATCCTTCTTGGCTAGAAAATATCTTATCTTTATCGGAAGAAAGCTGTTAAAAACCTTAAATCCTAGTACAAAATGCAAAACGCTAAGATTAAATTAGCAAAAGAAAACCTCGTACGTTTTACAGATTGTGGCTAATATAAGATATGATTGTCCCATAAGTCCTGGTGGTGATTTTATACAAATATCTCATTGTCTACCCTACCCTACCCTATAGTCATTAAAGTCATGAATGATGATGATACAAAATAAATGTTCTTCTCTTCTCCCTGGTTAAATACAATGCTATAATGCGTGTAACCTAGATATACTACATACATACCATCACTACACTACACATGAAAGGAGGATTCTTGGTAAGAGAGTGAAAAACCCTAAATTAAAAGTTGGGAAATCAAAAGGAAATTTTTAATTTGAAACGGCTATACTATACTTCTACTATCCTTTGTCGACAAAGTAATTTGCTATGTGTCATTCAATTATTTTATTAGTGAGTTATATTTTGACTTTAACCAACTATTTGTACATTGTTTGTATGCTGTGCTGTCAAGTGAAATTTTCATTGTCATCATCATGAATTTTTTTAATGTACTTTGTAAACTTACCCTTTTTTCTCGCTTCCCCCCTCCCCACTCTTTCGCAATGGGGCAAAAAACATTTACAATATATACTACATAATTAAATTAACTAGCCTAAACCATCCACCCTCGTCCCCCCCCCCGCTCTTTACACATAGGTAATAAGGTAAGTTCATAGTTTTAAAGTAAATAAACTTCATAAATTTCACTTCGCGTGTATGATTTTTGAAATTTCGATTTACTTTAAGTATTTAATTGCAGTCGACCCTGCTTTACAGTCCGATGGCTAATGATGATGCTTATATGCACTCTCGTACAATTATAAGCCTGAGGCCGGACACCTAAGACCACATGAAATCGTTCTTAAATGGCTTAGGTCGTTATGCAAAATGACTAAAAATTAGCCAAATGTTTATTTTAAGCACGATTCTCTCGTTTTTTCGCTGATATTTTTCTATGCAAATCCATCTATAATTCAACGTAAATTTATTAATTGAATTCTCGCATTCTTAACAGCATGACAGAGGTAAGAATATTGATGTTATATATATTTATGGTTTGAATTATTTATGAATAGCCGTTTTAAAATTATTATTGATTATTTAAAAGCTATTAAATATTTTTCTTAAATTAATTTCATTGTTTAGGAATTCCATATTAATTAATAGTTCTTTCAACAAGATTTAAGCCGCTCCCTATTTTTCAAATTATTTTTTCATTTACGTTTGCAATCTTGAAAGTTTGGGAATATGTGGGCAGTTAAAAACACCGCCTAAAATATATTGACTGAGGTGATGCATTTTCTAAACGTTCCTTATTTCATGCCAAATAAAAATTATTAATTTATTAAGGTCAAAAGCCTATTCAAAGTATAATTTATCTCTAATTTTTAAAATTAATAATGCGACTGTACCCTCAGGTAAATATAGGAAAAACATTTTACGAGACTTTACATACAGTTTGTAAACCGATTCTGATAATCTGGAATCCTATAATTTTGTCATTTAAGAAGATTTCATGGTATAAAATTGCAGGATGCATTTACAAATAAATTTATAGTTTTACAAATTTTCTACAATTAAAAAAATTTAGAGTAATTAATTTAATATAAAATTTAGTCGCAATTTTCTAATCAATTTGAATCTGAATTCTAATGTATAAGCCTTTAAAAGTGGAGGGGAACAGACGAAAACTCGTTTATAAATCTAAAACGCTGTAATAAAGATGATGATTATGCTATGTTATTTATATTAATTATCTCAATTTCTAATTAGATGATTGAAAATTGTCAAAAAGCAAACTACTGCATCGTGAATAAAAATTTAATCAATGAAGAAGCTCTTTTTGTTGAAGTATATCAAAAAAATTTAGATTTTGCATTTAAACGTTGACATCACTTATAATGTTATCTCTATATGATATTTTAAATTTTATAATTTGCAGGAAAACGGGCATGAAAAATTATGTGATCACGATTTCTTTGTCATAAAAACCGTGGGAATCAAGCTTATAAATGGTTCAAAAGATTTTGGATTTTCCATTCGCCAGGACGAATATAATTCTCCTGACAATCCTTATTATGTAGATTACGTAGATCCAAGTAATCCTCATTTGTTATGAAATTCTAGGTAAATTATCATATACAATGCGAAAAATAATCAAGGTTTTAGCTATTTATTGGCCTAGCCTAGCCACGACTAAATCAGACGGCCAAAAAATATTTTTGTAAAAATTTTTATCATCATTGTATAATATAGTAATTTTGGATAAAGGGAATAGCTACCCCCCCCCCCTCCCGGTAGGCCTATTAATAAAATTAAACCTACTGAGATAAAAATAATAGTTTAAATCTTATTATATGATAATGATGGAAAAAATTTATTTCTGGTTAAGTGACTTAAAAATTATAATTTTACAAAAATAAATTTGAGTTCTCTCACAAAAATTCACATTTTCTTGTTATGTAAGACATAGGGTGTATGCGTAAATTTTCGCACTTGTTCATTAAAGTGTGACGATTGACATACATTTTTTAAATGGTGTGTGTGTGTTGACGAAAAGTGTCAAAATTTTATTTACAGTTTTAACGTTTTTCTAAAAATTCATATGGTTTTATTGATTTATAAAATATTTTAATACTATATTTATTCTTGAAAGTAAGACAAATAATGGTTTTTATAATAAATTTCTTGGTATAAAACTGTTTTATAAATGCTATTTGAATTCTCATTTAAAATTTTTGTTGGCATAATTCCTTGCTTAATCTTTTATAAATTATATCATACAATTTATCCAAAACATTATCATATATATTTATTAAAAGTAATGTTATTATCATCAATTAACTACTGATATATTGCTAAATAATTTATTCACTTATTACAAGTAACTTGATAAAAAGAAATTACCATGTGAAATGCTTAACTCTAATAGTTTCGACTAAAAATATACATAAATTGGGCTAAACTTGGATTTCTAAGAGTTAAATTCTAACAAATAATTATTTTCATAACAAATTTGTGTTTAAAAAATTATATATATATTTTTTTAAAGTTTTGCTTTAAGAGTTTATAAGAAATAAAAAATTGCAATTATTAAAAAGGTGTATGGACTTTGAATTCCAATAAAAATTTTTTTTTCTCTATTTCATTAGATGGATCTGCCTTCCCCATACTAACAGTGGGAGATTTATTGGTTGAATTGAATAAAGAAAGCACCAAAAATCGTTCCTTTTTATCGTTAAAATTTGCGATAAAACAAGCATCTTACACTGGGCGCTTGGCTGTCAAAATTTTGAGGACTTCTTTCGCCAAATACATTACCGAACAATGCAATGCTGAACCTTTTTATGACCTATGTCCATCGCCAACTAATTCCACCCGGCTGTCGGTATGCGATACTATAGAGAGTGATAGGACTAAAGAATCTACACCCAAACAATTCATTCCATCGAGTAAATTATTTTGAGATTTTAAAGTATGAAGCAAATAAAACAAAAAATGTGATTAAATTTATTTTTATAGAAAAGATTGGTAAGAAAAAATCGGTATTGAGTAGGGCTTATTTGTACGAAGAGAATAGGCGAAAGGAGAAAATGGAAGACGCTCAAAATGCTTTTCTCGAATGGAAGACGCGGCGAAAAAGCAAGATGCATTCCACGGATAATTTTTATGACTACTCATCTAATGCTAGCTCCATGTTCAATTTATCCGAAATCAGCCAAGACACTCATCAACCCTACATGGACTACAAAGATACCTTAGCCATGAAATCGAATAAAATAATTACGAGAAGGATAGCAGAAATACGGGAATCTCCAATTGCGGCTAAAATTGAGAAAAGCTTTGATTTTAATTTTGATTCCGATTTAATGGGCAATAAATATGTTGGAACTAGAATTGAATCATGTAGTTCAAACCCCATAAAATTTGAATCAATCGCAAATCAACTCATTGACAAAAGGCTGTCTCTGCCATTACACGATATAAGCAGCCCCAATCCTGGTCTTACAATAAAAAGCGCAGAGACTACACCTATAATTGAAGGATATCACGACTTTTTGGATGCTAAAACCTATGGCGATAATGATAAACAAAGTTCTGACAAAATATCTGAATCATCTGATAGTGGACTATCCTTCGCTACAACAGACATACATGAATCATCATCTTACAGCCTAATTAATGATAGTGCTCTTTCCTTAAAATTATCATCTAAGCACGATTCTGAATTAACAGACAACGATTGCGCTGGAGCACTGACACCATGTGATATAGATAAGCCCAAATCGAATATCCCCGAGATAACCCCCTCTTTTCCGATAGCGGATCGAGAAAACATCCCAACTTTTAATTTCCCCAAAATTAAGAGGATAATCCCGTCATTTGAGGTAATTTTTATTATTAATTGTGAACAAATGAATAACCATGGCATTTGAAGCGATGAAATGAAATATGATTTTTTTTTCGTTTAGGGTTATAAATCCAATTTACCTTCGTTATTTCAATTGGAGCAAAAAATATTGCAATCCAAAACGCCGAGGCAAAAGGTTGGACCAGATATTAACAATTCACATACTCCGTTGGAAGATAAAATCAAAGCGCTGCAAACTCAGACACTATCTTTAAAGCATAATCTAAAACTTATTAATACACCCATGATCGAAGCGAAAGAAAATGTGATAGAAATGCAAAGCGATGTATTAAAAGAAATTGAACTAGAGGAAAACAAAAATGTGAACAAGAATGAAGTAAATATTTTTATCTCAATTAATATACTATAACGTTTAAAACTAGATTTGATAAGCATAGATATAGTCATGATTTTAATTAAGAGGGGGGGGGGAAGCTGGTGAAAGAGTTAGTTGATGTGTTAATGATGTAAGGAGGAATGGTTTTTTCGCAAAAAGTGGTGCGATCCAATAAACTAAGGATATACACAAGTTTGGAAAAGTACAGTTAGTGACATAAGAGAAGTTGGGAGTTAGACTTAAGGCTGTCAGGTTAAGGATTTCAAAAGACATGACGACTATGGAACTGATGTAATGGTTTGTAGAAGCGGTCCGAAACAATTACTTGTTAGGAACTTTCTTAAAACAGGGGCATGGCATCGTTGCTGCCATATGAAGACAAAAAAGAAATAGGGGATGACTGATATGTTGTTTAGACGAATAGGTTTAGCTGCTGCAGGGTTCAAGAAGTTATCATTGGATTAAATAGATCACGGTGCCCAATTGCTTGTTACCAAGAGGACTTGTGGATATCATCGCATAAAGGGTAGGTTAAGATCATTTAATCCCCTATGGGAATCGAGCGGCATAGAGTTTATATCTATGGCAATGCATGGATAGAGTGTTACAATACATTAGTGATAGAAGATGCACATAAGAAATGTTTGTATTAGGCTAGAACTATCATAATCGATGGCTCCATTTATAAAAACCGCATTTTATACATTTAATTTACATCTATACACTTATATTATTATTGCAAACTTAAAGAATTTAATTTTTAATTTATGTCTAAGGTATTTTGAAAATTTAATATCCTTTTATTAGTTTTATACACATATGCTTAGCCTTATGTAAATTAAGTTGTATCTATAAATTATTTATTAATAATCAAACTGATATTACCTTTTTTGGAGATTGAATAAAGAACAATACACAATAAATTTCAATGTTACTTAACTTAACCCAGCTCATAGTCAGGTTTTATAGCTAAACTATTATAAACATGTAACGAGAGATAATACAAGTGGTATCATCAATCAGAAATGTAAGACTATAAACCTTTGTGGCTATGGAAACAAATAGAAACATTTAATCCGCATGAGACGATAAGTGTACAAATAAAAATTAAATTAATATCATTCACGAGCATACAGTATTTAATGTTTAACTTTTCATTGATAATAAAGAGTGTCCTAGATGAAGGGGTAAATGAAGTAGATGCGATCAAAGAAGAAAATGTAAATCTTTTAGAAAACCTTAATATTATAAATATGACGCTATCGAGTAACGATGAGGACAACAGCGATGAAAATGAGGAAATTTCAAGTCAGAGTGACCCAACTCCCTTACCTACAATGCCTGAATTGATTCAAGAGCCAGAAAAGCTAAAGGAATTCGATTTAAAGCCTGAAGTTGATTGTTGTATAGATGGAAATTCTTCTTGCAAAATTGAAACAGAAACGCAGAAGGGTAAACGCTTAATCCATCCCATTAAATTAGTAAAATTTGAGTTTGCCCTCAAGCCTACTGTCCAATGTCGCGGCTGTGGAAAAGATCTTATAGGTAGTTAATCCTTTATTTATATATAAATTTTATTTAGATGACCAAGCGTTGATATGCGTCAAAGATTTGAATTATCACTATCATTTGGGATGTTTCAAGTGTTCGATTTGTAACTATTCTGCTGGGAATCGTTTTAAAAACATACTTTCTTCATCCTATTCCGATGATTTAGAAATTGATTTGCCTCCCGTAAAAATATATAATAACCTTATAAATTGTATCAGTTGTGATTAAAATTATATTAACTATATAACCACGCGGCTTTACTATGCAATCGTTATTTAAATAAATATAAAGGAAAATTGTTTGTTTAAATTATTTTTTAATTGCGGATCCATGGACAATATCAAAACAGCGGGAAAAAAGGAAAGGATAGGGAGTTTATATCTGTAAAAAATATTAGATTCTAAAGCAAATTTGTACAAATATTAAGATTTTGGTTAAAAAAATTAACGTAGTTTAGATTTTTGCTAAATCTTTCACTGATAACTTCTGTAATATCATATGGTAAAATCTGACTTAGGTATAAAAATATCGTAAGTTTTTTCGTTTTTTTTTTATTTGGCTAGTTTCGTAATATATTTTGACCATAAATATTTTAACCTTTAAAACATTATTTTAGATTATAAATATAAATAAAAAAGTAAATGATAGGATTATCATAATTCCACACCTTATTTAGGATAAATCGTTCAGACAACATGTTGTGGTGATAAAATTATAATCAAAGTCTATAACTATTCTAAGATGGCATTAATTCAATATCTAATAATGGGCGTAGCCAGGGGGGTCAGGAAGGGCCGGTTGCCCTCCAATTGTGTGAAAATTTATAGAAATTATGCCTAAAATTTCAACGTATCTAATATCCATAGACTAGATAGACTGCTGACCAACGCAAAAATTGTGTACCCTTTTTACCACCATTTTGATGTGAACATGGTAAAGTGGTAATCATATAGAAATTAATAATTTTCGCAAATTAAATAATCTTAAAAAGGTAAATAAAAAATATTGAATTGGATAGATATCAAAAACAGCATTTTAAAATATATACATTTACACAATACATTGAAATTAAAAATGTAAAAAGCGATTAAAATTTTTTCATAGATATATTATCGGGAATTGTCGAGGGTGTTAAAAACAAATTATAATTACCCTTGGTTACACAAAAATTTATCACTACCAGAAGAACATACTATTTAATTTATATTCTATTCTATTTAATTTAAATTTATTTTACTCATCTGATGATGTTTTCTATGAAAACCAAATTAACTATAATTTGTTTTTAACACCCTCGACAATTCCCGATAATATATTTATGAAGAACATTAATTATGAGGGTAAAAATCTTCTACGATTAAAATTTGTTCAATAATAAAGCGCCATCAATATTTTGTATAATATCAATTTAATGAAGTTCGTTTTAATTTATAAACTAGTGGGGAACGTAAATTGACTGTTATAGGGCAAAATTACTTGGTTAAAATCGTTAAAATACACCAGTTGCTCTCTTCAAAATGGAGGAAAATTTGACACACAATTAACCATGTGCAACATATGGCATGAGCAGTCTATCAAGTCTATGCTAATATCATTTAATATATTAAAAATAAAGCAACAATAATTAGAAAGCTACTTCAAAAATCAATAACCTTTACAGCACAAATAGATCGTTTCGAAATTGAAGTTTCTGCGGTCTGAGTTTTTTGTCCTAATAAACAATGCTAACCTTATATTATTATAATTAATATAAATTGTTAAAAATTGGCAAACAAATATATTATTCATAAACAAATAATCTAAAATGTTGTTTCTTAATTTATAAACGCTAAAAACATATGGTCAAAATGCAAGGGTAAAAAAATGCAAAGATCGTTAATTTAAATTTAACATTGAATTTAACTTATTTCAGTCTTAATATCACGTGAGTTGGCATAAGTCCAACCGAAGTTTAAGCTATGGGAAAGGCCATAGCTGCTATACTTCATAAGGCCACAATTAAAGAAGAATAAACGAAGAGATATTGTGAACTTCTCAATCACGCTATAAAGCTACAGAAAAATATCACTTTATTATGATCTATAGACACTAATCAAATAAAACAAACACTATAGTATATTTTACCAAAAATTAACAGCTTTAGTCTTTCATGATTTCCCTTTGAAATAAATTTTATGAAATATTCAATGATTTTAAGTTAATTACCCTGTGTACATAAAAGAACTTGTATAAGATAACCGATCTGAGTATAATTTATTTGTTTCATTTGGATTTTATACAATTTAAACAATCCATAACTTTATGTAAGATATGCTTATTATTTATACCTATAAATTTTTAAAAAGATTCTTTTAAGGGAACTATATGTTTCTTTATGAGAGTAGAACTTGGATCTGAACTGGTTAGGCATAGAACGATAAATTGAAACTACTAACATATTTTTAGCATCTTTAACAATTCTAACTATTAAAAGCAATGACTATTACAAAATTTATTGGAACTAAGCATAGTTTAAGTTTATATTAACTTTTAAGAGATTTATTAGCAGGAGCATTAGATCTCTTAAAAGTATACGAGGGACAAAATTTATATTTTATATTAAATGTTTTCGTTTATTCCCTGAGACTCTTTCCTTCAATTTTATTTACCAAACTTTTACGGTATTCGATAATGTTCACTAAATAACCAGGATTTCTCGCCCAAATCCTTTAATTACCAGTACCACTAAAAACAAAGAGGGACGAAGCGCAGAACTGGGATAAACTCATGTGATATTGGTAAATCGCCTGAGGGGTTTGTCCCGAACCCGAACCCCTGAACACGAACCGGGTAAAACCCGATGTTTTATAGAACCCGAACCCATTTTTAAAAATACCCTTAAAACCCGAAGCCGAATCCGATGAATACAAATAAGGGTTCGGGTTCGGGTTTTTAATTCAAATATATTGTGAATTGAATATCTCAGTTTTCTCTATCATGACAATTTAACGAAAACCATACGATTGTAATTTCAATATTTTTATGTTTCCGGCATTTTTCATTCATTAATCGATACTAATTATCTCGAGAATTATTTGTAAGTATTAAATATATAATTGAAATAATATAATTTCTTGAACCCGAACCTGTACCCGAACCCGATTCCTTAAACCCAAACACGAACCCGATTTCAAAATTTATGCCAACCCGAACACGAACCCGACTTTATTTTGGGCCGGTTCAAACCCTGTTGTCTCACTACATCTAATGAAATGAGCGTACTATTTTCTTTGTACATATCTACTATGGGCCTCACATAACTCTAGCTCTTTTTTTACTTCAAGACATTACTAAAATAATTCTTGTTATTTTTACTAACAATAGATGAATTATTACCTATATAAACCTAATATTTTTAAATTTTAAAATTTAAAGTCTTGAAAAGTCAAAAAACGACGTAAATTTCATCATCTTGCTTGATAATGTAATATTATATAATAAAGAAAAATGAACACTGTTAAGTCTTGCTTTACTGCTTTATAGGAAACTAGCTGTGCCCGGCCAAGCGTTGCTTTGGCTCAGTCCTTAAGTGGTTACATAAGTATAACCTATTAATAAGACTTATCTAAAATAAGGTCATATATGAAATAATTTATAATGTGAAAGGTCCTAATGCTAATGCAAATAAATATCCATAATATTTATTGAAGAGCGATATAAAATATTTATTAATACATATACAATGCTAAAGCAATAATTTGGCCAAATTTGGTGGCAATCGGCTGAGAACTTCAAAAGTTATTAGCGCACAAAAAACGGCAGGATCCGTGGTATGAGGACATCTTCTCCAGTGAAAGGTCCAGTCAAAATCTAATAAAAAGGGGAGAAATGCTAAAAGAAATATAAAATTATAGAATTTAAAAGGTGATTATACGCGAGTAAAATCAATGGGCTTTAATGGTAATTGCTAAAAGTTATGAGTGGATAAATAGAAATAATACTAACTTTAATTATTCATGCAGAAAAGTAGTGAGGCGTTATAAAGAGGGTTGTAGGTTCGGGTAAGAGATGCTTCGCAGCTTAACTTCTTCCTTAGAAAGGAAGAAATTGCTATAATGCTTGGGGATAGACAATATTTTTGGTCATGTTATTATCTGTGTAGATATACAAATTTTGTGGATTGCCGACGCGCGAACATGCAACATATAATTGTCCATGTGAAAAACAATCTGTTTCTAAATCTATACCACAAATTTCTAGAGACTGGCCTTGAGCTTTGTTAATGGTAATAGCAAATGCGAGTTTAAAAGGAAATTGCAATCTTTTGAATTCAAATGGTAAATCTGTTGGAATCAAAGGGATCCGTGGTATGAGGACATCTTCTCCAGTGAAAGGTCCAGTCAAAATCGTGGCCTCAACAACGTTGCACATTAAGCGTTTAATAGCAAGACGTGTGCCGTTGCAAAGTTTTGGCTGATTAACATTGCGCAACATCATAATCGGCACGCCAATTTTCAAATGCAAAACGTGTGGTGGTATGCCTAAGAGATCTAGCGAATTTAAAAATTCGAGCGGATAATTAACAGCGTCATCAGCAGTAACAACAGTGTCAACCGATTTGTAGGTAACTGGAGTGCCGTCAATTGTAGACAGAATGAGATTGTTAAGTTCTTGGACGTCTTTATTCTTTGGGGCAAGAATAGCCCGTTGACGGAGCCATATTCGATCCTGATAATGGGTGTTAATATTTGGAAAAACTTTTTCTACCAAAGCTGTTTTGGACGACACAAAATGGCAGAAGTTGTTAGGAAATAAAATCCGTCCTGTGTTTATATCGACGGGCACGGTTCCGTTTCCAATTTCTAGCAATTGATGGGAGAATAACTCACATGCTTGCTCATTTTGTAACATTACACGCATATTAGTAGTTAAATTTAAGGTTTTGACATAAGGCCACAAAATAGAATATTTTAGGCAAGCATTGATCTCGTCAGCAGGGGTTGATCGAGGAAGCACTGGTAAAGTTTGCCTGAAATCTCCTGCAAGCAATAAAAATGCGCCACCAAATGGTCTGGAATCTCGCCGCAAATCTTGCAAAGAACGATCTAGAGCTTCGAGCGATTTTTTATGGGCCATTGTGCATTCATCCCAAACGATAAGTTTGCACCTTTCTAATACTTTACCCATTCCAGATGCTCGGGAAATGTTGCACATGGGAGTTTCGCTATAATGAATGTTTAAAGGCAATTTTAATGCTGAATGAGCAGTTTTACCACCAGGCAACAATGTCGCAGCTATTCCGGAAGATGCAAGAGCCACAGCTATTTCATTTTGGGATCGAACAGTTGCAAGAAGTAAAGTCAGTAAAAATGTTTTACCAGTTCCGCAAGGAGCATCTAAGAAAAATATATCTCCAGAGCCTTTATTAACAGCAACTAATATTGTATCATAAATGGCTTTTTGTTGGAGTGTTAGCCTTGGAACATTAGAGCGCACATAAAACAAAAGATCTTCTTGGTTATAATTAAGTTCACGGTAGAATTCGGCATGTAATGGAGCGGCAGAAGAGCGATTAGGCGCAGGCATCCCCAATTGTATTAAAACTTTATTCCCGATTTTTAAGCATAAATCTTCAAGAATAATTAAAGTTTGATTATAATGTGACATTTGAGGCATGTTAATGATAGGATGTGAAGTACTATTCCGATGAATAATATCTTCTGCCATGTGTGCTTTATATTTATCCCATAAAGATTTAGGATTTGACGGAGAGCATGAAGTCAATATAATCGCAAATAATGCACGGATTTGTTTTGGATTTGTAGTATGACAGGCTTCACTGATGCATTCATCCCAATGATTATCGTGTTCTAATAGATGCATAGCATGGCATGCACTGCGGTAAGTGGGATGTACAACACCGTCGACCACTTTTAATTCTTGGAAACATGTAGGACCACGTACATTAATTAAAAGCATGCGAAGAAAGAAACATTCATCTTGATTGGGATGGATAGTGTATAGTCGGCCTATCGCATCATCTTCGAATATGTCAGGGTGCCCATCGACATGCTTTCCACGTTTGCGACGGCAAAACGATCTGCTACGCGAATTCCATGTGTAGTAGGTAGGTACCTCTGAATAGAGCAGCGTCTGCGCAAAAACATCATGTTGGCATAGCTTGAAGAAAGCTGTGAGCGTTGTGTCGGGGGGTTTAAGGCGATTTGTTGGACATTAGCATTTGTAAAATAAACTCGCTGCCCATTTTCTAGATGCACGGCTAAGTGAACCACAGCAGGACTACGGTCATGTATGGGGAAAGATAGAATACGCCACACAGCTTCATTACTGCTAATGTATCTTCCAGCCTGATACTGTGCGATTTCATCGGTGTAAAGGCTCCCTAATTAAGCTATGCTATCTGGTTGAACAGTGAAAACTGCCATATCACTGCCTTTGTTTACATATTTACAAATATATTTGATAGATTTAACGGAGTTACAATACTCAACGTTGAAGTGAGCTTTGTATAAATTTAAGAGCAGAGGACTATATGGAACAACCCATCGGTTGTCTACCTCGACCGTTGCATTGCGTATGGGGATGGTTGCTACGTTACCACCATCTTCTATTGATCTTCTTTTGTACAAAGGGTATCCATCGTTGCCGGTAATTGTATTGCATACTAAGCTTCGAGGATATCGCTTTGAGCATTTGCCGTCTATCATGCATGGCGATCTTGGATTAAGTGTTCCGCAAGGGCCGTGTATCATATTTTTCGTAACAATTTGGTACAAATCGTTATCTAAGTTGGGGTCGGGAATTTCAGCAGATATTAAAGCGTCGATTTGGTTTGACGTAATCTTGCTATATAGCCATATGAGTATATGGGCATGAGGCAAACCTCTCTTTTGCCATTCGACTGAATACATCCAGCAACGCACAGACCCAAATACCTCATGCTTAACAATGAGATTAATCATTGATTTAAGTTTTTGCCGGAAAACACGGGCGGTAATGTCATGCCTATCGAGAGGTAATTGACCAGGAAACAAAAGGTCTTTTACGTCGTCCCAAGCTGGGTTGCATGTAAAAGTTATAAATAGGTCCGGACGACCGTATTTACGAACATACGCAATTGAATCTTGAGCGTATTCATGCATATGGCGTGGACTTCCTGTATAAGATGAAGGCAAAATAGTTAATCTCCCAACGTTAATGGTATTAGAGTCGTTACGAAGAGCATCTCGCAAATGGATATATTCTTCTGAGCGAAGTTTAGTCTGATTTAAGCGGATGTATAGCAAACGCTCCGATTCAATTTTGGCATACATATCCACGATGTATTGGTGGAATAATTGCCGGCATTTTAAAATAAAATTGTCCCCGTCCGCTCGAATCATTATTCTGTATGAATAATAGTTCATAGCGCTGCATTTTGAGTTTGTAGGTTCGCCATTGATTGGATTTATCATCTTAACGTTAAAGTGATATCCGTCAGCACCATCCCAAAATATAATTGGATATTGTAAGGGGTCATAGCAGCGATGAGTATCAGAAACTTGTGTCAAAGCATTGTTTCTCCTATGAAGCACAATGTCTCTAGGTTGAAATTGATCCCCAACTATAACAATGGCGACTTCATGTATAGTTGGGGCATTAAATCTTCTCCCATGTTCTCCCGGAGGAGTTTTGTCAGCATGAATGACTAATTTGTGGGTATCTGAAGGCATTTTGTCCAGTGCAGTTTTGAATAAACGCACAAAATTATTATTAGCATGAAGCAGCAACTGAAGCTGTGAAACGATGGATCTTTTTAAACCGCTAAAAATGTCGAGGCGTGCACCTAATTCTATCTCATCATCTCCGTTAAAAGATAGTTGTAGGAACTTATGTTGCCCTTCTGGCAATGGAAGGAGGGAGCCGGCTTTATGATAAATTTGACCTTTTACCTTGAATGTAGGCATGAATTGTGTGGTTACAACATCAGCGCCAAACGACGTCATTTGGAAACAGGAGTTGTATTTCCTGATGTTAGATAGAAAATGTTTCGAATCAGTGGTATAACCAGCCAGCAATGTTTTTAATGGCTCAGGCGGTTCTGCAAGGTGAGGCAGTTTAACTTTTCCGGCTGCGCAACACATTCCAGTCGTTTCTCCAACAAATTTCAAGGCGTTGCAATGAGGACACACAATAGACATAGTACCAATGAGAACATGGCGACGTAAACTTTCAATATTAGATGGGTAAGAAAATGCTAGGCGGTTGCCTGCGGGTAATGGCTGAGCACGTGAAGGTGGCTGAGGCAGAGTTGCAGACTGCTGTAGTTCATTTTCAAGCTCAAGAGCACGCAATCGGCGCACTCGATCCGTATTTCGTGTTTTACGTCCAATAGATGTTTTCTTGGGGCGCATGAATCTAAAGTCGATATACAAAGAAAAAGAAATTTAAAAATGTATACAGGTCTGTGGGCAAAAATAAGATTTATAATGATATATCTATAACCTGCTAATCCAACTTCGGGTGGAATTTGAGAATAGATAAGGATTGTTGTCAATAAAGCTCTAAAAAGTTGGCAGTGAAGCTCTAAAAACAATTATAAAAATTTAATTATGAATTTAAATGTTAGTAAAATCACAGGGATAAAAATTCCAGTTATAAGAATTGATAAGGATTGTTGTCAATAAAGCTCTAAAAAGTTGGCAGTGAAGCTCTAAAAACAATTATAAAAATTGAATTATGAATTTAAATTGTTATTACCTGTTAGTAAAATCACAGGGATAAAAATTCCAGTTATAAGAATTGAAAAGGATTGTTGTCAATAAAGCTCTAAAAAGTTGGCAGTGAAGCTCTAAAAACAATTATAAAAATTTAATTATGAATTTAAATTGTTATTACCTGTTAGTAAAATCACGGGGATAAAAATTCCAGTTATAAGAAATGATAAGGATTGTTGTCAATAAAGCTCTAAAAAGTTGGCAGTGAAGCTCTAAAAACAATTATAAAAATTTAATTATGAATTTAAATTGTTATTACCTGTTAGTAAAATCACAGGGATAAAAATTCCAGTTATAAGAATTGATAAGGATTGTTGTCAATAAAACTCTAAAAAGTTGGCAGTGAAGCTCTAAAAACAATTATAAAAATTGAATTATGAATTTAAATTGTTATTACCTGTTAGTAAAATCACGGGGATAAAAATTCCAGTTATAAGAATTGATAAGGATTGTTGTCAATAAAGCTCTAAAAAGTTGGCAGTGAAGCTCTAAAAACAATTATAAAAATTGAATTATGAATTTAAATTGTTATTACCTGTTAGTAAAATCACAGGGATAAAAATTCCAGTTATAAGAATAGATAAGGATTGTTGTCAATAAAGCTCTAAAAAGTTGGCAGTGAAGCTCTAAAAACAATTATAAAAATTTAATTATGAATTTAAATTGTTATTACCTGTTAGTAAAATCACAGGGATAAAAATTCCAGTTATAAGAATTGATAAGGATTGTTGTCAATAAAGCTCTAAAAAGTTGGCAGTGAAGCTCTAAAAACAATTATAAAAATTGAATTATGAATTTAAATTGTTATTACCTGTTAGTAAAATCACAGGGATAAAAATTCCAGTTATAAGAATTGATAAGGATTGTTGTCAATAAAGCTCTAAAAAGTTGGCAGTGAAGCTCTAAAAACATTTATAAAAATTGAATTATGAATTTAAATTGTTATTACCTATTAGTAAAATCACAGGGATAAAAATTCCAGTTATAAGAATTGATAAGGATTGTTGTCAATAAAGCTCTAAAAAGTTGGCAGTGAAGCTCTAAAAACAATTATAAAAATTGAATTATGAATTTAAATTGTTATTACCTGTTAGTAAAATCACAGGGATAAAAATTCCAGTTATAAGAATTGATAAGGATTGTTGTCAATAAAGCTCTAAAAAGTTGGCAGTGAAGCTCTAAAAACAATTATAAAAATTTAATTATGACTTAAATTGTTTTTTCACGTCAAACGTTTAGATACGTAAACCTTTAACAGAGCACGCGTCTTTTTTATATTATAAAATTTTTGATGTTTTACGGTTTTAATTATTTAGTTGTAACAGATATATATATAATGTAAAAAATAACCCAAAGGTGAATAAAAATAGTGAAATATATGACAAAAGATTAGTAGAAAAACATTTAAAACTATGAGCACAACTCTAACATAAAATAATAATCGAGATAAGCGTTGTAGCTGACGTCCGCTAGATGGCGGTATAGACTACCAAAAAACATGGTTCCCGCTGTCGCAGGTTGATAAAAAGTATCTATAAACCATCTACAATGCTAAGGCAATAATCTGGCCAAATTTGGTGGCAATCGGTTGAGAACTCTAAAAGTTATTAGCGTACAAAAAAACGGGACTTAGATTTTTATATATATAGATAAAGCTCTAAAAAGTTGGCAGTGAAGCTCTAAAAACAATTATAAAAATTTAATTATGAATTTAAATTGTTATTACCTGTTAGTAAAATCACGGGGATAAAAATTCCAGTTATAAGAATTGATAAGGATTGTTGTCAATAAAGCTCTAAAAAGTTGGCAGCGAAGCTCTAAAAACAGTTTTAAAAATTGAATTATGAATTTAAATTGTTATTACCTGTTAGTAAAATCACGGGGATAAAAATTCCAGTTATAAGAATTGATAAGGATTGTTGTCAATAAAGCTCTGAAAAGTTGGCAGTGAAGCTCTAAAAACAATTATAAAAATTTAATTATGACTTAAATTGTTTTTTCACGTCAAACGTTTAGATACGTAAACCTTTAACAGAGCACGCGTCTTTTTTATATTATAAAATTTTTATGTTTTACGGTTTTTAATTATTTAGTTGTAACAGATTGTTGTGTCCTCCCCTATAGAAATTATCATATACAAACATCTCCCCCTATAGAAATTATCATATACAAACATCTCCTCCTAAATCATATACTAACCTCCTATACAAATCCCCCCACCCCCCACTGCGCTGCTATACAATACACACGCGTTGATAATCGATCACCCCCTCTCCGTACTTATATTCACAAGAGTTGTAAACTTGTGTATCTCATACCCCCCTCCCCCCTTCTATCTAAATACATTAATTGCAAGTTCGTATCTTATTTAGGTCGGATACCCCTTTTGAGTTGCCCAATCCGAATAATCAACCGGCTCGATTACATCATCTTTTAACCCACCAACATTTAAAAAATCTGGTGGGTATCTTAATTTACGATTTAAAAATTCGTAGCTAACCGCAGGACGATTAGGATATCTTGGAGACATGTTATGATATAGTTTATATAACCATGTTCCTTCGGTCGGATACCCATTTTGATCTTACCCGCATTAGCATAACATCTGTGTACTAATTTTGATATATAAGTTGAAATACAATCCAATATTGAACAACGAATAATAAATTCTTGATTTATACAAAACAGATATATATATAATGTAAAAAATAACCCAAAGGTGAATAAAAATAGTGAAATATATGACAAAAGATTAGTAGAAAAACATTTAAAACTATGAGCTCAACTCTAACATAAAATAATAATCGAGATAAGCGTTGTAGCTGACGTCCGCTAGATGGCGGTATAGACTACCAAAAAACATGGTTCCCGCTGTCGCAGGTTGATAAAAAGTATCTATAAACCATCTACAATGCTAAGGCAATAATCTGGCCAAATTTGGTGGCAATCGGTTGAGAACTCTAAAAGTTATTAGCGTACAAAAAAACGGGACTTAGATTTTTATAAAATCACGGGGATAAAAATTCCAGTTATAAGAATTGATAAGGATTGTTGTCAATAAAGCTCTAAAAAGTTGGCAGCGAAGCTCTAAAAACAATTATAAAAATTGAATTATGAATTTAAATTGTTATTACCTGTTAGTAAAATCACGGGGATAAAAATTCCAGTTATAAGAATTGATAAGGATTGTTGTCAATAAAGCTCTGAAAAGTTGGCAGTGAAGCTCTAAAAACAATTATAAAAATTTAATTATGACTTAAATTGTTTTTTCACGTCAAACGTTTAGATACGTAAACCTTTAACAGAGCACGCGTCTTTTTTATATTATAAAATTTTTATGTTTTACGGTTTTTAATTATTTAGTTGTAACAGATTGTTGTGTCCTCCCCTATAGAAATTATCATATACAAACATCTCCCCCTATAGAAATTATCATATACAAACATCTCCTCCTAAATCATATACTAACCTCCTATACAAATCCCCCCACCCCCCACTGCGCTGCTATACAATACACACGCGTTGATAATCGATCACCCCCTCTCCGTACTTATATTCACAAGAGTTGTAAACTTGTGTATCTCATACCCCCCTCCCCCCTTCTATCTAAATACATTAATTGCAAGTTCGTATCTTATTTAGGTCGGATACCCCTTTTGAGTTGCCCAATCCGAATAATCAACCGGCTCGATTACATCATCTTTTAACCCACCAACATTTAAAAAATCTGGTGGGTATCTTAATTTACGATTTAAAAATTCGTAGCTAACCGCAGGACGATTAGGATATCTTGGAGACATGTTATGATATAGTTTATATAACCATGTTCCTTCGGTCGGATACCCATTTTGATCTTACCCGCATTAGCATAACATCTGTGTACTAATTTTGATATATAAGTTGAAATACAATCCAATATTGAACAACGAATAATAAATTCTTGATTTATACAAAACAGATATATATATAATGTAAAAAATAACCCAAAGGTGAATAAAAATAGTGAAATATATGACAAAAGATTAGTAGAAAAACATTTAAAACTATGAGCTCAACTCTAACATAAAATAATAATCGAGATAAGCGTTGTAGCTGACGTCCGCTAGATGGCGGTATAGACTACCAAAAAACATGGTTCCCGCTGTCGCAGGTTGATAAAAAGTATCTATAAACCATCTACAATGCTAAGGCAATAATCTGGCCAAATTTGGTGGCAATCGGTTGAGAACTCTAAAAGTTATTAGCGTACAAAAAAACGGGACTTAGATTTTTATAAAATCACGGGGATAAAAATTCCAGTTATAAGAATTGATAAGGATTGTTGTCAATAAAGCTCTAAAAAGTTGGCAGCGAAGCTCTAAAAACAATTATAAAAATTGAATTATGAATTTAAATTGTTATTACCTGTTAGTAAAATCACGGGGATAAAAATTCCAGTTATAAGAATTGATAAGGATTGTTGTCAATAAAGCTCTAAAAAGTTGGCAGTGAAGCTCTAAAAACAATTATAAAAATTTAATTATGACTTAAATTGTTTTTTCACGTCAAACGTTAAGATACGTAAACCTTTTAGAGAGCACGCGTCTTTTTTATATTATAAAATTTTTGATGTTTTACGGTTTTTAATTATTTAGTGTAACAGATATATATATAATGTAAAAAATAACCCAAAGGTGAATAAAAATAGTGAAATATATGACAAAAGATTAGTAGAAAAACATTTAAAACTATGAGCACAACTCTAACATAAAATAATAATCGAGATAAGCGTTGTAGCTGACGTCCGCTAGATGGCGGTATAGACTACCAAAAAACATGGTTCCCGCTGTCGCAGGTTGATAAAAAGTATCTATAAACCATCTACAATGCTAAGGCAATAATCTGGCCAAATTTGGTGGCAATCGGTTGAGAACTCTAAAAGTTATTAGCGTACAAAAAAACGGGACTTAGATTTTTATAAAATCACGGGGATAAAAATTCCAGTTATAAGAATTGATAAGGATTGTTGTCAATAAAGCTCTAAAAAGTTGGCAGCGAAGCTCTAAAAACAATTATAAAAATTGAATTATGAATTTAAATTGTTATTACCTGTTAGTAAAATCACGGGGATAAAAATTCCAGTTATAAGAATTGATAAGGATTGTTGTCAATAAAGCTCTAAAAAGTTGGCAGTGAAGCTCTAAAAACAATTATAAAAATTTAATTATGACTTAAATTGTTTTTTCACGTCAAACGTTAAGATACGTAAACCTTTAACAGAGCACGCGTCTTTTTTATATTATAAAATTTTTGATGTTTTACGGTTTTTAATTATTTAGTGTAACAGATATATATATAATGTAAAAAATAACCCAAAGGTGAATAAAAATAGTGAAATATATGACAAAAGATTAGTAGAAAAACATTTAAAACTATGAGCACAACTCTAACATAAAATAATAATCGAGATAAGCGTTGTAGCTGACGTCCGCTAGATGGCGGTATAGACTACCAAAAAACATGGTTCCCGCTGTCGCAGGTTGATAAAAAGTATCTATAAACCATCTACAATGCTAAGGCAATAATCTGGCCAAATTTGGTGGCAATCGGTTGAGAACTCTAAAAGTTATTAGCGTACAAAAAAACGGGACTTAGATTTTTATATATATAGATAGATGAATATATTAGCTACAAAGCAATGTTCTACATATCAACATTTGGCTTTAATGAGAAGATCTTGTCGCAGTAGGGTTAAAAAATTTACAATAGGGCGAATGATTTTCAAAATGTTAAACAAACATTAAATAATATAAAATATTCTTTAAAAATTTCCTTATAAATTATTAAACAATTATTAGAACTGTAAAATTTATAACTTTTAGCTTTTCCCTAAAAAAGCTTTCGCAAAATATACCTAAGTAACATATTTAATTATTGACATTAAAGGCCGACGCGTGGAAGGGGACCTTGTCTGTATAACTATTGTATTTATTTAATTACTTATAGGTAATGAACCTGGCTGTATCATTTGAAAAAGACAATGGTGACCCCTTGTTTAGCGTTTAATTTAAATGAAAGATGGTCTAAAGAGATCGTTTAGAGGACATTTCCTTCGTTTCATTGATATTTATTTTATAGGAAATTGACTTTTTATTCTTTTCTTGCCTTTTTAAGTGTTAAAATAATATGAAAAGACTACGTTTTTGGGCAATTTTGGGAAGAATATTAAGACGCTTCTATCACTTGATTCATATAAACATGTCAAGATGAATTTTATGAAAAACACAATTATCATTATTATTTTACTATTCCTAACTTTAAAAGTAAAATCAAATTTAATTAATGAATTATTATAATTGACATAATATTAAGTATCATTCATTTCAGTTCAATAATAATCAACTAACACTAAAAAGACCTTTGAATTTTAGAAGTATCAATTGATATGATAGCCCATAATTTTACAATTTATTTTTAAAATCATTTTAAAAATAAAAAAGAGATATTAAAAAAGATAAGTTAACGTTTTAGTTTATTAGTATTTTTTCGAAGTAATCAGTTTATAGAACTCATGCATGTTTTGTGCGCAAATTGCAAATTTATTCGCTGATTGAAAACATTTTATTTTATTGAATGCTAAATTTTTTCTCAAATTTGTTTTATTTTAAGATCGTTAAAGCAAACGACATGCGAGGTACAATAATTTTTACATTAATACGGTATAGGAATACATTAAAATTTAATAGTTTCGGTTCGTTGCGATTTAGCCACAGGAATTGTGGTGGTTTTTACACCTGAAAAAGCATTTTACGGTCGAATTTATGTGCGAGATTTTTTGGATAATCCTAAATGTTCTAATTCCTACAATGGAATTTTATCCATGACCTTAGTTATACCAATCGATGATTGTGGAACTGTTAAAGTAATTCAAACAAATTAATAAAAATTGATATGAAATAGTGGGCTGCTTTTAATGTATGGTAAAATTGCTGTTAACTATTTTATAATATTTAAAAATTTGGGTCCATTAGCATGCTGGACTAATATTTTATGGGGGGAACATTATAACTCCTAAATAATTAAACGAGTTTAATGAATGTTAACACCCACCTCCGATATAGTGTGGGGGGGGGCAATTGCCCCTCCATGACTACCTGTTTAAATCCTTGTTTGGATAGGGGATCAAATGTTTTTGAAAAATTTTAGTAGATAAAGAAACCAAGTTAGGGTAGAAGATTTAATAGATTTGTTTTAACGTTTTCTCGATAAATAAATTATTTCAATTGCGAAAAATGTATATATTGGATTCCCGTCTTATTTGTCACTTTTTTAAATTTCTCACAATTTACCACTTATTATGCAAATTTGATTTTATATAACATCAAACTCTCTCATTATAAAATCTCGTTTTTCGTATGCCTTTTCAAAACTTACGTCCCTTTTATTGATATATTTAGAATTAATAAATATATTTACATAGTAAATACACAGTTATTTTATATTTAATTTAGAAAGTGGATTCTTTCAGTAATGTCATAATCGCCCAACGCAACCCATTTTTAGTTACAGCCAGTGATTCAGCCTATGAAGTCATTTGTCAACCATCGGTGGATCTTGAGGAGGAATTTACCAAAGAAACAAGCGCTGAGATTGGGTAAGCAATTTAAACTTATTATTTGTTTATGACTAAATAAATTTTTAAAATACTTACTAAGGAATATTTAGAAAATTTACCATGTGAAACATATATTTAACGTTTATCTTTAATAGTGAAATGATATTGATTATATTTTGAAATTTAAAATTTATTATTTTTATTTAAAATATATATATATTTCTAAATTCATCGCAACACAAATAAAATCACGTAAATATTAAATATTAGAAAAAAACTGACTTTTTTCCTCGCGTGCCTCTTCCATCTACCTTTTTTATCACCCCAACCCCGCTGATTTTAAACAAAAATTATTATCATCAAGGATTTCAAATTGCGATATATAATTAAATATTACATATTATTTATTCAATTAAATTTAGTCCCATTCCGACATCTGCAATTTATTCGGCTACCTCAGCCCCACCTAGCATATATATGAATATCTATGATTTCCGCAAAGACAATTACGTTCGCAACGTTCGACTGGGTGAAGTTTATGAATTAGAAATTGATGTGATTAGTAGTAAGTATAGTTTGTAATTTTATTTTAAATATAGTTTAAAACAAATAACCTTTTAAAGTAAGCTAAATAATATTTTGCAAAAATATATTTATTTTTTGTTTAAAAATAAATTAGGTGTATATGGAGGATTTGCTAGGCGTTGCATAGCCAAAAGTGAAATGGGACAAAACTACACCATTCTAGATGAGCGAGGGTAAGGGAATTAGGACAATAAAATTTATTTCTAAAAAAATATATACAGTCGAAACTTCTTAATCGCAAATCGGATTATCGCGAAAATCTTTTAATCGCGAAGTTAACCGCCATTTTGTTTTTTTTTAAACGATAATATTAACAAAAACATCGTTTATTGACAAATCGCTTAATAATACAATATCGGATATTCAAAACATTTTCGAGTCCTTAAATCAACCAGATAATTATATAAAATATCGTTTTATTGCGAAGCGTAAGAAATGAATATTTAATATAATGTACATATACTTGCATATACTTTTATTTCCATCGTTTAATCGAGAAATATTGGTTAATCGCGAATTTTTTTTCAGGCCCAAGGCTTTGCAATTAAACGGTTTTAACTGTATATCGTGAAATGCTATTTAAGGATATATTTTATTTTTTGTCTGTTCCTAAATTAAAATTTTATTTTTTATGAATGTCTTAAATTAAAATTTTTGCGATTGGATTGGACATTTAATTTCTAGTTTACTGGCTAAACAATCATTATATTATGATATAAAATTTTTGTTATATGCTTGTTTAAAACTTCATTTTTTGTGTATAAAATTTCAAAATAAATGAAATATAATAATTATTTTAGACATAATCTTGCTATAAGGATTATTTTAAATCCTTGCATGAAGAATTTATACATGCTTTGTGTATAGAATGTATGATTTTTAAAATATGCTAAGATGCCCTACGGATGCCAGAATATTTGATAAGGCTTACGTAGATGATCAATCCCAAAGCACCGGTCACTATTATATATATATGCCTTTCGAGGTTTTCCGTTTTGTACAAGGCAATAAAGTCACTTTTCAATGCGATGTTGTCATTTGCAGAGGCTCATGCCAACCCGTAAAACTATATAATTTTTAAATTCTATATATGTTTTTATATTTTTTAAATATATTTCCTAAGTAAAAAATTAGTTTTGTTGGCATATTCGCCATATTTTGTTTTTTAAAAAGTCGCAAACAACTATAAGACTGTTTGGTTAGATTAATTATCTATTATTATTTTCAAAAATGTAAATCATCGTTTAACGACAATCTATTCGGCATAAAATTAGACGTTAGATTTGTTGTTCAAAATATAAAAGCTAAATATGATTTTTTTAATTCTTTTTATTAATTTTTAAATAAAGGTGGATTGCGGGAGCAATATAAAATTGTCTTACGGTAAAAGGAAAAGACGGAGTGCCATATCCATCGAGGATAACCTCGATGAGAACTTTGAAAGTCCCAACGAATATTTAACCACTACTACAAGCCAGAGATTTAATGAAGAAAAGGGGGAAAAAATTAATTCTAAAGATATTGACTCAAATACCGATGATGAAGCAAATATTATGGAAAAACCGGTGTGGCAAACTATAAATGTCTTGCCCGAAGGACAGGCTTTACAAAAAGCCATCAATGATGCAGGTTAAAATTTTATTGCCTCATACTAATAATTTGTGGGGAGGGGGGGCATAATGACTGTAAATCAACTTTAAAATTATATAATTAAGACGTATATTCAAAATGACAAAAAGTCTTCCAATATAGTTAATTTTAAAGAAAATTTATCATTTGAAAGGCTGTTTGCTATTCATTTTAAAATTAAGAAAATTATCAGGTAAAACTTTCGATGATTCAAAAATTTGAAAAAGATGTGGGAATAATATAAATGCAAAGTTTCTAAATATTTAAAATCCAAGTATATGAGAAAACAAAACTCTGACATAAATAAGAAGAAAAAATCATTGTAATAATTTAAAATCGCCTATTTTTATAAGCACTGTGTACACAACCATTAATTTTTTTTCATATAACTTTTGTTAACAGGTCCTATAACATACATCAGGGAAGAAGATTTAGGCATGTTTGGAAAACGAAAATTCCACATGAAAATGGTTCTCATATTATCCACTTTAGCCACTTTGCTGGTCATTTCGATTGGTTTCAATATTTTATTGATTTACAAGCGAAAATTTGTGCGCACTTCTAAAAGTGATCAGCAACAGCACGAGCTACAATACACCTACTCTCAAAATGGGAGCGAAAAGCCTGAACGAGAAGAAGTCCAACATGAAATATCTGTCAATCGCTCCATTCCTCGTTATTATCATAAACCCCAAAACTATGGTTGATCTTGAATTATTGTAAATGTTTTTTTTTAATTCGATTACGAAATTTAATATAACGACGGGGAAACATATATATTTAATTGTAAATCAATAGACGCCTACAACTTACATGTTTATTAGTCGAATAAAAGTTAAAACTTCATAGACTAATAATACTATAGACTGGAGAGCTGATCAATTTGAGATAAAATGTGATCCTCCTCGTTAGTGACATTATTAACAAACTAAGATTTTTGCTGAATTTTGTTATTTATTTTTAAATTTTTTTTATTGAGATAGTGAAAAAATTTGGAAACTACATTCTAAATGGTTAAAATTTATAATATATCCACATATTTACGGACGTCATCTGTATCAAAAGATAAAACTATAGGTCATTATTCACAGGTATATCGTAGCAAACTATCAATCTGTTAATGATAAACTTAATTAAGATTTAATGAACTGGCTTTATGTTTTAATTAAGGCATCATTAATTTTAGCCTCAGAAGGCAAACATAGTTCCCTTGGGGGAGTAATAATATGACAAATTTCTCCTTTGTAAAAATTAATTATTAATTTAATCAAAATTTGTAATGATTGAACGTAAACGAAATATACAAATAATGCTTTATAAGAAAGGTATGAAATAGTATTTTGTAATCACAAACGCATTTTTAACATTGGTTCAAGGCAAATTATATAAGTAAAAGTAACCCATGATGTAAGTTTCTATTTAGACACCATTTTATAATTGTGCCTTCAAATGGCATGCAAAATATTGTTCCCATGAATTTGCATGTTTGGGGAGAGTATTAATGAACTCTTATGGCAAACCTCGTAATTATTAGCAAATCATAAATAAGTATATAAACTTAAATTTGGAAGTCTCAAGAGGTTAACTTGGGGGTCATAATAATGGACAAAATTATCGATAACTAAATGGTTATATATTATAACATTAACATATGATTTATAAACAGATTTTTCATAGGAATAAATATATAGATGATTAAATGTTAGGATTTGGCATGGATAAATCGCGTAGTGTTAGCATTATTTCTTTATTATTTACCAGTGCAGTTTTTCATTGCACCAATATGCTTATTAAAATATTGTGGCGGCCTATTACTTAATAAATTTAAATGCAAAAACAGCTGTTTGCTAGTCTACAATAGTATTAGTTTATGGATTATTCAAAAGACGTACCAGCATGGGCGTAGCCCAAGGGGGCAGTGAGGGGCGGCTGCCCCCTCTAAATCCAAGAATTTGTCGAAATATTAAAATTATGCCTAAAATTTCAAAAAATGATAATTTTGCCCTTCCTTAAATCATTACTGCCCCTCTATATTTACAATGCTGGCTACGCCAATGCCTACCAGTGTTATTGGTACTTTATGATCGCCGTATCAAAAGGATTTATTAATGAATATGTTTAATGGTTTAGTTGGTAGGGTAGGTAAAATTTTTTGCACAGTTCTGTGGGATCAAGGATGGAAGATGCTTGGAAAATTATGTAAAATTATATAAAATATTTTGTAATAATTTTATAATACAATGGCCAAATTAGAGTTCTGCTAAATTAATATGTTTAACCCGACTCAACCTAAGTTTTTAATATAATCTTCTATACGAACCTATCCTGCTGATCCCTTCAAAAAATAAAAAAAATTTAACCTGATTAGGGTCAGATTAGGGTGAAATGCGTATCGGTATATCCTAAATCCATAGGTAAATGTTAATTTAGACAAAAATTATATTTCATTCTATGTTGATCAATCATTTATTTTACAAGTAGATATCTTTAAAATAGTTTATACATGATCTGTAATTGTTATAATACCGTATATATATAAAATTTGCTTATAAAATTAAGTTTAAACGATGAACATCTGCTAAGTGGATTGCTTTAAAAGGTCTAAAGAAAGGGCTTTTAAAATCCAAGGATCAAATTTTGAACCCTCCAAAAATTCTTCTCTGCTCAATTTTCCATCATTGTTCTACAAATAAATGAATAAATAAACTTGAGAACCAATGTATATAGTTTTTATAGTATATATAGTTTCATTTAATAAAAGATATCATTAAAAAAAAAAAATGTATGTGTATGAATGAACCTTATCCATGGTCTTAAAAATTCGATCGACCCGGGCATCTGGGTCATTATTTGGAGCGTTTTTGTCTTCTAACAAATCACCGACCATGTCATAAATTGAGGTTATTATTTTACGCATTTCTTGTTTAGTTACGTAACCATCCTTATCCAAATCGTACAAATTAAACGCCCCTACATATTTCATAAATAATTTATTAAATTTAAGAAAATATTATCCCACCCAACCCCTTTTCCAATATTATTAGTATTTAGTAAGGTAAGATACAATATAATAGCAAGGGGGGACAGAGAAAGGCAGCTAATTCTACCCTCCCGCCTTAAATTAAATTATTTTACTGAACTTTTGTTTAACATTTTAAAAAATAATTTTTATTTTCCTTACTAATAATATTACTTTTCCTGCCCCTCAATTATAAGTCACCATAAGCCCATATAAATTTACAAATTTTAACTATTTTAACAATCAGAGTTTAAGTCCATACAAAGATATGGGAAATTGTAAAAACTATTCAAATCTTACAATTTAATTTTTCATCGACGGTACCTCTAGAACATACCGAAACCGCAGTTATAAATTCGCGAAAATTTAATTTGCCATCCTAGCATACAAAATAAAAATTAAAATAAATTAAAAAATTTTTTATACTTTAATAGATTCTAAAATAATTTTTATAATTTTATTTAAAAATACATATAAATTCTAATTAAAATAAATGGTAATTTATTTCTCAAATGCTAGCTTTTTGTGAATTCAAAATTAATTAACCATCTGCCATAAATATTAAATCAATTATCGATCACAATTATATACTTGGTTGGCGTCAAAAACGTCAAATATGATTTCTGCAAATTTTTGTGGATTTCCATGGGGAAAAAATTGTTGGTATATGCGCTGAAATTCCTAAAAAATAAAATTTAGATTTTAATATTTTATCTAAACTAAAAATAATTTGGCCTTTATAATAAAATCTCATTTATAATAATAATAATTATATCGAAGTCAAATAATAATTACCCATAAATTGCATAACAATTAAAAATATCAACTAACATATGATTTAATTTGACATTTTATGAACAATCTAGAACCTAAAAATAAAATTTTGAACTAAGTGTCGTATAACCCTTAGATCCTAACATAATGTTTTAAAATGACAAAATGAAAATTGGCACCTTTTCAAAATTTCATGGCATAAGCCAGGTATATGTTTTAGACAGTTTGATAATAATTTTTGGGAGCGGCAAAGGATGTATTTTTTTGATATAATTTTTAAAACAATTTATATAAGGGAGGGGGGTAACTGTCCCTGCCTGCCTCCTTCAGGCTAAGCTTATGCATAGCAATTAATATAATAGCAATGTTTGTAATCTTTTTGGCTATATAGTAAATTTACATTTTAATATAATTTTCTCTAATTAAATTATATTAAAGTTTTAAATTAAATTCATTACCAGAATAATTCTTAGTAATAAAAATAAAGAAAGTCATCAAATTTCTTTAATAAGTGGTATAACCACACCGACATCTTTTGTTAAATAAAATTATAAAATATCGTGTTGATTACAATATTTAAATTTAGATCGGTTTTCAGCAATATTTATTCTTATTAGAGTCGAGACTTATACACATTCTTGCTAGAGTCATTGGTAACCTTAGGTTTTTTAGATGTGAAAAAATTATCGTTAAATTTTGTTAAATTTAAAGGCGAAAAAATATGTTTGGGTAACCCATATAAGGGAATAAATAGCAAAACAATACCTGCTAGCTGCAAGTTCAAAATTTACTCAAAATATCTAAGTAGAGTAGGCAAACAATTAAACTCAAATAAATGTGTATTTATAGAGCCATAAATATTTTATTTTAAAATCATAGATTGCCATAAAAACATGAAAAAAATAGTGTAGTTTAGTATTATTTTCGATAATAATTGCGAAATTTACTTTGAAGAAAACCAAAATATACACTGTAAAAAGTTATGTTACTCATAAATGAAAATCCTAATCAACTCTAAGTTCATAAAACATTATATGGTGGATTTTAATAAATAAAAGAAATTTGCCTTGCGGCCGTGGGTTAAGGAAATAGATTTAATACTATTGTTTATTTGAAAAACATTTAAACTTATTAATTTAAACAAAAATTTTTGGGCTATTTAATTTTAAAGATTTTCCATGCAATTTAATCTCGTAATTTATCGCTAGACTAACTAATTTATTAATTTAAAATACTAATTAAAACAATTTATAATTTATATTCAAACATGACTTACATCTCTATTTAGAGTACCTTTTGGACAATCTTGCATGAAATTGGCATACCTATGGAGTAAAAAAATACATGTGTATTTATTTGTAATATTATGTTTAAAATATATATCTGATAAAAAATTTTATAAACAATTTTTACTTTATAGGCTATTATTTTATTTACCAAGTTTAATTTATGTATATTTAAATCATAAAAACCGATATGTGTATATTAACCGTAGGGCCTATTTGACTTTCATTTTAATTATGGGTTTAAAACAGAACTATTATATGTCTAATCATGTTGAATAAAGTTGAAGAGGGATGGGGGAAAACTCATCATTCAAATTTTAAGTAAATCATCATATTATATCGGTTTTCTGCAAAGAAGTTGTCTATTGCCAAAAAAAAGCAAGATCGAAAATAAAAAATCGAAAAAATAATTTCATATTAAATTATTTGTTACCAAGCTTCCAATTCCGAACGTTCGACTATGTTAAAAAATTAATATAAAATATAATTAGATTATGTATTTAAAATATAAAACCCCATATTTTAAATATGTTAGTAGATACGAACAATAATTAAGTAAAGCACCATGGATTTGGTAATAAACTCCCCAAGCGCAACTTTATATTATAAATAACTATCAAACGCTGATAATAGTTTATAGGTACCTAATTTTCTTTTTTATATAAAATATATGATATTGCATTTAAAATAATGCATTTTTTGAATAATAAAAATCTTAGAACATTTTTAGCTAATTTCGTTATTGTTGTGAATTTTAATAATTTTATTTAGGGTTTAATAACGGATTGTCTTAAATATTTAAAAATAAATTTTATGCTTGATTAAGTTTTCCAAGAGCATGTCAATCAAAGAATTTTCAACGCTCTCTCCTTAAATCATATAATTTTTTTTATAATTTTTTAAAAAGGTTTTATAAATAGTCGCCAATAATGAGGAATCTAGCCAACAAATAACTTAATTTTCTTTAAAACGAAACCAAAACTATTAGTTAAGTATATCTAGCTTTTCATAGAATTAATCAAAAAATTGAATCAAAATTAATGTCGAAATGTTCCTCACAGTACGTGGATTTCTCCAATTCTTCTATTTGATGATGAGGAATTTTACTCAACTTCTTGCCCATATCTATTACAACCGATATTAATTTTTTATTGCATTTGACATGTTAAAGACAAACCATAAAATGACAGGAAATTGCTATGGACCCAGCCAAAGAAAGACGGGATGACAGTTTTTACCCTTAAGTTTTGGATTTGTGATAAAATAGTTATTAAATTATTTTTTAATTGCGATTTGCCCCTCCCTTAATCACAAATAATTTGTTTGTCCCACACTAATTTACTGGGAAATGGAAACGCCTTTGGCTAATGTCAATAAAAGTGAAACGCAATAATCTTGTACATTACATACACACATTTAGCATCCTATGGTATTAATTGGTTAATTAAAAACATTTTAATAAAAAACCAATAAATTACATTATATTGAATTTAATATTTTATCAGTTATAAATCGTTTCAGAAACTCACTTAGCAATTGTTTTTGCGGAATGATTAATCAATGAGAAAGCTTAAATAAAAAAAAATGAAAGGGAATGAGGAAGGAATGTATAAATATGGGAAATTATTAACGCTCCCAAGCACCCTGATAAAATGGCAAGAGGACGAGATTTCTTTTGCTGCCGACAACCGCGTGTCAATGAATAACGGGGTCTAAACGACCCCAGTTTTGACAAAAAGATGAGGGGGGGGGGGAGTAGGGTAGGGTTGTTAAATTAATTCCTCCCGCAGCGTTAAAATAAGCGGATTAAGGATGTCTCCTAATCCTAATATACAATTTTGAAGCGAGAGTGAAAAAGTAGATGAGCTGCGTCCTCCTAAACTGCCTCGGCGATTTGCGGGATGCAAAATTTTGAGCATCTTTGCTAAAAATATCGATGGGTTTATTTGATCAGACATACTTGTTGTTAAATTTATTAAAAATAAGTAGCTTATTCGAACAAAATTAAATATGGCGCGTTTGAAGTTGTAACGCGCATTAAAACAAAGCTTGAAGTTCTTTAATTTAGATAGTGAAGATCGTTATTTATTTCAAAATATCTCTTTAATCGATCTATTGGATTGCAATCCACCGTAGATATAAAAATACGCCCTTCGGGCGTAACTGGGGGCTTCGCCCCCAGACCCCCTTGGGGGCTTCGCCCCCAAACCCCCTGCTGGGGGCTCCGCCCCCAGTCCCCCGTTGGGGGCTCTGCCCCCAAACCCCCGTTGGGGGCTACACCCCCAAACCCCCATCTCCTGGGGGCTCCGCCCCCAGACCCCCGGAGAAGGGGGAGAAGGGAAGGGGGGGGGAAGGGAAGAGGGGACGACTCATCTATTCTACGTATAAATGTAGCTTATTTGCTATGCAATTTATGGGCGAGAAAGGTGAGAAGGGGCGAGAATGCCTATAGGGGGGTATTAAATGCAAAAGAATTGGACTGACGGGCATAGGTAGGTATCAATGTTAGCCAAAAAAACGTAAAATTTTATTTTGATTTACAATTTGACGAAGCGGGAAAATATAAATGAGTTAAGTGTATAAATGTCGGCTGGATAAAGTATATAAATATCATCTTTATTTTTTATTTTTTAATAAATGAAATTAGGTTAAACATTTTAGGTTAGGAGGGTGAAGGGGCTAAAATGTAACTCTTGGAGGAAGCTTTATTGAAATTTTTTGTCATTTAGTGGGGGGGACTAGTTTTGCCTGGGTTTTGCTTGGTCGACCTTTAGTTCAAATAAGAAAACCCCCCTAAATGACGAAAATAAAATTTTTCAATGAAAAAACCCGTAAAAATTAAAAATTGTAGGTTTGGCCCCCCCCTTTGATTGAAATTTTAAACGTTTCGCCTCCCCCCCAAACCAAAACCTGGCTACGTCCATGTCCCTGTCTGATCAATTAAATTTCATTTTTGATAAACATATTTTTACGATAAAATGTTTTTTAAAAGTGTACTGAATTATAGAGTTAGACGTCATTTATAATAGGTTCATATGGAAAACATAACATTATACAAAGACATTTGGAATATATTAAAAATAAAGGGCGAAATGGACACGACTATATGGTAACTTAAGTGAACACATGTGACCTTTTCAAAGAGTATAAACAGAAACTTACGAATTGCTATCCTCCCCCCTTTTTTTTAATTATCAGTAAGTTGTTGAAAGGCAATATTTTATCTGTTATTTTAGCAATCATTAGAAATAGGAAATAAAGATATTGTGATTTCAATCAAGTAGTTAAAGCTTTTGAATACATAAAAACTAGTTTTATGAGTTAATTTTGATAACACAAAAACTAAATGTTAATATGTTTGGGAATAATTTGTTATTGATAAGGTTTTTTTAAGTCTAGAAATGGATAAATGTCTGAAAACATTAAATTCTTACAAAAATGTTTATTGGTCAGCAGCCAACGGACGGACAAAAAGGCTTATTATCAATGGTAGGAACAAGAACAATCATTTGTGGCTTATAATAAAAATTTTTGAAAATAAAATCTAAATATATAAAAATGCGTTAGATATTAAAAAATATGACTTTTAAAAATAAGATGTAATAATAATTAGATTTATTAATAAGATATCTAAAAATAAAATAGTATAGATATTCAAAAATGATATAAGTCATTTTTTTAATTGGTCAGCAGCCAGGACAGGGTAGAGGTGGTTATAAATTCATAATAGTCAAAAAAACGAAAAAATAATTTTCGAATCACATTTTGGCCAATGGTCATTTTTTTCATTGGTCAGCAGCCAGGACACGGTAAAAGTGGATATAAATTTATAAGAGTCAAAACAAAAAACAAAAAAAAAATTTTCGAATCACATTTTGGCCAATGGTCATTTTTTTTAATTGGTCAGTTCCAACAGATGGTCTATAAATCAGTGTTAGCGAAAAAAAACGAAAAAAAAAATTTCGATTCACATTTTGGCCAATGGTCAATTTTTTCATTGGTCAGCACCCAACGGACGGCCAAAAAGTCATAATAGCAATGGTAGTAACAGGGACAATCATAAGAGTTAAAAAAAACTCCGGGATTCTAACCCAAAAACTAGTTAAATTGCATAGCAAATAAAAGTAAACAACTTTTATTTCTGTTTATTATATAACATTGGTCAGCAGCCAACGGACGGCCAAAAAGTCATAATAGCAATGGTAGAAACAGGAACAATCATAATAGTCGAAAAAAAACGAAAAAAATAATTTCGATTCACATTTTGGCCAATGGTCATTTTTTTCATTGGTCAGCAGCCAGCGGACGGCCAAAAATTCTTATTATCAATGATAGTAACAAGAACAAACAGGGACAATCATAAGAGTCAAAAAAAAACTCCGGGATTCTAACCCAAAAACTAGTTAAATTGCATAGCAATTAAAAGTAAACAACTTTTATTTATGTTTATTATATAACATTGGTCAGCAGCCAGCGGACGGCCAAAAAGTCATAATAACAATGGTAGAAACAGGAACAATCATAATAGTCAAAAAAAAACGAAAAAATAATTTCGATTCACATTTTGGCCAATGGTCATTTTTTTCATTGGTCAGCAGCCAGCGGACGGCCAAAAATTCTTATTATCAATGATAGTAACAAGAACAATCATAAAAGTCAAAAAAACTCCGGGATTCTAACCCCAAAACTAGTTAAATTAACATTAATATTCGAATTCCAAGCGGTTTTAGCAGTAAACAAGCCGAAGTCATTCGGTGCGTGACATCCACGTTCGGTATCCACGTTCGGTGCGTGACAAAACAAATTGGAAAGTGAGCCCATAAATTGCATAGCAATTAAAATGTATTTCACATGTGCGTACTTTTTGTAACCTAGAGTCGTTCCTATTTTTGTCTTAGTTAATAAAAATCCTTTGGGCAAATTCTTATGTAATAACAAATGCAACTTGAGTTCAACTACAAAACTTTTTTTGGTCATTAAAGCCTGGCACTGCTGCACGTAGTTTAATTTTAGCTGTCAATGACTTCAAAAGTTCTTACACATCACAGTATTGACAATTGATATTAGGTCTCTGGATACTAAAAAATTGAAACAACTAACTGAAATTATATTTATACCCTAGGCAAATCCTAATTTTATTTATTGTTTAAATATTAAATTTTAAGATTATTTTTTTAGGTGAGGGATATTGAGCATTAGATTACTATGGCCGTTTCTTTAGTAGGATATGCAAAAGACCTTCTAATTGAAAAGCTAATATCTTGACAAAATTGTATCGGACTTCTTTGTAATTATAAGGAAAAAAATGTTGTTTTGTGATATTCCTAAGGGAATTTTATTAATTAAGTCAAAAAGTTAACATATCAATTTAACAATGTTATTATCAAACAAGTTACTAGGATCTAAAATCTCTAGGGAATTTAAACAAACCCTCATTAGTTTTTTAGTTTTTTTAAACTACGCTACACACTCTTTAATAGAATTTTTTACAATTTTTTCTAAAATTGCCAATGATTGAGAAACATTACATAATTTTTTGGCATCAAGTTGTTTTGATAAAATTTGTGGAATAACTAAATTTCAGTCTATTATAATACACCGACCCTAATTCGAAGTGTCCCAGGAGATTTTTATGTATTATTGGCTTATTCAACATTTACACAATCTTGCCATACTCTTATCATTAATTTATTATTGTTTTGTTCCATAAATCATTAGCAAATAGCACAAATAAACCATTTAGATTGATCGACATTGATTCAGCACAAATATAATTTTCAAATACGTGCCAACCTTGACCTCAAACCAGGATTAGCAACTGTGTTAGTAGGAAAAGCAGGAAGAGGTAGCTACTGCACCCCATTATTTAAAATTTAGTTTATATATAATAAAACTTTGGCAAATTTTTACAATACAAGGAACTTTTCTCCCTCTTTGCCTCTAATCCAAACCTTGGCTGAACTAATTTAATTATTTAATAAAATTTACTTTTATATAAATTGATGAAAATTAAGGTGATTCAAAAGTCTCAAGTCGAAAAATTAAGTATATTATTTAATTGAGAGATTATAATATACAGTCATATATCAAAGCTAAAACCTTTTCAACAATCCGGCCTAAATCTATGGAGCGAAATTGTATTTAATTTAACAATCTTCATAGTCAACCTTTGCCTTAAATGGAAATGTTATTTGAGGTCGTAAGTGATTATGGTAATAGACTTAGATACTTGTTTGAGAAATTGGCTACCTTCATGTCCTAATGTTGCAAGGGTCGTGGCTACCACTGGGACAAAAATAAAATGGTGGATTTACTTGTATTTTCCACTTTACTTCTCTAAGTAGAACGCATAAGGCCGGGGGAGCTGATTGATATAGCAAATGTATCCACCGTTAATGTCCCAACCTGCGTTCAGACCGCGACCCACGTTAAATAGTACCGCTATCGAGACTTGCGGTTAGCTGAGCGTAGGCCTATAAGTTCCAAAGAGTTGAGTAAGTAATTTTTCACCACTCGACGTTAATTAATTATTGTATGACTTTGCTGTATTAGCATTGAAGAGGATGATGACCGTTCACTGAAATCTAGCAACAGAGGTCGCAAAGGAAGTGAGAAACAATGTCACAAGAGACGCGAGCCTACAGCAAAGCGATAGCTTCAAGTGTAGTATCTTTAGAAGACTTCCCATTTGGCTGTCCCGATGTTTAATTCATGGAATTTGCTTAGATTGACCAAAAAATAAACTTTTAAAATCACTCTAAACACTTAATCGCCTCTTGTGACTTATCTCTTAAGATTTAGAAAGAATCTTCTTCTTCTTCTTTATCAGTTATTTGGTCCCACAGTCGTGGGGTTTGTTTTGATGAATTTCTTCCATCTTGACCGGGTGAGTGCCATATCTTGACTAATCTCGTTTGTTTTCATTACTTTATCGACTTGCCCTTTCCACGTGACATGGGGTCGTTCTCTTCCTCTCTTGCCCGGTACCTCCATGTCCAGTACTTTTCGATTTACGTCATTCGTGTCTCTTCTTAGTATATGCCCTACCACCTTAGCTTTTCGTTAATCATGTCCGACATAGGTTGAATACCCATTTTTGTCATGAGCAAATCATTCGTCATATGGTCGTTAGTATACCCCAGGCTCCACCATATCATTCTCATCTCCGTGGTTTGTAATAGCTTTCCTTCCGTGGTGTTTAATGCCTATGTTTCACATCCATAGAGTAAAACCGGTCTTACAATGGATTTGTAAGCTTTGCTCTTCAACCATATTGACATTTTCTTGTCGCACATTATACCTGATATACTTCCCCATTTAAGTCATCCTTTTGGATCCGGGCATTGACTTCCGTTGCGCAACCTCCCTCTTGATGTAGCATCGAGCCGAGGTATGTAAACCTGTCTACTTTTGGGTACTTTAGATGGTCATCCAGCGATGGGGTGCTTGTACCGTTCATTTCAATGTATACCGTTTTTTGATCGTTGACCTTTAACCCATATCCAGCTAAGCGCTTTGACCACTTTTCTGTTTATTCGAATACTTTCTCCCTTGTTTCCTCGCATAGAACTATATCATCGGCATATAGCATGCACCATGGCGATGGCTCCTGAATGTCCCTCGTTATCGTGTCTATAATTATATTAAATAAAAAGGGACTTAAAGCAGATCCTTGATGTAACCCAATTTTAACCCGAAAAGATTTAGAGTCTCCAACTGTCGTCCTAACGCAAGAGTTTGAGGCTTCATAAATATTTTTCATAAGCCGTATATATGCGTTAGGGATATTTTGTTTTCTCAGGCACCACCATATTAAATCGCGGGGGACCGTGTCATAAGCTTTTTTTAAGTCGATAAAGACCATATGTAGGTCTTTCCTCTTTTCACCATACTTATCCATCATTTATCTTAGTGCGAAGATTGGGTCTATTGTGGATTTGCCGGCCACGAATTGGTTGATATTTCCACCTCGTTTTTCAGCCTTATTACTAAAATCCTTTCCATAAGCTTCAAGGAGTGGCAAGTTAGCTTGATACCTCTGTAATTGCCACAGTCTTGGGGGTCTCCTTTGCCTTTAAATAAGGGTATAATCGTGCTTGCTCTCCATTGATTAGGAATTCGCTCTTCTACCAATATCTTGTTAAGGAGGTTCGTCATGGTGGTTCCTTCTTCACGGCATCCAAGCAATGCTTCCATAGGTATTCCATCTGGGTCATTTGCTTTTCCTTTTTGCATCTTGTTCATTTGTGTTAACTTCATCCTCCTGAAAGAGTTCGACCATACTTATGTTTGGCTCAATTTCGGGAAGGGAATCCTTGTCATTTGCAATGTTCACAAGGTTCTTAAAATATCCTTTCCACCTTTCCATCACTTCCTTCAGCTTGAATAAGGTTTGACCTTTCTCGTCTTTGACTATTTTAAGAACTCCGACATCGCGGCTTTTCTTCTCCCTTATCTTGGCCAATTTGTACATAAGCCTATCGCCCCCTTTATGATCCAGTTTGTTTGCCATCTCGGTGTAGGCGGCATTCTTCGCTATTGTAACGGCCTTCTTTGCGGCCCTCTTTGCGTCCCTATACTCTTGATAATCCTCCGACTTGTTTGATTTATGCCACCGTCTATGATTTTTCTTTCTTTCGATGAAATCCCTAACCGATTGATCCCACCACCATAGTTCCCTATTCATAGCTTTGCCTCCTTTGGTCTGTCCTCCTAGAACACGAATCGCTGTTTCCTTTATGTCCTTAGATAGCGTCTCCCAATCGTCGTCTACGTCCTTTTGCAACTTCCTAGCACCCAAGAGTGAGGAGGCTTTTTGAAGGTATTTTTCGTTTGTCGACGTATCATTTAGCCTTTCGTATCGAATTCGAGGCTCATAGATCTTTCTTCTTTCGGGAAATACTCTTCTGTCAAGATCCATAACAAGGCGACGATGTTGCCTGGCGATTTCTTCTCCCGGTATTACTTTGCAATCCTTGACACTCCATAAGTCCTTTCGCCGTATAAGCAAATAGTCAATTTGACTAAAATGCTTCCCACTTCTATGGGTCATAATATGATCTTGGCGTTTTTGAAAATATGTGTTAACGATCGCATGTCATATGCTTGGGATATTTGGAGAAGTTTTTCCCCTTCTTTGTTCTTCAGACCTGCCCATAGCCTCCATGATTGCGTTCATCCCGAGTCGATCATTCCTTATGTGAGCGTTGAAATCGGCCCCAATAATTAGCCTTTCTTCCTGTCGGATTTCTTGTATTTTCTTTTCCAATGAATCAAAGAATATGTCTTTCTTTGATTCCATACACACAATTCGGGGAGCATACGCGTACATAACGATTAGGAGGCCCTCTTGATCTGCAATCTTCACCCACATTAGCCTGTCGGAACAACGCTTGACTTCCACCACCTTGTCCTTAAAAGATTCGCTTAGAACGATACCGACCCCGTTTCTACGATTTGGTGACCCCCTGTAGATAAGCTTGTATCCTTCTTTTAATTCCCGGGCTTTCGTTCCGTTCCACCTCGTCTCTTGTAGCAAGCAATGTGTACCTTTCTTCTTTTCAGCATTTGTGCGACTTCGATGCTCTTCCCCGTCAACGTTCCCACATACCAGCACGTTATTCGCATTCTTTCAACAACTAATTTCCTTAACCGCCTTTGTTGTGAGTTGGGCAGTAACCCTAGTGTATTTTACACATTGCACGGGCGGGGTATGCAGTGCGCGTCGTTTGTGGAGGACGCCCTAGCCTTTTCTTGGAAAACCTTGCTTGAAACTATCATAGTTTTGGAGTTGGTTTTTATAGCCGGTTTCCGACCTGACGCCAGCCCTCCACTTTTTGCACACGGACATGGGACCGTCGTAAAAGAATGTTTACTCTATAATTTTGAAAATCATTTTAGTGCCTCAAATATAACTAAAATCGTTACTATATATTCGTGATTTCAATAAATAACTATTTCAATCAAAACGAATTTAAGTTCTGCAAATATCTGATACATTTATGATTATGTCGTCCATATTAAATACGACTCCTCTGATCTTTTGTCAAAGTAGAGGTAACAATTTAGGTGTGAGGAATTAGATAAAAAGTGTTCCAGTGATTTGATTTGACCTATGGGTGTATCCAGTATTTTTCTATATCCAAAATTGAAGACCTTTAAAGTTTTGATGTCTGCGTGGTCGTTGCTAAACCGTTCCAAAACGAAATATTTTATATAAATTCAAAAAATTGCGGTAAAAATTTATAAGGTCATTTTTTCTCCTTTAACACTTCTTAAGCCTATCAAATCACCTCAATTTGGTGCTTAACTTGCTTCCGTCATATTGATTTATGATTTTCTAATATTGCTTATGCAAGATTTTTGCCAAGAGAGCAAAATTTCATATTTCAAAAGTGCTTTAAAAATAAAAGTTTGAATTCAGGAGATTTTGGCAACAAAGACCCTTAAGGCTCAGTGAGAATAGGAAGCCTGTCTCATATAATATAATATAATATACCATAAATTTTTTTAATACTATGCGGTATTGGAAATGAACTTATAAATGTAAGATTGGCGTTCTGTCCATGGGATTTAATTAAAAGCATGAGTGATAGCATTTAAGTTAACGTTCAGACTATTATTGTAAAAACGGTTGGGTTTTGTTTGGTCGGCCTTTGGTTTTAGTCGACCAAACATAAACAGAGCAAAGATTTTTAGGTCTATTTTTCTTAGCCGACCACTAGGCTTAGTCGAAATTTGAAAAATAGACAAGCATCGACCGTTAGTCGTAGTTAAACCAAAAGACAACCAAACTAAACTCAGCCGTTTTTGCAACACTAGTTCAGACGAACTCTTAGGCCTGCAAGCTCGTCTTGAAAAAGCAGTTTCAATTTTACAGCATCCTCTCTAGGCTACACGGATTTTCAAATTGCTGCCAGGTTTATATATAGCTGTTAAAAAACTTAAAAGTCCAAATAATATCAATTTAGAATCCGATATTTAAATCCGTAATCAAAAACGGCTCGTTGTCTTAATTTGCTTTCGCATGTATTTATAAAGATTAAAAGAAAATATAAATATGCTACTTAACCTATTTAATATCGATACAAGTTAGCTCATTGTTTAATAACAATTTTATCTATAATAGAATTCAAACTTTTGATTACATATGAACTAATTACTTCATTAATCTATTAAAAAGCTACTTGTATAATGTAAATCTCTTAATTTATTCTTGAAGTTTATTTTGGCTAAAATGCAGGAGGCTTATTCTAAACAGAATATATAAAAGTAAAATGATTGGCCCAATTTAGGTTTATTTAAAAATTAATATATATATATTACTTTTTATTAGATAATACAGGCATTATAATTTTATGACATAATTGTTAGAAGGAATAGGAAGAAGAAGGAATGGATTCACCAACAAGGAATAACACCACCGACAACACTAACAACCCTTTATTACAAGGATAGCGAGACACAACAAATCGAACAAATTGGGAAAATAGAACAATGGAACTAAAAAACTAATATCGTCACACTAGGAATAACGCAATATAAAATTTTATCGAAATATTACACAAACGTAATCACGATCTTTCAACCCTCAACACTTCCCCCCTATTCATAGCTATAAAGCTTTAGATATCCTGGGGCTTGTCGAATACGTAATGGGTATCTAGGTTCCTCCCTACGTGTATCAGCCGGGCTTTGGCTGAATGTACCCGATACCCCTGAGCCCGTTTGATTTCGCTCCGTCGTTTCCCTTTCAACTATCTGCTGGGAGCCTTCTTGCAAATTTCTATTGGGCCAACCGTTCTCTTGACTCACACTGGTCCAATTAAGAGCTTTTCGTTCTCTTATTTGACCCAGGTGTCTGTGGTGCTTTATTCCTTGAGCCCACCCTATGTAGGAGCGACTACCAAATTTGGCTGTTATAGATCCCTCTACCCATTTATTAGGCCCCAAAAACATGCGCACCCACACCTTGTCTCCTACGCCGAACATAAGCGATTTTCCGATCTCCGTCCAATTTTGTGGTTTGATTTCCCTTAACACTTCCCACTCGGTTCAAATTTTCCGCCTTAACATTACTTCTGCAGGAGTTATCCCAGTCGCTGGGTGGATTGTTGCCCTATAATTTTCTAGGAATAAGCTTAAATCAATTTCGGAATTGTTGCGCACCACCGCCTCCTTTGCTAGCGAATGTACATCTCCGCTAATCCATTTGATACGGGGTGATAAGGTGCTGACCAACCTTGTTTTATCCCCCTGCGCCTACAAAATCCTCGAATCTCCTGACTTCTAAACTGCGGACCGTTATTCGATATGAGGACTGGTGGGTTACCGCACCTGGCGAACACTTCGGCCAGCTTTGTGATATGGTTGCAGTTGACTCTTCTAACTTAAAAACCTCCAACCATTTTTTTCCATTGTCCACTATTACTAAATACGAACCGGCCCAAACAAATCTACGTGTACCTGCAAGGCCTAAAGTTCTGTTTACCCTTGAACAATAGCGCCTTTGGTGCTGCGGCCGTGTAGTTGCATGCCCTGCAACTTTTCGCTAAGTTTGCGATATCCTGAATCAGTGTTGGCCCCCACACATATTGAGTTGCTACCTGTTGCATTTGCTTTGCGCCCACGCGGCCCTTGTGTATTCGTAGTAGCACCGTGTATCTTAATCTGGCCGGGATAAGGATTTGCCGTCTCTTGTAGAATATAACATCTTTGGACTCGTGTAACTTCGGCAGGTACCTTTCGTAGATGCGCATAAAACCCGCGACTTCTGCGGCATTTTGTGTCCCCTTTATCCATTCTTTGAGATGTTGTAAGTTGGTATCACCACGAGTATATTCACGGACCACCTGGAGTGAAATGAATGAGTCCGAGGCATCGTCCAACACTTCCTCGGTAACTTGATAGGCATTCAGTTGGTCGCCTGGACAAACCTTATTATAAGCGAATTTGACCGCGTAACCCGATACGAATAACGCCCACCGAGTAATGCGAAGGGACCATTGTTTCTTCCCTCTCTTACTTTGATCAAATATGTAAATCAACGGCTTTTGGTCCGTTAATAGGATGATTTCTCTTCCCTGAACAAAATCTAAAGTTCTTTAGTGCCTAGACGACGGCCAAAGCCTCGCGTTCGATCGTGGAGTATCGCCCTTCCACTTCGCTTAGGGCTATTGATGCTTACGTCACCACTCTCCACCTGGTCGTCGCTGTTGCAAAATCTTGACCTTTTCCCGACGCATCAACTACTAAGCCCGTCTCCCAATCTCCGTTTAAATAGGCTAATACTGGTGCGGTAACGAGCGCATTCGTGATGTTCCCGAAGGCTATCTGTTGCTCTGCCCCAGTGGAAAACTAAGTTCGCCATTGTTAACCTTTGAATGGGTTGTATTAACTGGGCGTAATTTTTGATAAACTTTGCGAAGTACGATGTTACCGTCTTGTTAGTTAGCTGTCCCCAATCGACAACCACCTTAACCTTCTCGTCATTCACCTTTATTTCTTTGTTGCTGATGATGTATCCCAAGAACATCTCTGTTGCACCAATTACCGTTTTGGAAATGTTTGGGCTAAAACCTTATTTGTGCAACGTGGTGAGCACTTTATGCAATCGGCTGTTGTGGATATCCTCTGAATCCCCCACTATCAATAAATCGTCAATGTATACCACTACACCTTCCATGCCACCAAATAATTGATCCATTGTTTTCCTGAAAATGGCGGCCTCACAATTAAGTCTAAAAGGCATTCGCTTCACTCAAAAAGTCCCTTGTGAGTTGAAATTGTTAGATAGAGGCTTGTTTCCCAGCTCACACATAATTGGTGGTAAGCCTTGGCAAGATCAATTTTCGTAAATTATGATGCGTTTTCTAGCTTGGTGAGCGAATCGTCAATCTTGAGAAAAGGGTACAGTAATCCTTGCGCATATTTGTTAACCGTAAAGCGAAAGTCGATGCAAAGTCTAAAATTTCCGTCATTCTTTCGAACTTGCACCAACGGGCTTGAGCAGGATTACTCGATTGGCGCGATCACGTCGTCTTTCACCCACTTGTCCAACTCTTCCTCAACCTCCCTCCTCCATGCTAAAGGAACTCGACGCGCGGAAATGAATACCGCTTGACCCCGTTTTCTATTGGTACATCGAATTCTATGTCCCTTACCGCCTGTGGAGTCACATTCTTTTGAATTACCATCTGTCGCATCGTGTTATCGATGTTGCTCCTAGTTATAGCGGGCTCCCTCGCGCTTTGATCGTCGATGAAGTTCACGCGATAACGCTCGATCGCTGCCCTCGAGTTCCACGCACCTGCTCCCATATCTCTTTCCCGAATTCCTTCATTTTATTAGTACCAAGCAACGGCGGCCCCTTCGCGTCAGCCACTAACAGTGGTAGCATTTTCCGTGTCTCACCAAGTCGGGCCTCGACCTTCATTTAGGCGATTATCCCTATTTCCCATATCAGTAGACGGGGCATGGGTTCTGCTACGGTTGGTAGGGGCTCCCCCCAAAGCCTGCCCGGCACGATCGTAACCGAAGACCCGGTGTCCAATAAAAATTGCACCAAATTATTATTAATGTATAAATCGATAGCTAAAATATCTAAAGCATGGGTAAACCTGGTCAAGTTATGGCCCGCCCTTGACGTATCCACCGCGAATGCTTCTTCTACTGGCACGAGTACCGTTCTTATTCCTTCTTCGATTGCTTCCATCCCCAGGGCTAACTCGATGGCCCTGTCCCATTTTAGTTCACCCTCAGCCATCAATCAGGCTTGAATCGTCCGATTCTGCAATCGCAGAATGAACTGATCCAACAGCCTGTTGGGTAACTCCCCGCTTGTGAAATTGCAATCCCTTGATGCGGATTTCAGTCTAAGTACAAATTCCGTTATTTACTCCCCTTCCATCTGTCTGACGTTTCCCAGTCGGAGTCGTTGAGTCAGGGGGCAATTTTTACAATTGAATATTGTCTTCAACCTGCCTGCTAATTCCTCGGATGCCCATTCTATAGGGTTATCCGAAATGGCATCCTCTGCCACTACCCGAAAGGCTTCAGTTGATAGACAACTAAGCAGTTTGCACGTTTTTTGGGCCCCAGTCGGCGGAATTGCTTGGCTTAGGATCTGCGCTTCAAATTGCAGAAGAAAAATAACAACGAATCTCCCAATTTATAGGATTCCATTTAGGTTTAAATCGTAGTCCAACGACGCCAAAATGTCAAAGGAACAACGTCACCGACAACGCTAACAACCCTTTATTACAATGATAGCGCTACACATCAAATCGAACAAATTGGTAAAATAGAACAATGGAACTACAAAACTAATATTGTCACACTAGGGATAACGCAATATAAAATAATACATTTATCAAAATATTACACAGACGTAATCACGATCTTTCAACCATCAACAATAATAAGAACATTTTAAAAAAAAATTTCTTATCTGTAAAAAAGTGTTCTGCATTATCAATGATTTTTGAAATACTAAAAGTCAGATCATGTCAAAAACATAAAATGTTATTACAAAATTGTCCTACCCGAAATATAATTGAATTATTCATTTCTATCACAACTTAAGCATTTAAACACAGCTTAAGTTAGAAGGTAAATGACCCACTTTTACGTAATTAAATATTAATAGATTGCGATGTTATCAATATGCAAAAACAAAATAAATATTTTGAATACAGGCTAATTTTCTTCTCAAATTCTTATTAACATCATATGAATAGATTTTTGCAGACAAATCTTAAGGACATATTTTTCATTCCCTATCACCCACTCTCGTCAACCCATATATTGACGCATAACAATCCGCATATATTATTTTTTGACCAGATTATATAGCCAACGTTTTCCAGCTGAGGTAGCCCCGATGTGAGAACATTAAATTATTTTTTAAGATATTTTTATAGGTCCAAAATTTCTTTCAAAATAACTCTTACATCAGATCCCAAATTGCCATATAAAGTGTATTAATACGAATATCTATTCTTCTATAAAAATTTATTATAGACTTAGTGTTCCGGAAAATACACCATTTACTGCAGTTATTAAATATGCAGCGGAAGAAGTATATTAATTGGCTATTGGCAATTAAATTTGCTTATGTATAGTTTAAAGTTGATCCGACTACTAGCGCAATAATAAGCAATGATGGTATTGGTATAACTCCTTCTTCCACAGCTGGTAAGATAAACAATTTTGTTGTAAATTTTACCTAAGTTATAATTTGATAATTAGTCAATAAACAAAAATTTTAGCATAGCTGATTTTGTTAAAATAATTAGCTTATATTTTAAGCACTTATAGTTTAGATTAATAATTATTTTTAATAAATTACAAATTATTTATTGAAATTTTTATTGATTATTTTTTGTTTTTTTTACTATAAGGTAACATATTTCTTAAATATGGCTCTGAACTGCGCCTCATACCAAGGGATAGAGTGGGTTCAATTAATATGTTTTCATAGATACCTTTATGTCTACATTTATTGTTTATAAAATGTGTAGTAAATTGAAATATCATGGGAATTGCATTTTGTTTAAATATGATAATTAATGTTGATATTATTTTAAGTATAACTAATTGTTATTTGCTTGAGTAGGTTTTGTGGAGTTTCTAAGAATCATACCATAAATTCACCTCAGCTACTTTAGGCTCATTTGATTATTAATTAATTTTGAAGTTCACAAAGCATGACCATGGTTAGCAAAAATTGGGCAGTAAAATCTTCATTTTTATAGGGCTTATACAGCCTCTTTTAAGCATCATATCAATGCAACATTATTTTAAATAACAGGCAATTAAACAATTTTATGTAATGAATTATTACTTATATGAAAAACTTAAGGCATATTATTTGTTTTTTGACTTAATTTACCCATTATCTCCTCTCCTCTTTCCATACCAATGGAAAAATAATATATTTTGTATTATGTTGTGAAAGGGACACCATTGGTTTAGCCAGGATTTAAACTGAGGAGAGGTCAAAGTTTGATATTATTTTTAAAAATTGTAACCACAATATTAATTATTAAATTATTTTTATAATAATTTAATTTAAAGCAAAGGTTTACTAACAATAATTCTGTAACACTTTAATACATGAGAGCTTTAGATGTAAATGGACTGATTTCAGCATTTATTAAGTTTAACCCGACAGGTACTAGTGTAACCTGGAGGTGATGCAACTTAAGAACTACTCCCAAAAACTATTGAAGATAAAAACATTTTTTAAATTAAATCTAAAAGATTGGATCAGAATCATCTGATATATTTTTATTATTTTTCATCATTTGTTCTTGTATTATACTCGTACAAAAATAGTAAATACCGCAATTCCGACCTGCCTTTTTTATTCAGTATTTATGTATACTCAACAATTTGCAACTTAATTTGTATATTTAAAATCTGTATAATTTTTCCAACATTTTGATAGTAATTTTAAATTATGAGTGCTTTAAAGACTTTAAAATTTGCCTTTAAAGTTTAACGCCACCTAAAGGTTACACTGGGCAGAGCTTATGTGCCTAGCGCAACCCTTTTAATGATTTTTTTTTATTTTTCTTCGAAAAAGTAAGGGGGTGGGGGTAGAATAGTCAAGAATAACAAAAAATGGCGTTTTTAAAACTCTTGGTAAAACGATTTTCTCTGAGTTTTTGATAAATAATATGGCGGATACATGATATTTATAGATAAAACTGTACCTCCTAATATGCCAAATGCGGCTAAAATTAGTTACATTGATAATTTTAATGCGCCCTTAGATAGAGGTCTCTGATTTTATGATATATTTATAGAATTTACCCATGATTTTAATCGTAAATGATAGACTTTTTAAAACTTGGTCTCATTTTTAGGTTTGTAGCAATAAATCCGCTCTTTTGCAAAGTTAAAAGAGATCGAAAATGGAATTTTGACTGTCGTTATTCCCATTCAAATAATATGAAAGTTTATTATTTTGCTTAAGATCTTTTATTTATATGCAAGAAAACGCCCATAATTTTAAATTACCGATCAACAAATTTGAAATTTATATTACAATTTTTTGACTGGAATTAGTCTCTCAAAAATATCTAAATGTTTGGAAAACTTTGGAAGTCCTATTCTTAAAAAAAAAATAAAATAAAATGGTATGCGTGGAAATCTGTTTCAAGACATAATCAGACAACTCTAGACAATCCATACATACACACAAATTGGTTTGAGATTTTCTGTATATTTTAAATGATAGGTTTACAATCAATTATAAATAGTGTAACCCATATTTCAATGAATAAATCCATGGTGCTTTTTATGGATTTCACTAGTGTTGTGAATGAACGCGTTCAAATTTTTTGAAAAATTGATGAATGGCGTTCCTTTTTTTGGTGAACTTTGAACGCGTTCCTTTTTTTTGATGAACGCGTTCGAATTTAACGTTCGTTCAATTTTAAAAAACCTTTTTTATTTTTATTTATTTGAAAAATAATGTTAATCCCAATTTTGTAACAATAAAGTATTATATTTTTTAATCAGCTGTTTTTCCTTTTTCCTATTCCGAAATACATTTAACATACCATAACGTGAAGATAAGATTAAAGTTTAATAATTTGATATTATTAATTATATTTTAATTTATAGGTTATTATGGACAATCATGTTATTAAATCGTCGGCATCTTCAGAATCTGAATATTAAAAATCAGCAGCTAAATTGACATTGCTATGGCCAAAATATGAATTTTTCACTCATTTTATATAAAGGACCGAATTCGTTAATTACTAAATGTAAAAAAGAATAAACTTTTAGTTTTATTGAAAAAAGGGTTTGAAACCCCTAGAATTAATAATGAAAGAACTGTCGATTCCGAAATATCGTTTTTTTGACGAGGAAGTAGAGGGCGGATTGGAGGATGATATCTTACAATTTTTTGAAGCGAGGGACAAAACATTAAATGTTTTTAATAAATTTCCTGCTTTAAAAGATTTGTTTATTAAGTACAATACTCCAATCTCCTCATCTGCCCCTGTGGAGCGGGTTTTTATTATAGCTAATGCTTAATTAACTGCCAAACGTTCCTGCTTATCCGACGCAAATTTTGAAAAACAATTATTATAATTAAATAAGAAATTTTATAAATAAAAAATCTTTATATTCGCTCTATTATATTTATAATTATATTATCGAAATTAAACTATTATTTTATATCTGGTTAATATATTGTATTAAAAACTGTGGTGTTCACCCATATTCTAATTCTTCCCCCCCCCCCCATGCATGCTACGATTTAAATTATATGCATTTTTATTTTACCCTACGCTCGATCTTAATTGCGTCAAATTTACTTTACACGTAGTCATCAGTGTTGCCACTGCGCTAAAAATAGATTGTTTATACCACTTCGCTTTTTATTTCCATCGCGATCGCATATAGATATTATTATCACCATGATTTAGAAAATATATTTTTAGATTATTTAACTACGTTGATTATTAATTAATTCAATATAATTCTTTTTTCTCTCGTAACCAAATAAATAAATTGAAAAAAGATGTAATATTAAAGGCGAAAGCAAATTCAAAAAAATCCTTTTGAGGATTTTCGCGCGCGGATATATTTCTTAGAATTATAATACGTCCATATGGAATATATTAATTGGAATTCTAAATAAATTAGTGGAGATGGAAATAAGAGTTGCGGCAGCAAACTCGATAATTAAATTATTCGAAAACTAGATTATTCAATAAACACAAGCAAAATTCTATACCAATACTTTCTTCGGTATAGAATAAATGGTGTCAGAAGTGGGATTTGAACCCACGCCCTCATTCGAGGACCAGACATTTGACGATTGACAGTGCAGGTTTAAAATTAAGGTAAAACGGTACAGCCTGTGGGTTAATTTAGATAAAATTTGTAATTTTAAAGCTGAGTCCATAGTGGCATCGCGATTGCCCAGTGGTGTTTTAGAGAGCGGGGACGCTGAGTCTTGTAGCCGTGAAGCACCCCATTTTATAACTAATTCAGAGGGCAGGATTTCATTGAAATCAGTTGTCCATGAATCAGTTCCGAGGGCAAAGGCAAAACTTGTCACAACATGGCCAGCAGAAATTATATTAATTTTGGGCTAAATTTCAGAAAATGTTTGAAAATTATATTGTGTGTTATACCTACGGTATTTTGTATAAAATAGATAAGGTAGATCGCCATCTTGACCCTTAGCTAAATCCGCCTCGACCTCTAACCAAAAGAATTGTTACCCCTGTACCTTTATCGGAACGTTAGGACTTTAAGTCTTTGACTTCTCGATAGAGGGGGAGGTGTGGTGTTCACCCATATTCTAATTCTTCCCCCCCCCCCCCCCATGCATGCTACGATTTAAATTATATGCATTTTTATTTTACCCTACGCTCGATCTTAATTGCGTCAAATTTACTTTACACGTAGTCATCAGTGTTGCCACTGCGCTAAAAATAGATTGTTTATACCACTTCGCTTTTTATTTCCATCGCGATCGCATATAGATATTATTATCACCATGATTTAAAAAATATATTTTTAGATTATTTAACTACGTTGATTATTAATTAATTCAATATAATTCTTTTTTCTCTCGTTGTAACCAAATAAATAAATTGAAAAAAGATGTAATATTAAAGGCGAAAGCAAATTCAAAAAAATCCTTTTGAGGATTTTCGCGCGCGGATATATTTCTTAGAATTATAATACGTCCATATGGAATATATTAATTGGAATTCTAAATAAATTAGTGGAGATGGAAATAAGAGTTGCGGCAGCAAACTCGATAATTAAATTATTCGAAAACTAGATTATTCAATAAACACAAGCAAAATTCTATACCAATACTTTCTTCGGTATAGAATAAATGGTGTCAGAAGTGGGATTTGAACCCACGCCCTCATTCGAGGACCAGACATTTGACGATTGACAGTGCAGGTATAAATTTAAGGTAAAACGGTACAGCCTGTGGGTTAATTTAGATAAAATTTGTAATTTTAAAGCTGAGTCCATAGTGGCATCGCGATTGCCCAGTGGTGTTTTAGAGAGCGGGGACGCTGAGTCTTGTAGCCGTGAAGCACCCCATTTTATAACTAATTCAGAGGGCAGGATTTCATTGAAATCAGTTGTCCATGAATCAGTTCCGAGGGCAAAGGCAAAACTTGTCACAACATGGCCAGCAGAAATTATATTAATTTTGGGCTAAATTTCAGAAAATGTTTGAAAATTATATTGTGTGTTATACCTACGGTATTTTGTATAAAATAGATAAGGTAGATCGCCATCTTGACCCTTAGCTAAATCCGCCTCGACCTCTAACCAAAAGAATTGTTACCCCTGTACCTTTATCGGAACGTTAGGACTTTAAGTCTTTGACTTCTCGATAGAGGGGGAGGTGTGGTGTTCACCCATATTCTAATTCTTCCCCCCCCCCCCCCCCCATGCATGCTACGATTTAAATTATATGCATTTTTATTTTACCCTACGCTCGATCTTAATTGCGTCAAATTTACTTTACACGTAGTCATCAGTGTTGCCACTGCGCTAAAAATAGATTGTTTATACCACTTCGCTTTTTATTTCCATCGCGATCGCATATAGATATTATTATCACCATGATTTAGAAAATATATTTTTAGATTATTTAACTACGTTGATTATTAATTAATTCAATATAATTCTTTTTTCTCTCGTTGTAACCAAATAAATAAATTGAAAAAAGATGAAATATTAAAGGCGAAAGCAAATTCAAAAAAATCCTTTTGAGGATTTTCGCGCGATAAGACATTTGAATTTAAAAAAAATTATCATAAAATTTTGAACGAACGTGAACGCGTTCGATTTTTTTAAAAATGTTTACAGCACTACTAACTTAGTAACCAATTTTCCTATTTTATTTTGTTTTATTAAAGTTTTGCCAATTTTTTAATAGAACTCTAGTGATTATCAAATAAAGTTTGAACTTTATTTACATGTTTATTTGTAATAAACAATTTATATCATTGATCTATATCTAAGTATACATACATTAATTTTTTTTTTATAAATTTGGCATATTTTATTATAATACAACACCAAATATAGGGCTAAAAACAAACGGTCTTTTATTTTTTAAAACGTTTATTTAGTTTCTGGCTATATTAAACATATTAACAAAATAAAAAAATGGTAAATATAAAAACACACACAAAATTGTGATAACAACAATATCTTACGGCTATCTTTAACAAAATGTCATATTATATATTAAATACTTGACTATAAATAACAGATACGACATTAAAAACGATTATAGCACATCGATAGGTATCCCCAAAATACAAATATTAACGATTGACTAGTGATTGCATTGCTAAATTTTCACGTATTCAAGTAACAAATGAGGGGGTTACAATTTAAAAAACCATTGTAAATAAATAAAATCTACAATAAATAACAAAGTTAAAGTATATGATTGATTGAGGTGCGACTTCACGCGACATTAGAATAGCAAATTAAATAGTATAAACCATGCCACGTTATTAAAAGCGGGGAAAAAACGTTGAGATGCCATTTTAAAGCACACAATTTTAGCTCCATTTTTCTAGGGTGGCGATAGTAACGCTTTTTAATTCTGTGTAACTGTAAAGGCTTTCTTCGCCCGATTCTCTGCCCGATCCAGACTGCTTGTAGCCACCAAAGGGCGCTTGTTGCCTCACCGCTTGATAACAATTAACCCTAAGAAATGTAAAATTATGTTACAGAATATTACATAAAAAATACGCAAAAAATGCAAAATGAGGTTGCGTATTACCAAACGGAACCAACTCGTAGGGCTGATGACAAGAAAAGAATCTTGTTGATATCTTTGGTCATTATGCCCGCCGCTAAGCCAAATTCGCAAGAATTCGCTCGTTCAACCACTTCATCCAAAGTCTTAAATTTCAAGATTTGCTGGACCGGTCCTAACACCTTTGCAAAATGTGTTCAAATTTATTATACAAGAGAAAATTTTAATAACATGTGGGGAGACATAACTTGCGTAAGAAATATCATTCCATTAATATGGCTTCAATCCGCAATACTGTACTAGCTAAAAGCGATATTAAGGACTGCATCATATGCGTCATTTAATAAAACTTATAAAATTAAATAATAATGACTTATCCATAGACTATATATACAATAGAGTGGCGAACCGCTGATTATAATTAAGTAAGGGTGTGGGTGGCCATGTTTGAGGTAGTATAACAAGTTAAATGCTATTCATTTTGTTGAATAATTAAATGTCGATGATACACGAGGAAAGATAATCCTTTAATTTTCTCATTATTCGGACTTCCATAACTTTTGATATTGTTCACAAGAAAAGGACGACCAAAATTACTTATTTTAATGCAAATTTGCTGTTCGCCCTTCTATTGTAAAATTAGTCCTTGAACGTATACGACTAGTTATTATTAAAAATAAAATTAAGGTTTAAAAACAAAAGGTAAAAAAGGGGTCGAAATGTATTTAAGGGTTCTAACATCTTTTTGAGCTATAATCATGTTATCTTCAACACCGGAAAAAACGGTTGGTTGTATGTAGTAGCCTTTGGCATCCACCCTATGACCACCTGCTTCCAGAATCGCCCCATCTTGCATTCCGCTCTCTATGAAATTCAATATGATTTCCAACTTGACATCGTCAATCTAAAAAATGAATATTTTGAGGAAAACTAATGTTTATATACATGTGATGATATTTTTATCATATGTTACATGCTTTGACCAAATAGAGATCTGCAACGGACCATTTTTAGAGGGTTGTTTTGATTTTATAATAGTAGTTTTTATAGGGAAAAAACGACGAGAATTAATTCAAAAATTGTTGAAAGCATGAAAAAATGAATATTAAAAATTTAACAAATCATAATTTCCGGCTTGCAATTTAGGCAGCCGGGGTTGGTCGTGAGGACACTTAAAGAAATTTGGGCGGGCCCGGACGCGCAATTATTTATAAAATAGAACTGGGCCGGATTCGGGCAGAAAAATGTAAAGAAAGCTAACCTTTGATAGAGATGGCAACATGTTTTATACGTAAATTTAATCTAACCTGGGGGCCCCATTGTTTTTTGGGGTCAAAAGGATCCCCAAACAATTCTGCTAACTTTAGTGCCCTCTCGCGAGATTTGTTAACGAATTCGTTGTAAATTGATTCCTGTACAAACGTCCTAGTCCCGGCGGAACCGCATTGGCCCATATTGAGAAAGCAAGCTTCTTGGGCCTTTTGTACCGCATAATCCACTAAAGATAACAAAAAACTTGATGACGTTTAATAATTTCTCGTTTTTAATTTCGTTTACATCCTAAATTAATGCTGAAAGAAGATATTTCATTTAAAAAGTTAGACCAAAAACTTAAATTAAAGCAAAACCATTAAGTTTGCAAAATTGTAAACTATTCATGCTAAACTTTCATACTCATGAGTCCCTAGGAAAAATTAAAATAAATAAATGTTAAGCGTACTTTATAGTAAAAACTTTATTTTAATTTTAGTTGTAATTACTAATCTAATGATAAAAATTACATGCATGAATCTTAATCTTTCAAGTCTTTAATTGTAAACTTTGGAGAAATGATTATTGTAATTTATTCAATAAAAATAAATAATAGTTTTAAACAATTAAAAGGGCTGATTAGTTACCGTCCACGTCATCAAATATGATGTTGGGACTTTTTCCGCTCATCTCCAATTTAACCCTTTTCAAGTTCGAAAGTCCGCTAGCTTGTTGTATCAGCTTTCCAACCTGCAATGAAATCATAGACTTACAATATCGTAGACTGACGAACTGCTGATAATTATTATGAAATAAGGGTGTAGGCTGTCATGTTTGAGACATATATTAACCGATTAAAGTCTATTATTGATTATGTTCAAATAAATAAATGTTAAACCTTGGTATGGAAAGATAAACTTTTAATGTTCGCATTATTTTTTCTTTAACAACTTTTACATTTTTTGCACTATTAAATGCGGCATATTGAAAAAAACCTCACTAAAGATGGCGGTCAAAGTTACTAAATAATATTTAATGCAAGAATCAGATGTTGGCCATTTTATAATTATTAGTCTATGAGAGACTTTTTAGTCAATAATTCAAATTAAAAACACAAAATTTTAAATAGAACAATAATAGATCTTTTAAAAAAATGCAATACTTATTTAATTTAAAAAATAACCCTGGTAGAGCCGGTGAAGGTAATCATATCGACTAGCATGTGTTCGGCTAAAGTCTTTCCCGCTACATCTCCAGTTCCTGGGACGACACTGACAACCCCGGGCGGAAATCCGGCCTATAATTTTTTTTGTTAATTTTATATTTGGTAAAAAAGATAAAAAAAAATTCAAATACTTTTTAAGCGATATTTTTCTAAAATGCCCTATAAACTGCTAAATACAATTTCGCTTAAAATAGTTTTTCCCCGCAATAAGGAATAGCAATTTTACTCAAAATTAAGAGAACGAAAACAAATAAAATTTGGCACAGAGCGAAACTAGTTAGTGACTTTCGCGTTCGAGAACATTACTATTAGCAATATTTCTTCCCATAAAAGTATTTGAACAAGAAGGGATCAAAATAATATAGGAAAAATTAATAAGAAAGCACAACTAAAATAAGGAAATCTTTCACGTTGTAAATAATACTAAATCTTTAAGGTAAAAAAACTTTTGGGTCACATATTTCCTATCTATATCTCAAAAATAAAGTTTTGTGACAATTTTTAAAAAGTTTTTTATATCATTTCCATAATTCACAAATGAATAATTACTTCTTTGATGAAAAAGGCGAGGTAGAGAGAGGTTAGGGGAGTTTCTTCAGCCGGTTTTATTACTATCGTACAACCCATGGCTAAGGCGGGTGCCAGCTTATAAATAAGCACCAGGATGGGATAAGACCACTAAACCAATTTAAACCAAAAAATATTTATTTCGATAAATAATTTAAAAAAATATATATTAACTTACGGGGATAAGAGCACCAACTACCCCTATTGGTTCGCGTTTGGTGAACGTAAAGTAATTTCCATCTATTGTTCATGAGAAGGGGTGAGTTAAAAGTTGTAATTTTGATGACATAACAAATATGAGAGATAACATCCGAAGGGGGGGGGGGTAATGAAAAATCGATTTTTTTGAGCTTACTTCCTATTGTTACTGTGTTAGTAATTAGTTTTGTTGGCTTATATGAGTTTAATGACAAATAAAAGTTTGAAATAGTATATTAAAGTAAAATTCTAAAGGTTAAATTTTTGAAAAATTTTAAAATAATTAATTGAAAGGAATTGTTATATTAATTCTGGCAACAATTTAATGTTATAGAAGGCAATATTATTAGCTTACCAACAGGTATAGTGTGTCCAACAATTTTGTCACACCAGCCAGAATAGTATTTCATGATTTCAATAGCATTAACAACATCACTTACTGAATCTCTAAACATTTTTCCAGAATCAATAGTTTCCAAACTCTTAAATAAATAATTTAGTTTAAAAAATTCACAACTCACAGCAAGTAAAGCAATATTTTCTTCCATAATACTGGCTAATCTTAGCATAAGTTGAGATCTTTTAGAAGGATCCATTATACGCCATTGTGATGTGTATTTAAAAGCCATTCTTGCAGATTCAACAGCTTCATTGATATCAGCCTAACCAAAATTTTTAGTCAATAATATTACAGATTATTTTGATTGATACAATCAAGTAATTTGATAAAGAATATTATAAAATAATGGTTTCCAATAGATAAACTAATGTTCAATCACTTGTCTAAGGTTATTTGATAATGTGCAAAATATATTTTAAATTGATAACTTATGAAAAATACTATTAATTCCTATATGATTCAACAAAAAGTTGATAAAATAATATCAAAAAATCTGACAAAATGCATACCTGATCTCCTTGCTCAACATCACAAATTTTTTTTTCAGTTGCAGGATTTTTAGTTCCAAACTTTTTACCGTTTATAGCGTCGTGCCAATCGTTATTATAAAAGATCTCAAAACATTAATATTAAGCATGTAGATTACTTGTGTAAATGGCTTGATATTTTCCACAGGTTTAATTATTACATTCTCCATTTTGACGACAGTTTCAAAATTTTTAAAGCAATGAAACAGCGCTTTTGGGCTAAATACAAAATTTTTGATGAACATGCATGGCTCAGCTTACTGACAACCAAGCTAAATGCTAAAAAAGATGAGTGAATATATGAAAAAAGTCATTGAGTCTACTAATTGATTAAGGACAAAATTTATATGATATTAATAAACCAAATCTAAATATATGCCTCAATCTTTTGTTCAACCATATAGCCCTCATGAATGTTTTCGACATCAGAGAAATTCCGTGCCCATCACGAAAGAGTTTCAACATATTACCCAGGATCCTTTCGGACCAGGATCACGCTTATCCTTTTAGTATAGCGCGCGAGCTCCGGACATCTAAGGGCATTACAGACCTGAGACTGCTGATTAACGTAAAATTAGTGTGCCGTTGTTCCGCCATTTTGAAATGTACACAAATATGGGAAGGTTATAAAGATTACAATAATTTTGAAAGTGTTTTTAAAACGTCGTGAAAAAACTTTTTTTGATCAGTCGTCAAAATTATTAACTTTAAGGTTTCAAAGTTGAATTTAATATTTACACCCTTAGAACTTTTAACTTAAAAATGTTGTGATAAACAATTATTATTTTAACAAGGAATTCATTATATGCTTAAAACTTGTGAGAATTTTAATACATAGAAATGATTGCATGATGTTATTGCAAGAAATATTAATAATATATAATATAATTTGATTAACGTTATTTCGCTTGTGTCAATAAGTTTAGTTTAGATAGAGGTATTATTTTATACCTTTGCCAAATTAGTATTTGACGCATCATCAAACTGTATTGTCATTGAAGAACTAAATTTGAAAATTTATATTTTTTCAGTGACTTTACATTAATTTATGAGATTGATGTAGGTTTTGATACTTAAAAATATTTGTAAGGTGAGATCAAACTTTGTAATCCCATTGTTACGAAGGGATTATTAATGATCTATCGTCTTATTTATTAATTCTAATCTAAAGACGCGAAGAAAAAAGATAAACGAAAACAAATTTAGAGATATATTTTAGTTTTCTACATTTTTCCATCTTTTATTATTATTATCGACACACCAAAAATATAATAATCATCATTCTACGAGCGATATCGAGGTTAACAAATATATTTGCTAAATCATGTTATAAAATAACGATCTTAATTCAATATAATAATAATCCATAACGCGATGATAATTAAAATCGCTCGCTCGAGATGGGTAAAAAAACCTATATTTATCCTAGTTATAAAAGCCAATCGAAAAGATAATTAAAACAAGTAAGCGGGGGGGGGGAACAAATAACGAAAAACAAATCAGCTAATAAAACCAACGTGGAACACCACACCTCCCCCTTTATCGAGAAGTCAAAGACTTAAAGTCCTGCCGTTCCGATAAAGGTACAGGGGTAACAATTTTAGTTCGAGGTCGAGCGGGTTAACCTAAGGGTCGAGGCGGCGATCTACCTTATTTCTTAATCAAAGTTCAAATAAATCATAGGTATACCAAGCAATATAATTTTTAAACAATTGCTGACATCTAGCCCATTCATTTAATTTATCGTTCTGCTTTTGCCCTCGGAACTGATTCATGGCAACTGATTTCAATGAAATCCTGCACTGTGAATTAGTTGGGGTACTTCATGGTTACTGGACGTCGTCCCAGCTCTATACGCATGGCTACTGGACGTTGTCCCAGCTCTATACGCATGGCTACTGGACGTTGTCCCAGCTCTATAAAGCACCACTGGGCAACAGCTTTAACCAAAATTATAATCAATATATACTAAATCTTCATCAAAAGGCTGTACCGTTTTACTTCTATTTTATACCTATACTTTAACCTGCCATTTTTAAATAATCATTTCTCTCGCCACCCCTTCCTAATTTTATAAAAACATGCGCAAACCGCCAATAATAATAAAAATAAAAGAAAACGGGGGGTTTGTTTAATATTGGTTGTTAATAACAATATAATCTTCATATAATTAATATATGTAAATAAATCAAGTGTATAATTCTGTCTTACAATAATATTTTAGCGGCACATTAAGAATTTAGGCCTTGAGAATTAGTTAGGGATGATTCTGCATAATTGATATTTTGATTTAAATTAGTTTCGGGATTTTCATTCGTTCGAAGAATTCTGCCATCTGTTCTCAGACTTATTGAAATTTCCACTGAATTATGTTTGCGGTTTAAATTTGGTAGCCAATTATTCGAAGAAATTGTTTTCTTCCTACGTCTCCCAATATTTCCGAATCATGGGGTGGTTCGATTGTTTTAGTAAGTGGTTCGATTGTTTTAGTAAGTGGTTCGATTCCAACATTTCCGGTGCCAATTTGTAATCCCATTGTTACGAAGGGATTATTAATGATCTATCGTCTTATTTATTAATTCTAATCTAAAGACGCGAAGAAAAAAGATACACGAAAATAAATTTAGAGATATATTTTAGTTTTCTACATTTTTCCTTCTTTTATTATTATCGACACACCAAAAATATAATAATCATCATTCTACGAGCGATATCGAGGTTAACAAATATATTTGCTAAATCATGTTATAAAATAATGATCTTAATTCAATATAATAATAATCCATAACGCGATGATAATTAAAATCGCTCGCTCGAGATGGGTAATAAAATCTATATTTATCCTAGTTATAAAAGCCAATCGAAAAGATAATAAAAAGAAGTAAGCGGGGGGGGGGGGGAACAAATAACGAAAAACAAATCAGCTAATAAAACCAACGTGGAACACCACACCTCCCCCTTTATCGAGAAGTCAAAGACTTAAAGTCCTGCCGTTCCGATAAAGGTACAGGGGTAACAATTTTAGTTCGAGGTTGAGCGGGTTAACCTAAGGGTCGAGGCGGCGATCTACCTTATTTCTTAATCAAAGTTTAAATAAATCATAGGTAAAACAAGCAATATAATTTTTAAACAATTGCTGACATCTAGCCCATTCATTTAATTTATCGTTCTGCTTTTGCCCTCGGAACTGATTCATGGCAACTGATTTCAATGAAATCCTGCACTGTGAATTAGTTGGGGTACTTCATGGCTACTGGACGTCGTCCTCTATACGCATGGCTACTGGACGTTGTCCCAGCTCTATACGCGTGGCTACTGGACGTTGTCAGCTCTATAAAGCACCACTGGGCAACAGCTTCAACCAAAATTATAATCAATATATACTAAATCTTCATCAAAAGGCTGTACCGTTTTACTTCTATTTTATACCTATACTTTAACCTGCCATTTTTAAATAATCATTTCTCTCGCCACCCCTTCCTAATTTTATAAAAACATGCGCAAACCGCCAATAATAATAAAAATAAAAGAAAACGGGGGTTTGGTTTAATATTGGTTGTTAATAACAATATAATCTTCATATAATTAATATATGTAAATAAATCAAGTGTATAATTCTGTCTTACAATAATATTTTAGCGGCACATTAAGAATTTAGGCCTTGAGAATTAGTTAGGGATGATTTTGCATAATTGATATTTTGATTTAAATCAGTTTCGGGATTTTCATTCGTTCGAAGAATTCTGCCATCTGTTCTCAGACTTATTGAAATTTCCACTGAATTATGTTTGCGGTTTAAATTTGGTAGCCAATTGTTCGAAGAAATTGTTTTCTTCCTACGTCTCCCAATATTTCCGAATCATGGAGTGGTTCGATTGTTTTAGTAAGTGGTTCGATTCCAACATTTCCGGTGCCAATTTGTAATCCCATTGTTACGAAGGGATTACTAATGATCTATCGTCTTATTTATTAATTCTAATCTAAAGACGCGAAGAAAAAAGATACACGAAAATAAATTTAGAGATATATTTTAGTTATCTACATTTTTCTTCTTTTATTATTATCGACACGCCAAAAATATAATAATCATCATTCTACGAGCGATATCGAGGTTAACAAATATATTTGCTAAATCATGTTATAAAATAACGATCTTAATTCAATATAATAATAATCCATAACGCGATGATAATTAAAATCGCTCGCTCGAGATGGGTAATAAAATCTATATTTATCCTAGTTATAAAAGCCAATCGAAAAGATAATTAAAACAAGTAAGCGGGGGGGGGAACAAATAACGAAAAACAAATCAGCTAATAAAACCAACGTGGAACACCACACAAACTTTAGCAAAATATCTATCCCAACATTAGGTTTGTTGGTTGTTCGCACGGCGTTTATAAAATAGTGGTCAAGGTTATTAGGGGTGGTGTGTTATATTTGATGATAGCTATCCAATGGTTAATAAGATATGGGCGGCGATAGTGGTCAAGGTCATTAGGGGTGGTGTGTTATATTTGATGATACGCTATCCAATGGTTAATAAGATATGGGCGGCGGGCTGATGCATTTTTGATTGAAATCACAATTGACTAAATGATCACGTGTTATATCATGCGTCATTAAATCGTGTTTGTCAAAATCCCCTAAGTCTTGCTCATTTCAGGTGGCCATGTGTTATGATGGTGTTGAATTGTTGCGTGACAGGCATTTGGGGAGCAGTGGACAATTTGAGTGTTCTGTAGAGGTTCGTTGCTTATGATTGGAGTATCATAGGGCGTCAAGGTTGTGATCGTTGTAGCAACCAGGTAGGTAGGCTGAATGTTTCGTTCGGAGCATTGGGACACGTTTTAACCAGGGTTATTCAGCCTCGTTTGCGTGATTGGCAGTGTGGTATTCGATGATGTCATGACTAAATGGTACTCAAAGTTGCTTGCACTTTACTACTATGAAAAACTAATCAAAGTAAGTTTTCTATGGTAAGAAATAAAAAGGCGGCTCCCCCAAAGAGCGGGCCAGCATTTTTTCGAAAGACCTTAGTAGTTTATCATAAAATTTTGGTAGAGAGGATAGCGTCTCTTCTGCTGAGCTTTAAGAGTTCTAGATAGAGGTGGAGAAAGTTAATTAAAATACATTTAACTGGATCAAAGTACAATGATAAAAATATAAGATCTAAATAGTTATTGAAATGGTCAAGAGGTTAAAGGAGTACCATAATCGATAGTACACGACATTTATGGAAACATTGATGAATAAACAGGCGTATGAGCCAACGCACATCTTATCTTTATTATATCTCTCTTACACTATAATGTTGATGCCAAATAGATAGTTCTTCCCAATTGATTTACTTTGAGATTTAAATGGACACAATATAGAGCTCTAAACGGGCCGCCCGAAGCCCTAACCCACCCCAGAGGGTTTCTGAGTTACGAATTCGGCTCGAACTAAACCCGAACTAACTAACCTTTAATAAATACGCCCTTCGGGCGTAACTGGGGGCTTCGCCCCCAGACCCCCTTGGGGGCTTACCCCCAGACCCCCTTGGGGGCTTAGCCCCCAAACCCCCTGCTGGGGGCTCCGCCCCCAGTCCCCCGTTGGGGGCTCTGCCCCCAAACCCCCATCTCCTGGGGGCTCCGCCCCCAGACCCTCGGAGAAGGGGGAGAAGGGAAGGGGGGGAAGGGAAGAGGGGACGACTCACCTATTCTACGTATAAATGTAGCATCTATGCAATTTATGGGCGAGAAAGGTGTGAAGGGGCGAGAATGCCTATAGGGGGTAGGATAATTGCTAGGGTTTCCCCCCTTGACTACTCCCATGCTAGTTACACAACATAAAAATCTACTTTTTTGTAAAAATAAAAATAAAATTCATTCAAATTTAAAACCTCAATTTTACTCGCCGTTTTATAACGTATGTTTTGCATGTGATAACAATTTGAAGAAGAAAAAGATAGTATTTTTTTAATTTGGCACAAGCTGGCTATGTAACAAGGGATTGTTTTGTAAAATGAAATGTAAACATTAAAATAATCAAATATATTATTAATTCAAAAATCCATATTGTCGTAAAGAATGTTTCCAGTTATAACAACAATTATCCTCGTCTAGGTTAGGCTTTCTTTAGTGTATTACTAATTTTATATTAATTTATTTGCTAAAATATAAAAGAGGAGGGGGTTATAAAAATAACCAGGCCAATTGATGAACCTTAAATTAAATTCTAGCTACTACTATTAATATAAAACTATTGGTATTCTCTTCCATATATAAATCTGCCAATATTGTGAAATAATCTTTATCTCCTCCACTCCCGCCCCCTAGCGGTGGGCGGATAAGAGAGGAAGATAGGGGTAGGGGTTTAACCTTGGCATAGCGCCATTGAAAAAAAATCAATATAAAATGACGAAGGAATAATTTCCCCCTTTCCCCTTTTAATTGCTATATAATAATAATTCTAATATATTGATTATCTAGTTGTAATTTTCAATTATGACAACTGCAATTTCAAACCTAAATATTAGGTAATTATGACAACTGCAATTTCAAACCTAAATATTAGGTTAATTTTAAGTGTTAGAAAATAGTTTCAATTAAAATAACAACAGGCGGAAATTAGAAATAATATATAAAAATGCGTTAGATATTAAAAAATATGACTTTTAAAAATAAGATTTAATAATAATTAGATTTATTAATAAGATATCTAAAAATAAAATAGTATAGATATTGAAAAATGGTATAAGTCATTTTTTTCATTAGTCAGCAGCCAGGACAGGGTAGAGGTGGTTATAAATTCATAATACTCGAAAAAAAAGGGAAAAAAAAATTTCGATTCACATTGTGACCAATGGTCATTTTTTCATTGGTCAGCACCCAACGGACGGCCAAAACGTCTTATTATCAATGGTAGTAACAGGAACAATCATAATAGTCGAAAAAAAACGAAAAAATAAACTTGGATTCACATTTTGGCCAATGGGCAATTTTTTCATTGGTCAGCAGCCAACGGACGGCCAAAACGTCATAATAGCAATGGTAGTAACAAGAACAATCATAATGGTCGAAAAAAACGAAAAAATATACTTGGATTCACATTTTGGCCAATGGTCATTTTTTCCATCGGTCAGCAGCCAACGGACGGCCAAAAAGTTTTATTATCAATGGTAGTAACAGGAACAATCATAATAGTCAAAAAAACGAAAAAATAAACTTGGATTCACATTTTGGCCAATGCTCATTTAATCATCGGTCAGCAGCCAACGGACGGCCAAAAAGTCATAATAGCAATGGTAGTAACAGGAATAATCATAATAGGCGAAAAAAAAACGAAAAAATAAACTTGGATTCACATTTTGGCCAATGGTAATTTTTTTCATTGGTCAGCACCCAACAGACGGCCAAAAAGTCATAATAGCAATGGTAGTAACAAGAACAATCATAAGAGTCAAAAAAACTACGGGATTCGAACCCAAAAACTGGTTAAATTAACAAAAATTAAAAGTAAACAAAATAAGACCACCCCTCATCTCTATCTCCCTCGCTGTGTTATTTTTTAAATTAAGAGGTGCCCCACCCCTCATCTCTATCTCCCTCGCTTTCGGGCGGGGTCGGGTTTTAATTGCTACTATATCTATTCGTTTTTGAATTGGGTAACATTGATAAATTGCTATAATTACCCTATGCCCTCCACTACAAGGGTTTGGGTTAGAATCTCGGAGTTTTTTTAGACTCTTATGATTGTTCTTGTTACTACCATTGATAATAAGACTTTTTGGCCGTCTGCTGGCTGCTGACCAATGAAAAAAATGACCATTTGCCAAAATGTGAATCCAAGTTTATTTTTTCGTTTTTTTTTTTGACTATTATGATTGTTCCTGTTACTACCATTGCTATTATGACTTTTTGGCCGTCCGCTGGCTGCTGACCGATGGAAAAATGACCATTGGCAAAAATGTGATTCCAAGTTTTTTTTCGTTTTAGTTTTGACTATTACGATTGTTCTTGTTACTATCATTGATAAAAAGACTTTTTGGCCGTCCGCTGGCTGCTGACCAATGAAAAAAATGACCTTTGGCCAAAATGTGAATCCGAGTTTATTTTTTCGTTTATTTTTGACTATTATGATTATTCCTGTTACTACCATTGCTATTATGACTTTTTGGCCGTTCAAGGCTCCTGACCGATGGAAAAAATGACCATTGGCCAAAATGTGAATCGAAATTATTTTTTTCGTTTTTTTTTGACTATTATGATTGTTCCTGTTCCTACCATTGCTATTATGACTTTTTGGCCGTCCGCTGGCTGCTGACCAATGGAATAAAATGACCATTGGCCAAAATGTGATTCGAAAATTTTTTTTTCGTTTTTTTTGACTATTATGAATTTATATCCACTTTTACCGTGTCCTGGCTGCTGACCAATGGAATAAAATGATCATTGGTAAAAATGTGATTCGAAAATTTTTTTTTCGTTTTTTTTACTCTTATGAATTTATATCCATTTTTACCGTGTGCTGGCTGCTGATCGATGGACAAAAATGATCATTGGCCAAAGTGAGCATCAAAATTTTTTTCCCCGTTTTTTTGGCTATCATTGACTTATAGAGTATCTGTTGGTACTGACCAATGGAGAAAAAATGACCATTCGCCAAATTTTTGATTTTTTTAATTAAAAATTGTTCAAATTCAACAAAAATTTCTCCCAACAATTCTGCAAATTCTTAACATTGTGATGTTTTATAATATAATGTTTGTTAGACCCATAATCACTAAAGGCCGTAAAAACTAATGTAACACGCAACTAGATGCAAACACTAAATCTAACCCTAACCCTTGCCTATATTACATTTTGCCTATATTACATTTTGCCTATAAATGGAAAATTTGTATAAATAATTAATTAATCATTAGGCATTTAATACCCCCCTATAGGCATTCTCGCCCCTTCCCACCTTTCTCGCCCATAAATTGCATAGCAAATATGATACATTTATACGAAGTAAAGATGAGTCGTCCCCCCTTCCCTTCTCCCCTCCCCTTCTCCCTCACCCTTCCCACGAGGGCCGAAGGCCCGAGTTTATAATATAGCTTTTAATCTCCAACCTCGCCCCCTCTCTACATAGACTTATAGACTGCTCAATCTCTTTTAAAAAGTGTTCCATATTTTGGCATCCGTTTTAATCACAGAATAAATTAATTACCGACAACGCGTTACAAGATTCAATGATGGGCGTTTGTTTGGATCAATAATCATATATGGCAGTGATTCTTAACCTGGGGGTCGCGACCCCCTAGGGGGTCGCGAGAAGTTTGCCGGGGGGCCGCCAAATTTTTTTAGAATAAAATAAAAATATTCAGAAAAGTTTTAGAAAAAATACTCACCAGGGGTTTCGAACTCGTTGCCTTCTGTTTGTTTACATTTACAAGACGTTCGCTATAACCACTCACACCCTGCTGCTATTAAAATAAGCTGTGAAACTTATTATTTATAATGAAAATAATTTTTTGAATGGTAGATTTTTTTTGCTGTTTCATAACTTATTCATTTTCTAATCATTAAAATAATTATCTTCATTTAATTTTACAATTCAACAAATTTAACTTCTAAAATTTAAAAATAAAGCAAACTTCTCATCACCGACTTTGGATCGCAAAATAGTGAACTATGGTGGGTATAAAAACTAAAAAACGCAATCGAATGCGGCTAGATTCCTGCATGAGGATAGCATTACAATCATTGGAACCAAGAATTAACAAATTGGTTGATGATGTTCAGCAGCAGAAATCTCATTAAATATATTTCCGAATGCATATATTTTTTATTATAAATGAATTGTTTTTATGTTTAAATATGAAGTTTTTATGTTATTAAATTTAAATAGATAATGAAATAATAAAGTTGTGTTTTATGTTTATTATATAATAAAATGAAAAAATAATAGCAAATCAATATATTATAGATAATATAACAAATATAAATTATTATGAAAAAATGGGGGGGGGCGAAAAAAAATTATAAAATATTTGGGGAGCCGCGTGTATAAAAAGATTAAGAACCACTGATATATGGGGTAAAGAAATAACAACAAGTATAAGCCCGTGGGGGGGGGGGGGAAGAGGGAAAGTCACACACGCGTAAGTAAAATTAAATGTAAAGGAAAAGACGTGTAAGACGTGTATACTACAGTATACAACATCTTTTATATTTATTTTGATATATAAATGTAAATTATTTATAGTTTTATCAACATGAGCGTTTGAAAATTAATTTATTGGTAAAAAATTAATAATTATTTATAAATAAAATTTACTTCTATAGCGCCATCTACATTTAAACTTATTTTATAACATTAATTTTGGCCAATTTATATGGTTTGATGAATTTTTAAAATCTCTATTAAAATGGGTTGTTTCATGTTATAAGATCAATGATTATTGACCAATACAATCTATCGCTATACAAACTACGTAGATTTTTAAAATGGCGGTCGTTTTTTGCAACACTTTTGATGCGTAAATATATAAGTGATGAGCAGTCTATTAGTTTCAGAGGTCAGATTTGTTTTGAATTTTATGCCCGAACCCGTCCCGGTTCAATATTTCAACTTCATTGCCCGCCCGAGCCCGCCCGAACTATCTAGGTGTCCGCCTGGGCCCACCCGAATTAAAGCTGTCCGAACTGCCCGGCCCTAAATATTAAATTTGCCCGTTAGGCCCGAAATTAAGCGATCGCAAATTTTTCAGCCGCTATTAAAAAATTTGCATTAAATTAATGGCATATTGATTAAAACAAAATATGCAATATTTTATTATCAAAAATAAAATCTAAATTTCTATATTATTTAGAAGTCGAATGATTTTTTCAAATGAAACTTTAATCTTAAACTTTAATCCTAATAGGTCAAAAAAAGTTAGTATTTAGTCTTTTTAAAAAATTTGGCCAGGTAGCACTGAAACCGCTTTCGGTCACATTATTTTAATAGGTTAATGGCTAATGCATTTAAAGGCAAACACGTTTAAACGTTTAATAATCATATAATAGCAAAATATTAATTGAATGCAGCCGATGTGCATGAAAATATTTATGTAGCAATTTTTTAATTAAGTTTAAAGTATATATATTTAATAAATAATCTTACAATAGACAAAATTATACTCCCCTTTTAAATTAACCCGTTTGCCCTACCCTATAAATAAACTTCTTAATGAATGAAATTAGTTGAATTAGTGAATCTATGCTATGTTAAAACTTACTTTTTTGATAAAAAAACAATAATTTATCAATAGAATTAAAATGCAATTTATGAATTTTTTTAACTTAGAGCAAAAAAAAGGTATAGAAATTTATTATTATAAAAATAAATAGTAGCTTAGCGATAGCAACGAATAAGGGAAAATAAGGGCGAATTGGAGAAGCTTTGTTAAACCATTTGTTAAAAAAAGTAAATGATATTAACCTTTTTAGCATTTTCATATGCAATCAAATAAAAAGTAACAAAATAATACACTATCTAAAAAATCTCATTAAGCCCTAATTGCCCGGATCCTATCTTCGTGCCCCCCCCCCCCCAAAAAAATTAAAATTTAGGACAGTTGCCCTGCTCGGCCATCTGGTCTCTGATTAGTTTATGGTCTCATATATATTAAATCAAATTTTCAAGTTTTATTCTAGTATTTATGTATATCCATGGTCTATCAACTCGCCGAAAACAATCTTACCGAATTCACCCTGGGACATTTTAATAACCAAAGCGTAAAATGAATTAATGTTTAATTATTATTATTATTTGATTTTATGATTTTTCATTATTATTAAATGAGATTTTCAATCTTACCTTAAATCTCCGTTTAGTATTCATTTATCCTTGTTCAGTTCAGGGTTTATATCCCAATTTATTATATAGATCACAATACTCTTAACTTTAGGGTTTATTATATAGATCACTTAACGAATCAACGATATCAGACAAATATACCATGCATCGAATGGATGAATACATAAAAAACGTGTTTCAACAGGGGAATTAATTAATAATCCTGTTCGATGATGTGAGCTCTTTTTCTCTGATAATTATCTCTTCTTCTGTGGGCCTTGCGCCAGTTGTTATTCTCCTTTGCGTCCTTTACGTTACCCTTCTTTCTTAGACTTCCTTTGTCTACCGCTTACTATCGTCCAGCATCTGGTATTTAAAGACTCCATATATGTCATATATGACACCTCCCTTTTTTACTCTTTTCCCTTTTCTTTGCTGAAATTTACCGCACCCTTTTATTTGTTGCCATCCTCCGTACTGTTAGCCTTAGTGTTCCTTCCCAATATGTCAACTACGCCAAAGTACCGATACATATAGTTCATACGCGCTTAAGTCTTTAGTTTGAGGCCCCCTCACAAATATATATACACGAATAACTGTGCGCGATCTACAAAGACTACACTAACACACTATAATTTTACACTAGCACTTTCCGTTTTACAAATAGCGATAGTCACCATTTCCGTAATACTACTAGCGATACAGCTGTGACACTTTACATTCGACGTTACATACCCTTAGCCGCCTTACATCGATAATCCACTACCGTTACACTAACGATCAGATAGACATATATAAACACAATGAGAACATAATAAAATAAGTACACATATGAGAACATAGAAATAACAATGTGAGTACATAAATATACAATAAAAATACGAGAATATTAATATACATCCCGTGATACAAACTGCGAGATAGCCGCGCTATTCCATAACCACAGTTATACATCCTTCACGTTTTACATCCACGCGAACGATGTGATATACATGTGTAAACACGATGAACATATAGATATAAAAACATTAAAATATGATAAATTAAAATATTAGAATACAAACTGAAATAATAAACTCACTACATATACAAAATTGGTGATATAATGCTAATATCCTCCTTATGTACTAATTACAAAAATACCAATATAAAATCAAAATAGTCCTCCCACACATATATAACTGGGGACTTACATCCGTACTATTAACCTTTCGTACCAAACATGATAGTAAACATCTAACACCGAAATGATACTAGAGTAAACATATAATAACGCAACAATACTTCACTTCCCCTCGGTTCAGTTCAGGGTTTATATCCCAATTTTAATTGCTATGCAATTTATGGGCCCGTTTTTTGGTTGTCCGTTGTCCGTTGTCTACCCTCCCTATCTATTTGCATTGGGTATATTAGGTTATCGATTTTTTAAATTAATGCATGAGAAAGAGGTGCCCCACCCCTCATCTCTATCTCCCTCGCTGTGTTATTTTTTTTAATGCATAAGAGGTGCCCCACCCCTCATCTCTATCTTCCTCGCTTTCGGGCGGGGTCGGGTTTTAATTGCTACGTTAAAATATTATATAATAAACATAAATAAAAGTTGTTTTAATTGCTATGCAATTTATGGGCTCGTTTTTGGTTGTCCGTTGTCCGTCCGTTGTCCGTCCGTTGTCCGTCCGTTGTCCGTTGTTCTCCCTATCTATTTGCATTGGGTATATTAGGTTTTTGCATGAGAAAGAGGTGCCCCACCCCTCATCTCTATCTCATGCATAAGAGGTGCCCCACCCCTCATCTCTCTCTCCCTCGGTGTGTTATATATAAGATTTGTTAAATTATCTATTATATAATAAACATAAATAAAAGTTGTTTACTTTTAATTGCTATGCAATTTAACTAGTTATATAATAAACATAAATAAAAGTTGTTTACTTTTAATTGCTATGCAATTTAACTAGTTTTTGTTATATAATAAACATAGATAAAAGTTGTTTACTTTTAATGCTATGCAATTTAACTAGTTATATAATAAACATAAATAAAAGTTGTTTACTTTTAATTGCTATGCAATTTAACTAGTTTTGGGGTTAGAATCCCGGAGTTTTTTTTGACTCTTATGATTGTTCTTGTTACTATCATTGATAATAAGAATTTTTGGCCGTCCGCTGGCTGCTGACCAATGAAAAAAATGACCATTGGCCAAAATGTGAATCGAAATTATTTTTTTCGTTTTTTTGATTATTATGATTGTTCCTGTTTCTACCATTGCTATTATGACTTTTTGGCCGTCCGCTGGCTGCTGACCAATGTTTTATAATAAACATAAATAAAAGTTGTTTACTTCTAATTGCTATGCAATTTAACTAGTTTTTGGGTTAGAATCCCGGAGTTTTTTTGACTCTTCTGATTGTTCTTGTTACTATCATTGATAATAAGACTTTTTGGCCGTCCGTTGGCTGCTGACCAATGAAAAAAATGACCATTGGCCAAAATGTGAATCGAAATTATTTTTTTCGTTTTTTTTGACTATTATGATTGTTCCTGTTACTACCATTGCTATTATGACTTTTTGGCCGTCCGCTGGCTCCTGACCGATGGAAAAAATGACCATTGGCCAAAATGTGAATCGAAATTATTTTTTTCGTTTTTTTTTGACTATTATGATTGTTCCTGTTACTACCATTGCTATTATGACTTTTTGGCCGTCCGCTGGCTGCTGACCAATGGAATAAAATGACCATTGGCCAAAATGTGATTCGAAAACTTTTTTTTCGTTTTTTTTTGACTATTATGAATTTATATCCACTTTTACCGTGTCCTGGCTGCTGACCAATGGAAAAAAATGACCATTGGCCAAAATGTGATTCGAAAATTTTTTTTTCGTTTTTTTTACTCTTATGAATTTATATCCACTTTTACCGTGTGCTGGCTGCTGACCAATGGAAAAAAATGACCATTGGCCAAAGTGAGCATCAAAATTTTTTTCCCCGTTTTTTTTGGCTATCATTGACTTATAGAGTATCTGTTGGTACTGACCAATAGAGAAAAAGTGACCATTGGCCAAATTTTTGATTTTTTTAATTAAAAATTGTTCAAATTCAACAAAAAATTTCTCCCAACAATTCTGCAAATTCTTAACATTGTGTTGTTTTATAATATAAAGTTTGTTAGACCCATAATCACTAAAGGCCATAAAAACTAATGTAATACGCAACTAGAAGCAAACACTAAATCTAACCCTAACCCTTGCCTATATTACATTTTGCCTATATTACATTTTGCCTATAATGGAAAATTTGTATAAATAATTAATTAATCATAAGGCATTTAATACCCCCCTATAGGCATTCTAGCCCCTTCCCACCTTTCTCGCCCATAAATTGCATAGCAAATATGATACATTTATACGAAGTACAGATGAGTCGTCCCCCCTTCCCTTCCCCTCTTCCCTTCCCTTCCCTTCCCCTCTTCCCTTCCCTTCTCCCCCTTCCCACGAGGGCCGAAGGCCCGAGTTTTTACTTTTAATTGCTATGCAATTTAACTAGTTTTTGGGTTAGAATCCCGAAGTTTTTTTTGACTCTTATGATTGTTCTTGTTACATTGATAATAAGACTTTTTGGCCGTCCGCTGGCTGCTGACCAATGAAAAAAATGACCATTGGCCAAAATGTGAATCCGAGTTTATTTTTTCGTTTTTTTTTGACTATTATGATTGTTCCTGTTCCTACCATTGCTATTATGACTTTTTGGCCGTCCGCTGTCTGCTGACCAATGGAATAAAATGACCATTGGCCAAAATGTGATTCGAAAACTTTTTTTTCGTTTTTTTTTTGACTATTATGAATTTATATCCACTTTTACCGTGTCCTGGCTGCTGACCAATGGAAAAAAATGACCATTGGCCAAAATGTGATTCGAAATTTTTTTTCGTTTTTTTTACTCTTATGAATTTATATCCACTTTTACCGTGTGCTGGCTGCTGACCAATGGAAAAAAATGACTATTGGCCAAAGTGAGCATCAAAAATTTTTTTCCGTTTTTTTGGCTATCATTGACTTATAGAGTATCTGTTGGTATTGACCAATAGAGAAAAAATGACCATTGGCCAAATTTTTGATTTTTTAATTAAAAATTGTTCAAATTCAACAAAAAATTTCTCCCAACAATTCTGCAAATTCTTAACATTGTGATGTTTTATAATATAATGTTTGTTAGACCCATAATCGCTAAAGGCCATAAAAACTAATGTAATACGCAACTCGATGCAAACACTAAATCTAACCCTAACCCTTGCCTATATTACATTTTACCTATAAATGGAAAATTTGTATAAATAATTAATTAATCATTAGGCATTTAATACCCCCTATAGGCATTATCGCCCCTTCCCACCTTTCTCGCCCATAAATTGCATAGCAAATATGATACATTTATACGAAGTACAGATGAGTCGTCCCTCCTTCCCTTCCCCTTCTCTTCTCCCCCTTCCCACGAGGGCCGAAGGCCCGAGTTTTATTATATAGATCACAATACTCTTAACTTTAGGGTTTATTAAATAGATCACAATTAACGAATCAACGATATCCAGACAAATATACCATGCATCGAATGGATGAATACATAAAAAACGTGTTTCACCAGGGGAATTAATTAATAATCCTGTTCGGTGATGTGAGCTCTTTTTCTCTGATAATTATCTCTTCTTCTGTGGGCCTTGCGCCAGTTGTTATTCTCCTTTGCGTCCTTTACGTTACCCTTCTTTCTTAGACCTCCTTTCTACCGCTTACTATCCTCCAGCATCTGGTATTCAAAGACTCCATATATGTCATATATGACAATCCTTTATTTAATTATACGATGCCCAAGAATCGGCGAATAAGATAATACTCGAAAGAATCTTAATTATTATAAGACAAAGAGAAAGATGTGTATCAAGCGCGGATTGACATCATTTATAATATGAACAAAAGATTCCCAATAGGAAAATAAACGCGTTTGTATTACTACGCGTAAATAATGATGGGAATACTCGCTGTGTATCATGTGGTGTATTCCTACACGTAAATAAATCGCGTAGAGAAAGATGGGGGGAGAGGGACTACGCGTATACGTCAAGATGCGTATACAGACACTAATAAAATAAGAGAGAGATGATGGAGGGGGGGGGGGTTTGTGTGTGTGTGTTAATTCACAGAATAAATGCCCCGTAAGCTCCTTCAAGCATAATTGCCTTGCCAGCGCAGCTGGTCTTACTATGCGTAATTAATCGTGGAGATAGATGAGGGTGGGGTAGGAAATACTCGTGTAGTAAGCAACTACAACACCATACCCTTCACGATAAAAAACCATACCCCTTCACGATAACCTCCTCCGACTCGATTGTTGACTTCTAAGCACGGTCGTCGGATTTGAGTTGTTGAACGCTGTCCATTGTTCGGACGTACGAATCGCACTGGATTTTAGACCGTTTTCAGGATCGTCTTCCGGTTCGGTCTTTTCGATTTGATTTTGTCGTTGACAATAAAATTGAAACGCACCATACCCTTCAAGCTTCATAGGGGGAGAGGGTTTTGTCAATATATCAGGGCGGTGTTGGGTTCGGGATACTTCACCCAATTGTTTTTCGTTAAACGCAACCCAAGGTCGTTTCTTTGTTTTTCCCCATAAAGCGAGACAGAAACATCTTAGCCACTCTTAGTCGTCTAGGCTGCCTCTCAATAAGAGCTGCTAGCCTTCCGACCAAAAGCGTACGATATTTCCGTTAAATTAGGTGACGTCGCTATACCACATATCAGCTATCGGCGCTAACATAGGCACCAGCAACATCACTAAGTGTAAACTGTCATCAGGCGTATCTCGCATAAATGCAACTCCGCCTACCATAATCACCTGGGAGCTATGAACTCCATAACGGTAACCTTGGACCTGAAAACGATAGTATTAACTTCCCTTCGTACATGCGAGGAAATAAACTCCAACGAATAAAACATTCATGCGCAGGGGCAATTTGCCCACCCAGAAAACTCGACCTCATCAAACCTAATTAAAGGTGATACGGCATTAAGCCAAAAAAACAGGTCATAACAGGCATAAGCCTCCGAATTAATTAAACGCGTCCGTAGACGCCGCACCCGTAGGCGCCACATCCGTAGATGTATCGACGATTTACGTCGAAAACCTAATTAATTCGCTTCTGGGATACACGTGCGCTCATGCATAAAATACATTAATATCCGAAACCTCGTCGTTGCTCTGTACCGGCAGAATTCATTCGGGCTTGGCCCTACCGTCCATAAGTACTGGATTCTTTATCAGCGCCTTTTGGACCACACTGCCCCGTACATGCATAACGTTAAATACCACCGCGTTACCTTGTCCACCAGCAGGTACCGACAGAATTTTCCAGAACTGCAATAGCGTTCTACAGCACCGGAATCACATACTCTCGGAGCTATATTTCGCACTGTCAGATACCAGCTGATCAATCAAGGACAATGACGGATAGCGATTGACGGACACATGCGCGTCAATCATATTCATAAATATTAAATGAATTCCATGCGAAAAAAAGCAATAGCGAAAAAAATTTGAAGGAATAAAACATGCATTATGAAAAAGTTTACCTTCGCGCGATATTGGGACTTAAGCACTAATTTATAAAATTTCAAAATACTGCCACACTCATCGTATATAAATTTAAAAATATTGCCACACCCTTCTTAATACCCAAAAATGAATGTTAAAATAGCAATCCACATCGTTGCATTCTTTATATTTTACTCCTAATATTTCTGGATTAACATTACACCAACCAAAAATAAAATAAATAAACACAATAAACATTATCTTTTCATATTTAAAGCTTATTAAATTCAAAATCCATTTTTTCTGACACCACTGTTTAAAACCAAAGCGTAAAATGAATTAATATTTAATTATTGATTTTATGATTATTCATTATTATTAAATGTGCTTTTCGATCTTACCTTAAATCTCCGTTTAGTATTCATTTATCCTTTATTTAAATATACGATGCCCAAGAATCGGCGAATAAGATAATACTCGAAAGAATCTTAATTATTCGCGATTTCGCATAGGGACTAATTGAATATTCGATATAATTGTAAAAGTAAAAACAATAGGGAAAAAATCATTTTTTAATGTTTTACCCTAAGTTAATTCTACAACTTCGAGGTTAAATTTTTTTTTAGCTATTCAATATCGCATTGAGCGTCGAAAAGGGTCAAAAACGGTCATTTTCGCAACTTTGAATATCTAAAAAACTTGACGTATAGGAAAAAAACGAAAAACATATTTGTGTTCACCACAAAAAACTTTAGAATATGTTGACCGTTTCCCGGTTGATTACACAAAACCATTTTTTGTTGACTAGTGTAATTAGTTGAATAAAATGTAGCAAGAGTAATTAAATTATTTATTCGAGATTAGACATCCTTTAAATTACGTAATATCAATCAAATTTATTTTTTATTTATATGGCAAAATAATTTTCAAATTAAAAGTTTAAAAAAATTAGAAAAAATAAAATGTATATCGGGCTCGGGTCGGGCAAATAAAAAATAGGAACGCCTGGGGCCCAGCTCGGGCCAAAGAAAATTTTTGCTGGGCTTTAATACCACATCACCGACAGCCTATAAAGCCACTCTCTTTTATTGAAACTCATGGACTTAAGCTCCATCAAACGCAAGAATCAAATTTCTCTTACATAAGCACATAATTATTGTGAATAAATTTACTTTAAATCAAATTATATTTTTAAAAGATTAACTAGGAGTCATAAATTTTTTATTTATAATCAATAAAAATCTGGTTATAATAATAAGAGGATGATTGGATTGCTCATATATAAGTCGTTCCCCTCTAATTTAAACCCTGATTATAGTCATAGTCTTATAATATAAAAGAATTTTCTCTTTAAATAAATATTGCACAAATCTTAATCAAAAGATAATAAAGTTGAGAAATGGAGCAAAAGTTAATGATTTGGTCAAACACTTATCTGAAATGACATATTAATTAAAATCTTACCAAGCTTTGAAATTTTATTGTTGTAACAATCCATTAATTGGTAAAATGCATTAATGTAGACAAAAATTTACTTATGTGGCAATAAGGTCAAAAAAATTTAAATGGCCAGTTATAAGGTTAGTTTACTTAATTCAATTATAATAATAAGGAAATCTATAATTAAATTCACTTTTTATCTGTTAACAACCCTATTTTTCAGATTTTTGGTCAATAGTCAATTATCCTATTCTGACTTCAAGTAAAAATACCAAACCTCACACCCAAAGTAAATTTTAAATGAAGTAGAATTTAGAACAAAGTTTTAGAAGTTATTTAAAGAAAGGGCTAAATGCACAGTTCTATTTAAAACATGTAATATCAATAATTCGAGTAATTTTCATGGCATAGAAGATAGCTAATAGCTTTGTTGTTGAACAAAATAGTTAAGAGGAATTAAAATAAATTTAGGGTTAAACCTTTTTAAATTATTAATTAATGAATGTTAAAAGTACACAGTTTTATCCATTTTTTTGGAGACATGAAAATGACAAGTGATGAAAGAAAACATCATAATTCTTCAATATACTAAATTTTACTATATATTATAATGAGTATTAAAAGTAGCAAATTAGGTGATTGTCTATAATATTGCACTTATAAATCTTTATAATATAGGATTAAAATAATTACATTTAATATATTAATTGCAAAACAAAAAATAGGAGAAAGTAGATGCACAGCTGGCTTCCAGCATAATTGCAAGGCAACCCTAGATTATTGACATTACATAAATCCCAATCACAACAAGAATGACACATAACCATATTCAAAAGATTTGAATCAACACTACTACATCCTGATTCACAAGTGGTAGAACATTGCCTTTTAAAAAATGATATTCTACCATTCTGTTCTAATCTTTTAACCTAAATAATATATTTTAAACCAAAAAAAGCATGTTTACAGAGCAATAAGTTTGATTATTTGCACAAATTTCATATGGAACTATGGATTGATTTAAAAGTAAACATTGGCTTCCATCATCATAAGTGCATGTGTAACATCTCAAGCAATCGACAGCAATAAACCCTAAATAGAGTAATTGACGGTTAAGCACATTTTTGTTTTACTAAAAATAAAACTAATCCATATTGACTTAAGTTTCATCCATATATGAATGAATCAACGTCCTTGCATATTAAAGTTTAACAGCCTGTAGTGTTTAGACATTGGCGACATTAAGTAGCCAATTAAATCGAATTAAGTAGCGAATTGGATAAAATCGGATGATTTTTAGTTCTAGTTTATTCTACACCATTTCCAGAATATTTGAGGATCTAAATTATGAACCATATAATGCCACTGCATTTGGAATTACCAGGATCCGCAATTCTTTTGATCTTCACAGGAACACTTTACTTTACTCCATCCCATTTATTCTTGTTACATATCTATCCATATGTTTTATTACTACATCTTCGCTGCAATTGTTTAATCTCGCGTTTTGTCCTTTTATCTCCAAATTGTATTCGCATGTTATGTCTCTTTAAAATAAAGATTCTTTGATATAGTAGACTGTCATGCATTTCATCCAAGCACCACTAAAATGGTAACCCCTCTTAAACATGAACACGCAACCTAACTTCCAATGAGGAAATACCAATAAACACTTCTACTACTGTAGGTATCAAGCAGGAATCAATAGTTCACATTAAAATACCTTAATTCCACTCTGGGAACATTCAGATTTGGATAGCACAGGTCGATGCTATATTCTCAACCAGGAGGATATCTTCTCAGAAGGGAAAATATGCATTTTTATTAGAATCTCTCCCCATAGAAGTGGCAGAGGAGGTCGCTGATTTCATCCTTAACATCCCCGAAGAGAATCCATATGATGCCTTAAAACAAGCATTGATCAAAAGAATTGGACAGAGTGACACAAAGAGGATACAAAAATTATTCGAAGAGATTTACATGAATGAGAAATCTCCTTCACAATTGCTGCGACACCTAAAGTCCCTACAAGGAGAGCATCAAATGAGCGATACAATTCTTAAGAACTTATGGGTAAACAAAATGCCTAAAGAGCTTACTGGAATTCTAACCTGTTTGGGGGAAGAAAAATCTCTATCAAGTTTAGCTGAAGTCGCTGACCGATTATATGAAACAATTTCACAAAATAATAATATTACTACTATAGCTAAATCCACAAATAGTGACAAGGCAATACAGGAAACACAAAAAATTAGTAATTTAGAGTTACAGATAAACAATTTATCTCAACGATCCTACCATGGAAGAGTACGAACAAGAAATAATTCACGGAACAGGGCACAAAAGCATCAATACTGTTATTATCATTCCAAATTCCAGGACAAGGCTCGCAAATGCGTAAAGCCCTGGGCCTTCACGGATGACAATAAAAAAAACTAACAGGCCGGGTGGCCCAGACGACGGCTACTGCTGGCACGGATTCAAACAGTCGTCTATTCTACATTATTGACCAAACGTCGAAACAAAAGTTTTTTATCGACACCGGCGCCGAAGTTAGCATTATTCCACCACCAGCCAATTTCCCAAAAATTCTAAATGGTCCGGTATTGCAAGCTGCCAATAAAAGCAACATTTGCACCTTTGGACAAAAGATGTTAGTTTTGTATATTACAAGAATTTATTATTCGTTATTCAATATTGGATTGTATTTATCTTATTTTTCTATAGCGAAATGTAAGAGAGCGATTCAAATAATGGTAATAATCGTTGTGTATATGTGGCACGCGTAAAATAATGATGGTTCTAATATATCGCGTAAAGAGCAATGGGGACTACTAAAATCTATATCGAAATTAGTACACAGATGTTATGCTAATGCGGGTAAGATCAAAAGGGGTATCCGACCTAAATAAGATACGAACTTGCAATTAATGTATCTAGATAGAAGGGGGGAGGGGGTATGAGATACGCAAGTTTACAACTCTTGTGAATATAAGTACGGAGAGGGGGTGATCGATTATCAACGCGTGTGTATTGTATAGCAGCGCAGTGGGGGGTGGGGGGATTTGTATAGGAGGTTAGTATATGATAATTTCTATAGGAGGAGATGTTTGTATATGATAATTTCTATAGGGGAGGACACAACACCTTCCCCTTTACAAAGAAAAATATCTGTTGTAGTCTGGAAAGTGATTTTGTTTGATACTGGACGTTGAAAAGTGGTATGGTTTGATACTGGATGTGGGATGGTTGACAGATTATATGTGACCATCCCTTGGTTTAGATTGAGAGGAACGTTTTCACTAGGCAACGCATAGATAAGATACTAATAGATCTGTGGGCTAAAGTTTTGATTTCTAGATGTTTTACTTTAAGGCTGAGGCATAGTTTATGTTGAGATTTTTTTTGTATATTTTTCTGACTTCGTGTCTGAATTTTATAGATTTAATCTTTTCTTCAAATCATTGGGATTGGTTTATAAATATTTTAATAATGTCTATGGTTTTGAAGAATAGGGCCAGGAGTAGAGGTATATGTAGACAAATAATTGCTATAATGAAATTAAAGGGTTTTTATCAACCAGGTTTTGGTTTTGGGGTTACAATATTCAAATATATAATTATAGCAAAAATATGATCTGCCGAAAATGTTGGACAACTAAACACTATTCAGGATTTTCTGATTTTGGGAATTGGATTTTTTTATGTTTTTGTGTATTATCCAAATTCTTGCGATTGTTGATTTAAATTTGTTTATCCAATCAGAGCAGCCTGGTGTGCTAGCTGTAAAGGTGAGGTTGGAAAATTTCAGTTTTGGAAGGTTTTGAGAGTAAGGATGTGCCAAAGTGGGGTTTGGGGACGTTAGTTCTAAGGATTACATCGATCTGTGATTCATATGCAGGTATAGGTCGTTCTTGGCAACGAGGTTTCCTGATTCGAGCTGACTTCAAAAATAATAGGGGGGGGGGGTCTTTTTTTTATTGGTAGAATTTTTTCATATGTTCGGAGGTGAAGAGCCAAGATATTGTCATTGTTTCATTTTCATCGCCAAAATTCATCTTTTTATTCGTTGTCATAATGTGAGGTGTTGAACGATCTGAATTACAATTTAGTAATGGCTTGGCAATCTTGGTTGAGGAGCGCACTCGCAATCGTCACGTGATTTGAATTTTGTCAAGTTTTTTCGAAAAAATAGGAGTTTCGATGTACCAAATACAAAGTTAAAATAATAATTAAAATAGTACTCATACAATCTCAATTGTTCGTGTGCCTTTAACATACAAACGTATTAGGGCTCACACAATTTTAATTGCTCCGTGTGTCTTATTTCATTCTTATCACTTTGTCCATCTTTAATTTTAAAAATTTTAGAACCGACCTGTTGTACAATCTCACCCAAAAGCCATTTAGGTTTACCCAAATAGTTTCTATACCACACCTTTTGGTTAAGCTGAAACTTTGGTTTACCTACCATTGGCAATTGTTGTGATCATCAACATTTAAAAAATCTGGTGGGTATCTTAATTTACGATTTAAAAATTCGTAGCTAACCGCAGGACGATCAGGATATCTTGGAGACATGTTATGATATAGTTTATATAACCATGTTCCTTCCTTCGTCACTTTAGCCAAATTTAACCATTTCTTTACGATTCCTACATACCTTTCTACCTGCCCATTTGAGCTAGGATGATATGGGGGAGTTAACAAATGATTTATTTTATATTTCAAACAAAACTGTTTAAATTCTACGCTAACGAAAGCTTTGCCATTATCAGTAACGATAATTTCAGGAAAACCATAAGCGCCTATTAATTCTTGCAAAATATTTATAGTTACTTTACTCGTTATTTAAGAAACGTTTTTAAATTCCGTCCACCCTGAAAAGGCGTCAACGATCAAAATAAAACGCTTTTTATCAAACTCGAAAAAGTCTATATGAATACGACTCCACGGTCCTTTTGGACGTGGCCGCCTTTATCTTTTCGCGGCATAGCTGCGTTAACTTTACACAATTCGCAAAGCCTAACCAAAGCATTAATATCCTTTGTAATTTTAGGCCACCATACGTAATCTCGTGCAATTTGTTTTATTTTAACGATTCCAAAATGGCTTGCATGCAACAGTTCTAATACTTGTTTCCTAAGCCCAATTGGTATGACCAATTTTCCTTGTCTTTTAATCGCACCTTCGTCACCATAAAGTTCATTAAACACGTGCTTAAAAGGTATAGGAATTTGTGCGAATTCGTCCGATCCTGACAAAATATTTTTAATTAAACTTAAATCGGGATCGTCGTTAACGGATTCTACTATTTGTTTAAAATCGATTATGTTTATACTATTAACTACATGTCCACCAACAATATCGCAACTCAAAGATGTATCCATAACCTCCGTTGTGTCTGCGCCCAAACGCGACATTACGTCGGCCAAATGGTTTTCATCTCCTTTACGGTATTTTAAGGTAAAGTGAAATTACCTAAAGTTAATAGCCATCTTTGCAACCTGGGTGACATTAAAAATCGGTGTTAGTTTTAATAAACAAAGAGACCAATGGTTTGTGATCTGTATAAACGATGAACGATTTTTAAATATTCTCTACATCGTTTCAGGCCATAAACCATTGCTAACGCCTCTTTCTCTATTACCGAATAATTTAATTCAGGTTTAGTTAATTTACGGGAAAAATAAATTACAGGGTGTTCTACGCTGCCTTCTAATTGGCATAATGCGCCACCAATTCCCTGATTAGATGCATCAACCCTTAAAACGTTTTCGCCTTCCGGATCAAAACATTTTAATATAGGTTGCTTTAAAAGAACTTGTTTTAAATAATTATAACATGCTTCATGCTCATCAGTCCAATTATATATGCTATTTACGCCAGTTAAACAATGGGGCTGCATATTTACTATAATCACTGATAAACCTGTTATAATAAGTCATTAATCCCAAAAATGACGACAGTTCTTTTTTATTAAGAGGTATTCTCGCATTTTGGATAGCATATATCTTAGTAAGATTTGGTCTAACACAACCGTCTCCTAATATATGCCCTAATACATAACCTTTTCTACAGCAAATACGCATTTTTTTTCAGCAACACGTAACCCTTTTGCTTTAATTAATTTTAACACAGTTATTAGACGCTTGTCGTGTTCGTCCCTAGTGGAACCAGTGATCAAGATATCGTCCAAATAAAAATTTATGCCTTCTAAATTCAAAAAATCGAGGCCATTGTTCTTTGAAAGATCGCCGCTGACACACTTAAACCGAATGGTAAACGTTTAAAAGCAAATAAACCCTTTTCGGTATTAATGTTCAATAGTTTAGCGGATTTACTAGTTACGCGCAATTGCAGAAAGGCATTAACCAAATCAATTTTTGAAAAAAATTTTGCGCCTTTTAAATTTGCTAACACCATTTTAATTCTGGGGAGGGGATATTTTACATCCACAACACATTTATTGATTGTTATTCGGTAATCCGCACACACCCTTATCGTTCCATCTGGTTTTTTAACCGAAACTAAAGGTGTTGCCCAATCCGAATAATCAACCGGCTCGATTACATCATCTTTTAACCAAGTATTAATAACATGTTCAACTTGGTCTTTCCATACTAGTGGAATGCGCCGGGCTGGGCAAAAACGTGGAGCGCTTTGATCTTTAATTTTAATTGAGAATATGTTATCATTTAGACATCCTAATTCGTTCGCAAAAATTTCTTCAAACTCTGCTTTAATTTTGTCAATTTTGTCGCGCCATAGATCATTATCGTTCCGAACATCCCGACGATCCATTTTAAATGAGGAATTCTCGGCATTTTTATATGCCTTTACCTCCATACACGAGGAACTAGTCTCATTATTTGAAACCTTGCCCTCGTCTGAAAATAAGGAGACTCCTGCTGCCTTACCAATTATGGTCGTAGGCTCAGACCCGACTTTATCTACGGCTTTATTATCACCAATATTATCCTTATTGCAGTGAACAACATTAATTTTATTATATTTACATATTCCCCAATAATTAACTAAGGGACCAATCTTTCTTATCCACGTCCATCCCATTATATTCTCAATATTTTCATCAACAATATATATATATCGAATTCTAAACTCTGCCCCGCGGCGTTCACATTCACTTTCGTATAACCTAAGATGTTAATCGGAGAGGCATTTAATTGCTTTGCTAAAATGCTAGATTTTTTTAATAATTTTTCGGGCCAATATTTTTTAAAATTTATTTGCGAGATTAGCGAAATTGTAGAGCCCGTATCGGCTAAAAATGTTATATAATTATTATCGATATTTAATGTAACATAAGGCGAACGCGCGTTAAAAAAATTAATTAAATTTACATTTGAGAAACTAGTACCAGCCTTCGCTAACCGTCAATCAGAACAATGTTGGCCACCACAATAACCCATTGAACTATGACTGACCTGAGGCAGACTGGTCCTACAACCTGAACATATGTCAGCCTTAGTCTCCTCTTTATTTGTAGTATTGCTTAAACAACACTTCCTATTGCCTGGCCATTCCCTCTGCGCACGCGCGGGCGAATTTTCATTAAAATCAAAATTGTAAGGGGTGTAGGGGGTGCGGGGTCCCCTATTAAGGTTGGTATAACTATTGTTATTATTAAATCTGTTATTATTAAATCCCTTTCCCTTTAATAGAAAACAATTTTTTTTTACATGCCCCGTTTTATTACAGAAAAAACAAGTGGGTAATGAGGGGGTATTTTTAACTAAAAATATTTTCTCAACTTTTCTCAATTTTATATAAATCATTATGCACAATAAAATTAAGAATACGATAAATAGTATAATAAAAGCTTTATCGCTAAGTAAACAATTATAAAAATGAATTATTGATGGATTGCGATTGAACATTTTAATTAATATAATATATTTATATAGTAGCCAATAAAATTTTGATTAAGAAAATACGGAAACTTTGAAATGTTAAGCTAATATAGAATACTAAGATAATAATTATAATGATTAATGAAAGTAATTGCATTTTATACTTACGTGTTCCCGAATATTTTTAAATAACTTTTCTTTGGAGAGGGGGAGATCGCCTTTCGTCCAACTGCCTGTTTACGGTATTCGTCTTCCCCACGTATATGATTTTAACTTCCGTCTTTACGATATGTTTTTGGCTTTTCTTTCTGTATTGTTACCACGAATGGCTTAGGCTCAAGGACGATTCCGTTTTTCCTTTGAAACAATTAGGTAATAATTTGCTTGTTGTTCCACTCCAGTGATAATAAAATCGTAAGAATCTGATTTATCCTATTCGCAGGAAGGAGAAATAATTTATCCAAAATATTTTTTAAACAATTTAACTGCGGTGGGGGGTGGGAATTTTTGGTTCTGACACCACTTTTGCATATTACAAGAATTTATTATTCGTTATTCAATATTGGATTGTATTTATCTTATTTTTCTATAGCGAAATGTAAGAGAGCGATTCAAATAATGGTAATAATCGTTGTGTATATGTGGCACGCGTAAAATAATGATGGTTCTAATATATCGCGTAAAGAGCAATGGGGACTACTAAAATCTATATCGAAATTAGTACACAGATGTTATGCTAATGCGGGTAAGATCAAAAGGGGTATCCCTAAATAAGATACGAACTTGCAATTAATGTATCTAGATAGAAGGGGGGAGGGGGGTATGAGATACGCAAGTTTACAACTCTTGTGAATATAAGTACGGAGAGGGGGTGATCGATTATCAACGCGTGTGTATTGTATAGCAGCGCAGTGGAAGGTGGGGGGATTTGTATAGGAGGTTAGTATATGATAATTTCTATAGGAGGAGATGTTTGTATATGATAATTTCTATAGGGGAGGACACAACAGTTAGCTCTAAACCTAGGCCTAAGACGTGAGATACAATGGATATTCCTGATAGCAGAAGTTCACAAGCCAATTATAGGAACTGACCTGTTACACAAACACAATCTGATGGTGACATTAAAAACAAAAGATTAATCGACTGAGTGACACATATATCCTCAAAAGGATTCGCCTCACAGCATCAAACATTTGGAATTCGTGTAGCATTCACTCATCAGAATTCTAAATTCGAGGCCATATTAAAAGACTTTTCGTCGCTCACATCACCATTAAACTTTACGCGTCAAATCCCACAGCACGACGTACGACACCACATTCTGACAAAAGGCACCGCCTAGCATCACGCCCCAGACGATTGGCGCCCTATAAATTAAGTGCAGCCAAAAAGGAGTTCGAATATATGCTGGAACTAGGTATCATCGGTGAGTTAAAAAGTAATTGGGCATCCCCATTACATTTGGCTGTCAAAAAGTCAGGCGACTGGAGACCCTGCGGGGACTATAGAAGCCTGAACAAAGTAACGGTTCCCGACCGATACCCAATACCCCACATACATGACTTCACAGCAAATCTATGCGGAAAAACAGTCTTTAGTAATTGGATTTGGTAAGAGCTTACCATCATATTCCGGTTGCATAAGACGACATCTGCAAGACAGCCGTAACGACACCGTTCGGACTCTACGAATTTCGTAGAATGCCTTTTGGGCTGAAAAACGGCGCAAACCTTCCAGTGGTTTATCGACGTAGTTTTAAGAGGGATTGAAGAAACCTACGCATATATAGATGATATACTATTAGCTAGTTCGTCCGACACGGACCATGAAAGGCTCCTAAAAATCGTTCTGCAACGGCTACAAGAGTATGATTTGAGAATCAACCCTGCTAAGTGCCAATTCGGAGTCGGAGAATTAGAATTTCTAGGACACAGAATTTCTTCTACAGGTATAACCCCCCTACCGGAGAAGATTGATGCTATACAAAATTTTCCAATTCCGGATTCGAGTAAAAAACTCCTTGGATTCCTCGGTATAATAAATGTCTACCGGAGATTCTTACCAGAAATGGCGCACACCCTACAGCCATTAACTGACATACTCAAAAACCCTCGGAAATCCGTGGTTTTAAACGACATTCAGATGAAAGCGTTCGACAAGACTAAAGCCGCGCTCAGTGAATTCACTACTCTAAACTTTTTGGACACCAGCCCAAAAACCAAAATTACGTTGACGACAGACGCCTCCAATGCAGCGGTGGGTGCAGTGTTGGAACAAACTGTAGCAGAAAAAACTTCGCCTGTGGCATTTTTTTCGGTTAAACTTCCAGCTCAATCACGGTATAGCACATTCAGTCGAAAACTCCTCGCCATCTACCTATCTTTCAAACACTTCAGACACATGTTAGAAGGCCGACACTTCACCGTTTTTCTCGACCATAAGCCTTTAACCTACGCATTTAATGCGAAACCTGACAAATACTCGCCGCGAGAAACCAGGCAACTGGACTTTATATCTCAATTCACCACAGATATACAATACATCAAAGGCGAAGCGAATTCAGTCGCGGACGCACTTTCTCGGTTAGGAGTGGATGCTATCAAGTTACCAGAAATGCCCGATCTAGAAGAGATTAGCAGACAACAAATAAATGACAAATCCCTGAAAAGTTTAAAGGATTCATCATCTTTGAAATTACAGTTATTGCCAATTCCAGGATCCGAGAGAAAAATCTTTTGCGATCTTTCAACTGCCAAACCTCGACCGGTCATTTATTCCAGAAACACTCAGAAAAACAGTTTTTGACCATTTTCACGCTATATCACACCCAGGCATACGCGCCACTCTGAAACTAATTACAAATCGAGCTGGCCATCAATAAACAAAGAGGTTGTTAGATGGGCTAGAACTTGCATAAGATGTCAACAAAGCAAGGTTTACCGACACACAGTTACGGTACCTGGAACCTTTGCTCAACCCGACGCCTGTTTTGCACACATACACATCGACTTGATAGGACCACTACCACCGTCAAATGGATATACACATTTATTAACGGCAGTGGACCGCTTCACCAGATTGCCCATGACTACTCCCTTGAATGATACATCCACGGAGACGATCGCGAAAAAGTTGATAGAGCACTGGATTGCAAACTTTGGCGTGCCGCATACGATTACCCGACAGAAGACCTCAGTTTCAATCATCTCTCTTTCGCGAACTTTCCAATCTCTTAGGATGCACACATATTAAAACAACCGCCTACCATCCCGCAGCAAACGAACTCGTCGAACGATTCCACAGACAACTTAAAGAGTCGTAAAAACCTCCGGCGAGACTAAGTGGAACGAAATTTTACCATTGATATTATTAGGTTTGCGTTCAACTATTAAAGAAGACATAGGAGCCACAACAGCAGAATTGGTGTACGGTACGAGTCAGGAGGACCATGGCAAAAATTCCTTAACCCATACCAAAACCCCATGCCACAACAAAAAAACAAGTCAGCAGAGATCTGTTCGAAGCAAACACGTTTTTGTCAGAAACGACGCTGTGCGTAAGCCACTCTCTCCAACGTATGACGGTCCTTACAAAGTATTGAAACGTGAGCCAAAATACTTCGTTCTTGAAAAAATTGGTAAAAGAGATTCAGTCTCATTAGACCGATTAAAACCCTGTCATCTAAGTAGAGAGGAACCATCCTTTCAGATTGCCGACGAAACTCAAGCTGAAGCAACGACCCAAGAGGCGGAAGAACCAGCCAAAGTAACTAGAAAAGGCAGAAAAGTTTATTGGCCGAAAAACCTTCGTGAATACATCACATAATTTTTAGCCAATTTTATCGACATATTTAAAACTTTAAATATATCTGGAAGGGGAGTATTGTAGTGTTTAGACATTGGCGACATTAAGTAGTCAATTGGATAAAATCGAATTAAGTAGCGAATTGGATAAAATCGGATGATTTTTTGTTCTAGTTTATTCTACACTATTTCCAGAATATTCGAGGATCTAAATTATGAACTATAATGCCACTGCATTTGGAATTACCAGAGATCCGCAATTCTTCTGATCCTCACAGGATTACTTTACTCCATCCCATTTATTCACGTTACATATCTATCCATATGCTTTATTACTACATCTTCGCTGCAATTGTTTAATCTCGCGTTTTGTCCTTTTATCTCCAAATTGTATTCGCATCTTGTGTCTCTTTAAATCTTTGATATAGTAGACTGTCATGCATTTCATCCAAACACCACTAAATTGGTGATATAGCAAAATAGGTGATTAACATTTAACACTAAATCCCAATCACTAAAAGTCTTTTCAATTTAACTACTTAATAGCCACATATAAAAGGGGGCGGAAAGCGAGACTTATCTACCCCCTTGACCAAAATTTGAAAATTTTTGATTAATAATTAGATTAAATGTGTTAAAATATTATAGTTTAGTTGCATAAAAGATTTTGAGACTCTTATAAAAGTCTGGAAACATAATAAATACATTCAATTTTTTGAATTTAATTTTAGACTAAAAGCTTGCACCCACCCCACCATTATAATTTTCCACCATTGATTGTAAATTATGAAAACCTTGTTTTTTTTATCTATCACCGTTCATTTAGCTGCTAAAAAATGTCAAGTAAACAGATTGAGAGACTATAATTTTGCTTATTAGCAACTTGAGAATTTTTTCAGATCGAACTCATATAATTTTGCTTTGGTTTCCGCCATTATTTATTTTACCTAAATGAAAATATTTTCTGCCAGTTGAATAACTTGCATAAGGTCCATGTCCTTTTTTAATGTATAAAAGCCATAGTAAATGCTCTGATTAATGAATAGAAGAGATTTTTCAAAGCTGGTTATATAGCGCCTTGAAGTTTCGCATATGTTGCACGCGAAGTTTATTTTTATTACATTATGAATAAAAGTGTCGAGATTTTTTTTGAATTTTACCTCCCCCTTGAGAAAATCCTGGCTACGCGCCTCAACCTAATATATTAAAATTAATAAACGTAAGACTCATAAAGAATAAAATAATGATTCAGTTAAAATAATTTAGTGACAGCTCATTTCTAAAGTTAAAATTTGTAGAGCCTCGGCTGAGAAGGATCTTTTATCTTGTTTAAATGGTGTGAATACGTGTAGAAGTATAGTCCCAAGCCAAACAGAGTTCTTTTTCCCATAAAGCTAGAGTTTGGCCATCGGGTCTTTTGATATCTTTACAGAGGCCTGTAGGTTCGAGAATGGAAAGGAAAACAACCTTAAAAAAATAATAATGCATAAGTTTGTGATTCTAAGCATGGCAAAGGTGGGGCTTAGTTGCGATTGCAGTGAAGCCCAAGACGGTTCTAGAAGATTATTTTAAAGTAAACATGTATGTTCAGTTACTATATTGCACCCTAGTCTTAGGCCTACTGAAATGCGGAATTCGTTGTCTGGTAAGAGTTAACCCAGGTTACGACTTAAAAAACCTTGAGCCAATCATGATCTGAGCGTAAAGGTAAGCTTTGCTTTGGAAGTTCTTCTGTCGCAGCGCCATTATTAAAAGACTTTAAGGGGAACTCTGATAGGGGGTTCCAACACTTTTGAGTGTTTACTTCAGGCAAATGCGCAGTAAAATTGAAATCCTTCAATTGTTTGAAGGCAACATAGGGTTAATGATGTGATGAGGTCCTCTTTAGACAGGCGGCTCAATTAAAATGCAGAAAGGTAAACATAGGCTCTTAATATTTTTAAATTTAAATACGATTGGTTAACAAAAATTGATCTTCTAAATTTAAATAAACACAGGAACAGTTAATAGTTAGATGTTGTTTGTGCGTTAATTCGGGGTCAAAATAGCAGAAAAAAAACAGCAGAATTGGTATTAGAATTAAATCTCAAATGGGGAAGGAATTTGATGTGCATCTAATCCTAACCCTGACCCTAACCTAAAACGCTGACCTAAAACACTAACCCGAACCTTAACCCTCCTGACCAATCTTGATCTGACCAGTTCTGACCAATTCTGCTGTTTTTTTTCTGCTATTTTGACCCGGTCCCGTTAACTCTACTATGTTTCAGGATAATTCCTCTAAGTCAAGTTTTAAAATAATTGCGTTCAGAGTTTTGAAAATAATAAAAATTCCTTTTAAAATAATTGCATAATACGAAAATAAATGGGTACTATAAAAAATCAAGCAACCTATTAAAAAAACAACTTAAGGCTCTATCTTAATTAATTGTATAATTTAAGACATATATATATTATTGCAATATCGTGTTAAACAGGCAGTCTTATAATCAATTTAGGTAGAATATGCTAGAGATATGAGCATTTTAATACCTTAATTTAACAGGTAAAGGATCAAAAAGATTGTTGTGTGAGGAGATATAATATAAAAAAGGAAAGCTCGTAGGTGCTTTAATTTTATGGACCTTTTTAAAATGCGTTTAATTAATATATAAACATACAGTTTATTTGTAAAAAAACTACTAGTTTTTAAATATCTAATAACTAGAGATATGATAATGATAGTTGTTAAATTTTATAAATAACGTATAATTAAAAATACAACATCAGTCGCAATATTGTAAAAGACATTTTGCAAAATTTTGACCTATCGGCACCACATCAAAATTTTTTCTTAAAGAAGAATTTTTTCAAATAATTTATATATGTCAGCAAAATCATTTTGTAGACTTTCTCCGAGTGTATATTTCTACTCTTTATATCTATGTGCAAATTCCATTCTCTTGATCTAAATTTAGCTTAACAAAAATGTGATTTAAAATTCTCTATAATTTAAAAATAGTAGTGATTTTGATGAGCAATTTAATAAATAAATTGGTAAAATATGTTGATAACCTTAAGGATTAATTTACTGTGTATGCCGATACTAATGGAGGTATCAACAATTTTTGGTCATCTCTCTTCAGATGTTTTTTGTTGAGTTGCTGTTATTTGTCTAATACTAAACTAAAATATAAAAAGCAAATAACATTTTAAAGCGTAGTGTAAACAAATTTTAGGTTCAAATAAAATTTGTCAAGTCTCAATGAGGTTCCTTGAGCTCTGAAATTATCAAATTGTTCATTAAAAATTGCATTTTACAATATCTTTTAGATAAATTGCAAGATATATCGAAGATTGCATTGTAAACAATAGCCATTTCTTTTCGGTCACCTATATCCAATGCTTCAATCGAGATGTTTCTACCGTTATACATGAAGTTGGTAATAAGATATTAAGTATTAAAATTTACGTTTATTTGCAAATTCAATTGGCTGTTAAATATTTTATATGTATTGCTCATACATATTGAAAATCGTTCTATAAATTCCAAAACAATCATATAATTTTTTTATGACACTAAAATTAAAACATTATAAGTATTCCTCTGGGCGACTTCTTTTATTTCCAATACATTCTCTAGGATCATCAACAAGTCTTCAATATCAAAATGGTTAGTGAATTCTTCTATCCTCAATAACTGTATCTCAGAAAGTTTTATTTAAAAGTCAACCTAAAACCAAATATCTATGTCAGCTTGGTGGAGTCAAAATTACAACAGCGCCTTGTAAAATTTTACTCTTGTTCAGATCCAGTACATTTGATGCTTCCTTTCCATCTCAGAATCCCAAAAGTAATGATTTTTCAAGTTCGGTTGTGAATTTTCCGTCTCTAAACCTTATACCATAAAAAAAACATCAAGTCAACATGAAATGAACAAAACATTATATGTTTGACTTTCTATCCTATTACGATATTAAACAATGAAAATAAAAAATAAATTTGCTCTACCTTAAAGAACATTATATAATCGAAATATTGGGGCTTGGGTAGTATTTAGTACCTATCTCCCTTGTTTTGGCGTCTTCTCTTCTAGTGGTCTCACGTGCAATGGCTACTGGCTTAACAAAGAATTGTACGACATGCAGGTAGAGACCTGCAAAATCGATTTTTTTAAGGCCCGGCCCGAGCCCGAAATCTAAAATGGAAAAAAATCAGGCCCGGCCCGGGCCCGAATTTTAGCATCTTTAAAAACAAGGCCCGGGCCCAGCCCGGAATTTTTATAATTGCAAAAATTTAATCAAACTCAATTTTGGTAAAATTTTTAATTAAAAAATAAAACGCACAGAATATAATTATAAATCGATAATGGAACTATTTTAACCGCTTTTAAATTTATTCTCCAGTCTTCATAAATCCGGCCCGCTGACTAAAAACACTTCTCACTCGAGGCATATGAAGCAGGTGTCAAAAAAAATCTTAAAACAAGGGAGCTAAGCGCTAGAAATTGACCACTGTGGTCTTTCTATGCCTCTGGATTTCGAATCAAATAGAATATTTTTAGTATTCCATTCGGATTCGCTATTTTTATTTGGATAAATATTCGATTCGAGAGTCGTCGAATACTAAAATAATGATTCGAATTCGATTCGAAAATTTTTTAAGATTCGTTCGATTATTTTTCAAGCTTTTTTAATTTTTAAATATTGCTATAAATGAATTTGTTCATAAAAATGCAAAGATTGAATATAAATATATTAAAGGCGAAAATGATAAAATATCGATATTTTAGTAACTTTGTTTGTTATAAAGGCAAATTTAGACGATGATTGCAGGTTGCAAATTCGATGATTTATTATTGTCCCAAACCATTAACTTGTTTTTATTCTTCAGTATCAAAATTACTTAGATTAATATAGTTTCTAATTAAAAGTTCGCCAGGATGACATAAATTGTAGTTTATCTATTATTTAATTTCGGTACCCGTACAACTGGTTATTATCTTGTTTTATTATAAATCTAGAATGTTTACCAGAAAACAAATAATTTGCGGAAAGATGAAAATAGCTTAATTATTTTCGTCTTGTATATTTAAAATAACTATCAATTATAAATAATTACTTGAATCCCTTTTTAAAGATTCGATTCGGATTTTCGAATCTCACCAGGTAAATATTCGAGTCGAAATTCAGACCTAAGGATTCAAATTCGATTCGAAATTTTGAATCTAATCTGAATCTAATCTCGAATCAAATATTTCCCAGAAATGTACTTTCCACCATTCCAATATTTCTATTTTTTCTCGTTGATCTTTAACTTTATGTAGGTCTCTATTTCCTTTACTTTATAAAATTATTTCTGAATATTTTCAGCCATTAGGAGTAGATTTTTTTTGCTCCATACTCAATTGTTTGTATATTAGAAAAAGCGCAAAATGAATGAATCAATAACTTGTAATTAATTAATTTTTTTGTATTATTGTTTTAAATAGAACAAAGAACTACTTAGGCTACTACTTCTAAATTATTTACTTCTAAATTATTCCGGGCCGGGTCTATATTTTATGAGTTAGGCCCGGCCCGGGCTGGAATGTTAAAATTTCAAAATTTAGGGCCTGGGCCCGGCCCGGGCTTTTCCGGGCCTCGGGCCGCCCGTGCAGGTCTCTATATGCAGGCTCTTGGCAAAGAAATGCGGGCTATTATGCATTTGATAAATTTCTCAGCCCATTGTCTCGTCATCTCATTAGGACTCTCATCTCTCCCCTATAACGACTAAAACTTTGATACAAGACTTTAAATCATATAGGTATGATAATTTTTTTATGCATATGTACACTAGATATTAACAAAATTTCTTACAAAAACAGCGCACGTTATTACTCATATATCCTTATGCATCATTAGGAGTAAGAAGGGATCTGTGTTAATAACCAGTTAAGTTAGTTTATTTTTTAGAATACACGTCAAAGTAGCAGCATGATGAAAAGTAGCAGAAAAATATTTTTTGAGATAATCAAGATATTAGAATAAATCTCAAATGGGGAGGGAATTTATGATGTATTCCTAACCCTAACCCTCACAATCTTGATGAATCCTGACGATATCTGACCAATTTGGCTGCTATTTTTCTGCTACTTTGACCGGGTGCCATTTTTTCTTCGCTCATCTTCCCGGCTCCTTTTTATGTATTCGATTCGAACCCGTTATTGATCAAGTATTTGCGAGCATGATTGTATATTGCTTGTTATAATCTATTGTTTAGCAATATTTGAATAAAATTTAGTTCATGCAAGTTTCGTTATATTTGTTAAATTCACGCATAAAATCCAACAAATTCTAATTAATATAAAAATCAATTTCAAGTGGTTATCACTAAAATTTTTATTAATACAGACTTCCTAAAATCTATTAATAATATCATAGCTTTAAAAAACTTAAAGTACATTTTAAAATTTACTTCTTATCTATTGATGAGGCTTAGTTTGTTGTAATCAAAGTTATTAACCTATGCTTATCTAATAATGATTAACATTTTTATTTTTTTTTTACCTTGTTTAAAATTATTGATACAAAAAGGTTTATAATGCTTTATGTTTTTGTCTTGTCATACTCAGTTTTTGAGTCATAGATACATTCCTTAATTTTGTTAAGGAATATTAGAATAGTGTTGTGTTTATCCTCCATGTCAAAATGATGAATGCTTTTCTTATATAAATTTTTTTAAGCAATTATGCATACCAGGCTTTTAAATGATGGGATTCTTGTTGAGATTTTTTTATAATTTTCCATCTAAGTACAAGAGTAATTAGCTATTTTACCTGTCATTTGTCCTATCTAACAAATTTCCACAAGTTAAGAGAAATGAGTTAAATTTATGTTTCTCCACAATTACAAAATATTTGAAAGGAAATTATATAATTTGATGTTACATTTTATATTATGTGTCATAAGTATTTATATAAAATTTTAAAATATATTATAGCTCTCTCTAAATAATTAATAGGACCATAATTAATAGATCTCATTGCTAAATTGTATTTAAGAGTCTTTTCAACACATATATTGAAAAACTATCTGTAGTATATTAAACATACTTATATCACCTACACCTTAGCATCAAAATAAGAATGTACAATAGAATAAAGACTTAAATAATGTGACACTTTAATTTTAAATATTATAATAGCAATTTGAGCTCTATATATAACATGTTTGCCTAAAATGTTTTAGGTCATGAATGAATGCAATAAATTAGGCAGTAGCTCAAAAAGGGGAAGACGTCCCCTATCACTTATTAAGAATCCGATGAAATCATCTATTACATCCATAGTGAAAAAATCAACAGGGATTAAATCTAGAAATCACAAACAATTCAGAGCCACCCTCTCTTCTCCTTTACTCTTTCCGTCAACCCTTTTGAAATCTGACGATGATAGTATTATGAATCACACATACCCTAACCCCGACGCCCCTATATCTTGCGCTCATGGATTTTATTACAAATATTGGAGACCCGTTATAACCTCTGATTCGCAGCCGGGGACGCTGGAGGTATCCAATTCAATTTCCACCAATTCTATATCTACCCAAACTACTCCCTTGGGTACGGGTTTGTATTGGCCAATACCACCCTTTGTAAGTACAAAGCCATTCACGGCTCAACCAGTGTCCCCGACCAAAGGTACTGCGGGTAATACCGCTATTAAAAAGAATTTTTCTGCTAACATCAGCGGTCCAACAGAACCCGAAGTGTGGTCGGTGATATTTAAACGCTTGACCGAATTAGCTCTCGATCGATCCAGTACCCAAATCTTGAGAGCCGTGCTCACTTGTGCGCGGGTTTGTAAATCTTGGTACGAAACCATCCTCAAACCGGGTCGTGAAGGGAATTGGGTACGCATGCGAATAAGCAGTTTGTGCGCGCCCTCAAATCCCTTCACTTCTCAGGCGACATCTTTATTGATAAGCTCATCAATTATGGCTTTCGTGGCACGGTGTCAACCGTTTGATTTGGACCTGAATGGTATCAATCCCTCCCATTCAACCTTATGCTACCTTCTAAGGTGGCTACCAAACTTGCGACGCCTCAACGTATCGCGAGCGTCGGGCGATGCTTGCATACTTCCCGCTTTCCTTAATGCCCACCCGGCTCCTCTATGGCTCGAATCGATCGACCTTTCTTGGTGTTCTAACCTGAACGCCATTGCCTTAGCTAAACTCATCACCCCTCGACCCATCTGTCATAGACCGGGTTTTGCTTCGGGCGCACCTAAATTTTTATCTCCTCCCGATCGAAAATCCCAAGGTTGTAAGAGAGATGCTAAGAGTGAAAAGAATACCGAGAAACAGAGTTTAGTCAGCTGTGATATTGGTGGTGGGAACAATAGTAGTTACTTGCCTTTCAAAAATTTGCAACATTTGTCAATAAGCGGGACCGACGTATTTTTGCACCATGCTTCGCTATCTTCTCTTGACAACCCCGATTGCCACCTATTGACATTGGATTTTCCTTGGGATATGGTGGATAAAAAACTTACTCCCCATGATAAATTATCCCTGGCGATTGGATACTTAATGTATAGCAATCTCCCAAACCTCACCGATCTCGAAGTTGATTATTCTCGCGGAATTAATCATCACTTTTTGATCGGCCTCTCTGGAAGATTGTCCGAGTCGGTGCAACCCAAAAAACGATCTAAAATTGAAAAATTATCCTTAGTCGGCGTACCTAAAATACACTCGGAGAACTTGAATCGACATCTTGCTAATAAATATTTTCCAAATTTAAAAGCAGGCTGCGAATAGTGAATTTAATCCTTAAATTATAATTTAATGTTATCCATTATTTATTTAACCAAATTGACAATGCATGAATGATGTAAATATCGATATTGGTAGACAATAGTTTTAACAAATTATTACATCGATTTTAATTTTTACAAAGTTTTGAATGCTAAAAGTATTATATAAATATCATACATCAAGTAAATGAGTGAGTTTCAAAGTTTTGTATACCGACTTTTTCAATCATATTTGTCTTTTTATAACCTAGTGTTGGTAGAACAAATATTTATTTACATAAATTTCATACATATGTAGAACAAATCTCCCACAAATTGCCTTAATGTCATTGATTATCTAAGAGATGGCAAGGAAGAATCAATGTACCATTTTTAAGAAAAATTTGTTATTGTGAAAGCTATTAGAGATGTCCTTTCCACTAAATTCTTAATAAATCTAAATGTTTGCTCTAAAAATTATTTGGTACAACGTGATTTTACTAGCTTCTTCGTGTTGGCCAAATATATTTATTGCAGTGGTTTTTCCCTTTATATAAAGGTTCTAAAATTGAAATGTTTTTCAAAGCATTTAAAACCATACTTTTTTTAAATTTGCTATGAATTATATTGGAATAGGTATTTAACGAATAATCACAATTTTCTCAACGTTTAAATTTTTAAGATTAGATTATGCGAAGCGGTCAAAAAGTCACGCCTACAGATTTTTAGTAATACTAGTTTCGTCTGCTCCTAGCTAAACAAATTATTTCGTTGTAGGTCGTATCTACGAAGTTTCACTCGACCCAGATAAAAGGCTTATACAAAATTCGAACTATTAATTTAAAAAAATTATTCGCGTCAAATAACTATTTAGGAAAATTTATATGAAAAATACATATTAAATTATTTGTGCGCTTAGAAATTCCTGGCTCGGGTCTTTTAATTCTATTCTCTGGGCTCGGGTCAAGCTTTTATTTTTTATTCCAATAATAGGGCTGGGCCTTAAAAATCAGGTTCTAACTGGCGTTGGCGGAGTAAAAATTTAACGTTAAGTAGTCAAAGACGTCTTTATTCATTTATTTAAGGCGTAACGGAAATATTTAATAAGAAAATACTGTTTAGCAACGAAACTGTATTAGAATACTAGCTGTGCCCGGCCAAGCGTTGCTTTGGCTCAGTCCTTAAGTGGTTAATTAAGTATAAGCTATTAATAAGACTTATCTAAAATGGGGTCATATATGAAATAATTTATAATGTGAAAGGTCCGAATGATTTTATGAACCCACTATTTTTAGTATATATTTATATAATAAGACAAACCAAATGCAAATTCTGTTTTAGTCATCAAATCCGACTAAAATTAAATGTTTTTAAAAAATTGCTTATTAATGCTGTTACTCATTATACAATAATACCATTATTTTATTTTTCTAGTTAGCTGATTTATTTGAAATACAATTTTCTTTAATAAAATAAAATAATTAATTGAAGGATGGATAATTATTAAAAATATGTTTCTATGATCGACCACGTGATAATAATGACAAAAACTGCATAATTTAAATTTTATTCATTTAATTTAAATAGTCTGTTAATGTCAGATATTTTTAAAACAAATAGGTATTTTAGGAATCTGAAAAAGCTATTTTACCCCTGGCCTATATGGGCATCTACGGCTAAATTTTCGCTCGAATCGGATCTGAAGTTTCAGAATTTAGCCCTTTTTTAAAACCAAAAGGCCGAGAAATGTCCGATATTTTTAAAACTAAAAGGAATTTTAGCAATCTGAAAAAACTATTTTACACCTGGCCGCCCTGAGAACTTACGGGTAAAGTTTCGCGCGAATCGGGCCGGTAGTTTCAGAATTTATTCTCATTTAAATATCTCATTTAATAAAAATTAATGATAGATAAATAATGACATTTATATATAAATAGCATTTACTCAGAATAATCAACGTTGGACTATTTTATATTAGATTTAAATTATATATACTTTCATCTTTCTCATTTAAAATATCTCATTTAATGATAATGAGAAAAATTCATCTTCTTCACCTATATATTTTCTCAAATAATGTATAATTTTATTTATTTCAGGTTAATTCATAAATTTTATGTTGTCACCGTTAAGAAAAGATGACGTTTAAGAAATATAATTCATAAATTTTATGTTGTCTTGTCAACGTTAAGAAAAGATGGCGTTTAAGAAATTTAATTCATAAATTTTATATTGTCACCGTTAAGAAAAGATGACGTTTAAGAAATTTAATTCATAAATTTATGTTGTCACCGTTAAGAAAAGATTACGTTTTACAAACTACTATAAGTGATACACTTTTACTACAGAACTGTCTGTATATTCAAATTTTCAACGAACGCGAGGAGGTGCGTTTGATTGACATTTTATTGAACGTCAAAACGCATAAAACCCAATATCTCAAAAACTAAAAGTAATTTTAGGATTCTGAAAAAGCTATTTTACCCCTGGCCGCCCTGGGAACCTAGGGGTAAATTTTCGCGCGAATCGGACCGGTAGTTTCAGAATTTAGCCCTTACATGCATACATATATACATACATATATACATACACTTTACTTTATATATATAGATGCGCCAGAAAAATCTCATCCCATTGGTTGACATGTAATTAAAGGCCTGCATGGGCCGCCAGGGCCGGGGATTTATGTTGTTTCCGACAATGAAGGTAGATCAGAGCATTTTTACTTTTCACTTTATTTTGATTTGTGTTTAATTTGGATTAATTTGTGTTTGCAATAACTTCTTCAAAAAGGGGCGAAACCGTTTATTTCTGCGACTTTAAGCCCATTTAAATTTAAATAAAGAGAAATAAATTTATTTTTCCTAATACTATTCCTGTTTACCAAAAAAAAATAAAAAAAATTGCCATGATTCATTTCACAAGACCATAATTTGATGATTATTGTTTTTAATTCTAAGACAAAACTACTTAATAGATAAGAACTAGGATTGCACATAAATTGATTATCTAGATGGGCTCGGAAAAATTTCAAAGTTTGCCTTAAAAATTAGGTTGAGATGTTGTAACGTATTCGCAAGGGTAAAACACAAACCGATAACTAACACACAAAGACGGTCTTATTAAATTAATACCGGTTTATATAGAAAATATTCAGGTGTATAAAATAACGAAATATACATAATATTATAATCAAATTGGTAACAAGACACATCGACCATGAATCCGAGACTTGAATGTTTTCAAATTAAACGTTAGACTCAAGTCTATATTCAAATAAACTTGTATTTAGATGAACCCGTGATCAGCTTAGATTACACTTTCATTATTCCTCCTTTTAAGTTGATATATTGGGATACCTGTCAGGTGGCAACAAAACACTTTTATAGGTAAGTATGTTTTCTTGAAATGCAGGTACAGAGTCAAGTCTCTTGATTGGTATAGTGATCCGCGTGTTTCTCCTGGACTTTTTTTCCATGAATACATCATAAGTTAGGTAACTATTTTTATTTTTACTTATTTCTATCCAAAACATCCGTTGTTGCGGACCCAAACTTCGTGATCAGGTGTAAAATCTTTAACTTCTAGATCTCGACTTCGATACTATTAATGTTTCCATAAAGCTTCACTCTTTTTCCTTGTTTATAAGTTTAAGTTGGTTAAGAGTTGTTCGTAATTTTCGGTTAAAAATAGCTTCTCCAGGGCTGATAACTGTTGTGAGATTAACCCTAGTGTGCATACTGTGATGATCAGTAACCTTTTCCATGCGTGTATTAATAGGATAACCGCCATTTTGTATATAATGTAACGAATAGACGTATCTGAAGGAAGAATCACGTGATATGGTGGCCTGTTTTTTCGAATCAGGCTAAACATTCTCCACATTTGGGTGACATTTTTCCTATCGTAAATACGCGTTTTAAACGCTCTCCTACCGAACGAAAATAAACAACGCATCCGCGTTCGTAAATTTTCCCTTGCCTGATTACAAATGAACAAACAACAATGCGCCATTTTTATTTTATTCCCATTTTACTTTCACCCATATCATTTTTTTGCTCAATTTAGTTATTGAGCTGTGCAAAGGTAAGAACAATTACACATATTTTAAATATTTTTTAGATACAATATATAAAATATAAGCCTCAATGAAACTTTTGATGGTGGAAATGTGAAAAATATTATCTTGCCTCTAAAATTTAAGAGAAGTTCAGGTTAAAACATAATGGAATTAAGAGAAGTTCAAATTACAACAGAATAGAAAGTAATAATAATATTTTGTTAATTTATTTTGTACTTAGGGAATAATCACATATTGAACCAAAAAAGACAAGAGCCTCAAACAATATCTCCTGTGAACAAATCTCTACCACGTGTTTTGAATTTCAACTTATTTAAAATTATGGATTTTTTATATAGAATAAACTATTTGTTATCATCATTTGTTAGTTCAAACATGGGAATTATTAAAACTGTATAATTTATAAAGGTTCCATAAGCTCTGAATCTTATAAACATACCCACTAAAAATAGGAGGTCAATAGAGTAGAGATTAAAACATAGATATAAATTGATAACTACAAAACAGGTTTTATAAATCATTAATATGCTACAGTGTTATTAATAAGTACAAATAACTAAAATTGCATAGCAATAAGTTGTTGAAATGAGTGTGACACAATTTTAAATACTACTTTTTCATTAACAAGTTTGTATTTAGTTTAAAATTAATGTAACTGACAATTGATTTCTTTTCAACTCTTATCTGACCTTTCTATAGCTGATAAACATGGGCGTAGCCAGCATTTAAATTAAAGGGGGCAAAAGCTATTTAGAAACTTTTCACGATTTTAGCTGTGTTTTTGTAAAATTCTTGGATTTTTTTAGATTTAGAGGGTGGCAGTCGTCCTCCCCTGGATATGCCCATGCTGATAGATGTATAATCTTATATAAACAAAGATATATTAAAATGTGGACATGATTCAAAATTACTTTATTAATAATGAGTATAATTTTTATATTGCTTTTAACATATTCTAAAATATAAAATTAATGCAGCATTAAATGTAATTACCAACAATTTGTTTTTCCCATCTCAAATCTAGCTTTTTATTATAGTCAGGATACTTAAAATAGAATTTGAATAATATAAATATGTAGACATAAATCATGAAATACTTTATTAGTACAAAAAAGGTATATATAAATTTTCTATATTGCTGTTAAAAAATACAATTAATTGGTAAATATATATTAATTTGAATAAACACTATCTGCATATTCTCTCTTTGCAAGGGGCAGTTTATCAAAAAATTCCTTCTCTAGAATTTTATGTAAAAATCTTGATTATACATATAATAGTTCTTACCAATGCGCAAAATAGCACTTTCTATTCTATTGTAACCTGAACTTCTCTTAAATTTTAGAGGCAAGATACTATTTTTCACATTTACTCCATCAAAAGTTCAATTGAGGCTTATAATATCTATATTGTATCTAAAAAATATTTAAAATATGTGTAATTGTTCTTACCATTGCACAGCTCAATATCTAAATTGAGCAAAAAATAATATGGGTGAAACTAAAATGGGAATAAAATTAAAAAATGGCGCATTGTTGTTTTTGTAATCAGACAAGGAAAAATTTACGAACGCGGATGCGTTGTTTATTTTCGTTCGGTAGGAGAACGTTAAGCAACGCGTTTTTACGATAGGAAAAATGTTACCCAAAAGTGGAGAATGTTTAGCCTGATTCGTTTTTTCTTTGTGTAATCGCATGTTGTAAATTTGCATATTAAAAAAGCTTGTTGCATTCGATATCGTTGTTTGGAGATCGATTCGTGATTATTACATATTTTTGGAATGTACATACTTGTTTGTGATTTAATAAAGCGGAATAATTGATCTAGAATACCTTAACGCCCTCAAGCCCTGATAACTGGTGTCAAGAAGAAAACTATTTTGGGAAATAAGAAAAGAAAACATTGGGAACAAAAAAAATCCCTTCAAACAATATTTGGTAAGTAATTGCTTTTATGTTTGAGTAGATTATAAACATTAATCTAGTTAAAGGAGTGATAATATTTAGTCACAATTATATAATATGAATAATTACTTGTTAATGATATTTCTCGCTTTAATAGTGTATTTCATTTGCTCTTTTAAGGTGCTACGTATTGCATTGATTAAACTACTGTTATTCGTTGATTTTTGTTTAGTTTGTACTTTTTAAAAAAATGTTCGGATCAAAAGCTCCTACGTTTGACATTACCATAATTTTCAATTGTTTCCTTGAAAACATTGTTTTAGTTAATTCGATTTTTGTAATAATTGTTTTATTATTTCTTATAAAAAAAAATAATGAGATTATTGGAGCTTTGGAGTTAAGGGATGGGCCTAGTTTTGGATGTAATGAGGTAGGACACATCCGAAGGAACTGCCCGAGAGAAGAGCGAAGGGTATGGCAAAGAAGGCCCCGAGGGGGCAATGATTTGATTAGAGGACGGGGCCATGATTTGTTTAGAGGAGATGAGCCGGGCACAAGTAATTATAGTTGTAAGTGCAGGAGAGGAGAGACAGGGTAGCAACCAGGGAGGGCTGCTACACCTATAAATAAACATCTAAATTTTTTTTAGCCCAGTCCATTCCCCTACATATGTCCCAAAACCCCCTCCCATAATAATTAGCCCAATATCCCCTAACCTTCCCTTGTTTAATAGATATACCAAAACCCCTTACTCTAATAAGTAGCCCCACCCCCTCAAGGCCCCTGCCAACTCCAATAACAAACCTTACAGTGGATAGCAAGCCCTCCTCGGTATGCTTGCCTTTAAAAATAAGGGAAGCAAGGAAGGATGTATTAAACACTCCTGGTGAAGATAAGGAGGATAAATCGGAACAGGATTTGAGCAGTAATAAGGAAGATAATTACGTAAATGGTATTAAAAGGTTTTTTGAAGGGTTGACACAAAGTAGCCGTCCCGTAGCCAAATTAAAAATAGATAATAAGGTCATTGAATGGTTAGGAGACAGTAGAGCTACCATTTCGCCTATTAGTAAATCACAAACAAGTATGTATGTTCCAAAAATATGGAATAATAGCGAATCGATCTCCAAACAACGATATCGAATGCAACAAGCTTTTTTAATATGCAAATTTACAACATGCCATTACACAAAGAAAAAACAGGCCACCATATCACGTGATTCTTCCTTCAGATACGTCTATTCGTTACATTATATACAAAATGGCGGTTATCCTATTAATACACGCATGGAAAAGGTTACTGATAATCACACCTCATCCTTTCAAAATGAGGAACCACCAGGTCCGCGCTGTCTCGCTCGGGCGTATTTCCTAATAATAGCAATTCTTCCTCCGGGTTGACCACGACCACGCTGGTGTCCATCGTAACCCCTTCCACACGTGCCGGCTCTACCGTCGTCAGCGCTTGTACCGGCTCCACCGTCATCAACGTTGCTACCGGCTCCACCGTCCTTTCTTGCCTCGCCGGTCTGGACGGGATCCTTCGTCTACACCTCGGCAAACGGTGCCAGCTTCCGCATCCCCTGCAGAAGGCCCTCGCTTGCCGTAGTGCAGCCGGTCTTCCTTCCTGTGGACCACGCGACGGTCTCCTTCTTTCCTCTGTCCTTGTCTCGGGACGTCTCTGGCGAATTGCTGTACCTTGCGTTGATATATTTCGGATCGTGCGCGGGGCCACACTTTGCGGTCGCACCAGGTCAACCCGTCCAGCTAAACCCCCGGGCTGGCCACGGTGTCTGTGGACCGCGTCCCTCTGCCTGCCCGAACGAGGTCTAGCTGCCTCGTGACGAGTCGCCCGTCTGTGCCGACCCGACGTCCTTTCCTCCGTGCGTGGGTTTTCGTGAAGCACGCTGATATAGGGTTCCATCGGCCGCCTCTCCCTGACCTCAAACACGACAGGTCTCGGCCTCCCCCATCGTTCGTGTGCTCCGCTCGCAGGCGCACTTCTACGACCACCCTCTCAGTGCGGTATTCCATCTAGATAAAATATAAAAGATTATTATATCGATCTAGAGCGTAGATGCTCCACGTGACGCACGTGTTTACCCGGAGAAGCTAGAACCTCTATCTCATACATTTTCGTACCTTTTGGAGATAGGATCTTAGCCTCTACCCATTTCTCTTTACCAATATAATTACGCGCCTACTGGGAAATAAGAAAAGAAAATATTGGGAACAACAAAAATATACCTTCAAACAATATTTGGTAAGTAATTGCTTTTATGTTTGAGTAGATTATAAACATTAATCCAGTTAAAGGAGTGATAATATTTAGTCACAATTATATGATATGAATAATTACATATTTTTGGAATATACATACTTGTTTGTGATTTAATAAAGCGGAATAATTGATCTAGAATACCTTAACGCCCTCAAGGCCTATTCTGATAACTGGTGTCAAGAAGAAAACTATTTTGGGAAATAAGAAAAGAAAACATTGGGAACAACAAAAATATACCTTCAAACAATATTTGGTAAGTAAACATTAATCCAGTTAAAGGAGTGATAATATTTAGTCACAATTATATGATATGAATAATTACATATTTTTGGAATATACATACTTGTTTGTGATTTAATAAAGCGGAATAATTGATCTAGAATACCTTAACGCCCTCAAGGCCTATTCTGATAACTGGTGTCAAGAAGAAAACTATTTTGGGAAATAAGAAAAGAAAACATTGTGAACAACAAAAATATACCTTCAAACAATATTTGGTAAGTAATTGCTTTTATGTTTGAGTAGATTATAAACATTAATCCAGTTAAAGGAGTGATAATATTTAGTCACAATTATATGATATGAATAATTACATGTTAATGATATTTCTCGCTTTAATAGTGTATTTCATTTGCTCTTGTAAGGTGCTACGTATTGCATTGATTAAACTACTGTTATATTCGTTGGTTTTTGTTTAGTTTGTACTTTTTAAAAAAATGTTCGGATCAAAAGCTCCTACGTTTGACATTACCATAATTTTCAATTGTTTACACGAAAACATTGTTTTAGTTAGTTTGATTTTTGTAATAATTGTTTTATTTTTTCTTATAAAAAAAAATAATGAGATCATTGGAGCTTTGGAGTTAAGGGATGGGCCTAGATGTTTTGGATGTAATGAGGTAGGACACATCCGAAGGAACTGCCCGAGAGAAGAACGAAGGGTATGGCAAAGAAGGCCCCGAGGGGGCAATGATTTGATTAGAGGACGGGGCCATGATTTGTTTAGAGGAGATGAGCCGGGCACAAGTAATTATAGTTGTAAGTGCAGGAAAGGAGAGACAGGGTAGCAACCAGGGAGGGCTGCTACACCTATAAATAAACATCTAAATTTTTTTTAGCCCAGTCCATTCCCCAACATATGTCCCAAAACCCCCTCCCATAATAATTAGCCCAATATCCCCTCCTCTAACACAGTTTCCAACCTTCCCTTGTTTAATAGATATACCAAAACCCCTTACTCTAATAAGTAGCCCCACCCCCTCAAGGCCCCTACCAACTCCAATAACAAACCTTACAGTGGATAGCAAGCCCTCCTCGGTATGCTTGCCTTTAAAAATAAGGGAAGCAAGGAAGGATGTATTAAACACTCCTGGTGAAGATAAGGAGGATAAATCGGAACAGGATTTGAGCAGTAACAAGGAAGATAATTACGTAAATGGTATTAAAAGGTTTTTTGAAGGGTTGACACAAAGTAGCCGTCCCGTAGCCAAATTAAAAATAGATAATAAGGTCATTGAATGGTTAGGAGACAGTGGAGCTACCATTTCGCTTATTAGTAAATCAAAATTCTTGTCGACAAGGCCTAACCGGAAGTGGGAAAATACAGGTATCAGGGCTAGGCAGGTAGACGGGGGCGAAATAGAAATACTGGGAAAGGTTAAGGCTGAGGTAGAGGTGGGAAGTAAGAAATTAATATTGCCCTTGTATATTACGTCTGTTGAGATTAGACCGATTCTGGGGTGGGAATGGCTCAAGGTGATAGGGCCGTTGAACAAGTGGTTTGGCTTATGCGAAAAAATCCGTTGTAGTGGACCACAGGAACAGGGTGGAAAGGAGTAGGGATCCCTTAAGGATGCCAGGTATGGCTTGGGCTCTAAAGTCTACCTCTCCCGGAGCCGGAATAGACGGACTATCGGTAGTAAAGTGGGAGTCGCAGGATCGGCCGACATCTTCTACCGACACTCGTAATCTTATGGGTGGTGGTGCAGTCCGTTCCCCGAGCGGTTGGTCAGTAAGTCTACAGCGGATGTTGGAAGGGTTCACGTCTGTCTTTATAGACGAGCTGGGATGTTTAAGGGGATACGAATATGACATCCTACTCAAGCCAGGCGCTGTACCAAGGTTTTGGCCAGCGCGAAGAATACCATTTGTTTGGCGGGAGAAAGTGGAAGCCATCTTGCTACAATGGGTAGAGCAAGGAATAATCGAGCCGGTGGAATATAGCGAATGGGCTACGCCACTAGTACCCGTCAAGAAGCCCGACGGCACCTTGCGCCTTTGCGCGGACTACAGGTTTCCCTTAACTCGTGGGCAGTCGAGATAAAGTATCCTCTACCCAGAGTCGAAGAAATTTTCGCGAATCTTAAGGGTGCAAAATATTTTAGTAAGCTGGACTTTGCTAACGCGTACCTCCAGATCAAGTTAAACAACCGCTCGTCTAAGTTGACCACAATAAACACGTCCTTAGGCTTGTTTGCGTTTAAAAGACTGCCTTTCGGTCTCAGCCTAAGTGCGCCCGTGTTTCAGAAGACCATGGCGTCAATATTTCAGGGTCTTGCTGGTGTGTTCTACTACTTAGACGACGTTCTTGTAGTGGGAGCTACAATGAAGGAGCACGACAATAACTTGTTGGCAGTGTTGGAACGCATACAGGAACGAGGTTTACGGGTACAGCGAAGTAAATGCGCTATAGGAGTGACAGAACTAAAATATTTGGGGCATCAATTGGGTGATGGAGTCGTTCGTCCCTTGCAGTGCAAAGTGGATGCGATCCTTAAAATGCGACCACCTCAAATTAAGAAAGAGACGCTATTACTACAACAGGTTTATGCTTCAAATTGCGAGAATAGCGGCACCTTTGTACTTGTTGACAACGGACAAGGTGAGATTTGTATGGCGGACCGAGGAGCAGGAGGCGTTTGATGCGTTAAAGAAGATTTTAACAAAAGGTCCTGTGCTAACGTGCTTTGTTCCCGATTTACCATTAGCTGTAGCGGTGGATGCGTCTCAGCTAGGGGTAGGCGGTGTGCTTTTGCATGTAATCGGTCAGGAGGAACACCCAATCTTATACTTTTCAAGGAAATTTTCCAAAGCAGAACTTAATTACTCGGTTATCGAAAAAGAAGCTTTGGCGGTGGTAGTGGGTTTGACCCGTTGCCGTGAATACTTGATTGGTCGAAGTTTCGATGTTTTTACCGACCATAAACCGCTGGTATCTCTTTTTGCGAAGGACAATAGGGGTCTATTGTTAAGTCCGAGGCTGCAAAAATGGTTGTTAGCGCTGGGAAATTTCAATGTAACGTTAAAATACCGCGAAGGTAAGTCAAATAACTTGCCAGACACATTATCAAGATTGGGAAACGATAATGATGGCCTAACATGCGAAGAGTTAGAAGGCGAAAACTTCGCAAAAGTAAACGTAATAACACAAAATTGCGGCGATGTCGATCTTGTAAAATTAACTCAAGAGGATCCGAACTTAATTTTGGTGTTAAATTACTTGACGGGAAAGGGTACGCTAGAAACGGTACCATCTACTTATCGAGGCTTGATAAATGAACTGGAGGTCAACAACAACCTGTTACTACGCAACGAAAATATAGTAATTCCTTCTGTGTTGCGACCTCAAGTGCTCGAATTACTTCATGCGGGGCATACGGGCGTAGCCAAGATGAAAGGTCTAGCGAAAAGACACGTCTGGTGGCCCAAGATATCACGAGATATTACCCTGTTCGTGGGACAATGCGGGCAATGCTGAAAACTTGCCAGGACGCCAAGACACGACAGGAAGGCGAAATGGCCGTCAACAAAACAAGTTTGGGAAAGAATACACCTGGACTTCTTGGATTTTGAAAGAAAACAAGATATTATCCTCGTAGATGCGCACTCTAGTTGGGTCGAATATAAACAAGTGAGCAAGTTATCTACGGAAGTAGTGGTCGAATTCTTAAAAAATCTTGCGGGTGCTTATGGTATACCGAAGACGATTGTATCCGACAACGGCACCGCTTTTACTAGCGTCGAGTTCAAAGAGTTTTGTAGTAAATGGGTTATACAGCATTTACTTACCCCTCCGTATCATCCGAGTACGAATGGACTCGCGGAAAGGCACGTGGCTGTGGTGAAACGATGGTTGAAGAACGCTTAAGTCGAGAAGGACGGTACTTGGCTTTATCGACTTTATCACAACGTCGCACCAAGGTTCCCTTCTTGACTACCGGTTAGCGAGATGTTTCTGGGCCGTTTGCCACGCACGACGGTTGATACGATGGTACAATCAGCGCAAGCGGACACCAGATCACATGGCGATTCTAAGTTTAAAATCGGTGAGGCGGTGTGGGCGCGTAATTATATTGGTAAAGAGAAATGGGTAGAGGCTAAGATCCTATCTCCAAAAGGTACGAAAATGTATGAGATAGAGGTTCTAGCTTCTCCGGGTAAACACGTGCGTCACGTGGAGTAGCTACGCTCTAGATCGATAAAATAATCTTTTATATTTTATCTAGATGGAATACCGTACTGAGTGGGTGGTCGTGGAAGTGCGCCTGCGAGCGGTAGCACACGAACGATGGGGGAGGCCGAGACCTGTCGTGTTTGAGGTCAGGGAGAGGCGGCCGATGTAACTCTATATGAGCGTGCTTCACGAAAACCCACGCACGGAGGAAAGGACGTCGGGTCGGCATAGACGGGCGACTCGTCACGAGGCAGCTAGACCTCGTTCGGGCAGGCAGAGGGACGCGGTCCACAGGCACCGTGGCCAGCCCGGGGGTTTAGCTGGGCGGGTTGACCTGGTGCGACCGCAAAGTGTGGCCCCGCGCTCGATCCGAAATATATCAACGCAAGGTACAGCAATTCGCCAGAGACGTCCCGAGACAAGGACAGAAGAAAGAAGGAGACCGTCGCGTGGTCCACAGGAAGGAAGACCGGCTGCACCACGGCAAGCGAGGGCCTTCTGCAGGGGATGCGGAAGCTGGCACCGTTTGCCGAGGTGTAGACGAAGGATCCCGTCCAGACCGGCGAGGCAAGAAAGGACGGTGGAGCCGGTAGCAACGCTGATGACGGTGGAGCCGGTACAAGCGCTGACGACGGTAGAGCCGGCACGTGTGGAAGGGGTTACGATGGACACCAGCGAGGTCGTGGTCGACCCGGAGGAAGAATTGCTATTATTAGGAAATAGGCCCGAGCGAGACAGCGCGGACCTGGTGGTCCCTCATTTTGAAAGGATGAGGTGTGATGATCAGTAACCTTTTCCATGCGTTTATTAATAGGATAACCGCCATTTTGTATATAATGTAACGAATAGACGTATCTGAAGGAAGAATCACGTGATATGGTGGCCTATTTTTTCTTTGTGTAATCGCATGTTGTAAATTTGCATATTAAAAAAGCTTGTTGCATTCGATATCGTTGTTTGGAGATCGATTCGTGATTATTACATATTTTTGGAATATACATACTTGTTTGTGATTTAATAAAGCGGAATAATTGATCTAGAATACCTTAACGCCCTCAAGGCCTATTCTGATACATACTAAATAGAACCTTTAGCAAATTTTCACGATCATTTAATCCTTCTGTCTTCCCCGCACAACATTGCTTAGAATGGTTCTTATATATTTTTCTGCCCAGCCGTTAGTTCAGGATGGTAGGGTGCACCTCTAAAATGTCGAATGCCGTTGATTTAAAAATATGAATTCATTGGACGTAAATTGCGTGCTGTTATCGCTAAATAAGTAACAAGGAATTCCAAATGTAAAATGATATTTTTAGACTCGCCTAGAATGTGAGTAGAAAATTAACTATGGCATACTGATGAGCTCTAATAAGATCCAAAACGTTATATGTCTGTTATCATTTTCGAGTCACATGCTAAAAAAGATAGGGATATATATATTTTAAAAGTCTCTAATTAAAATTGCCTATAGATGGCGCTAATTAGAGGATACTTTTAATTTAATTGCGGCACTCCTGAAGGGAGTTATTATTATCTTCTTAAAAATCGTTGTCAACATATGTCCAAAAAACATAAAACCCTCATAAGGATTTCTAGTTCCTCATAGGTGTTCGCTATAAAGCATTTTTGGAATTTCATTTTTTAAGCCGGAAGGTATCAATAATCTATCATAAAAATGTAATATATTATCTTCACACGATATATAAATTTTAAGATCTAAATACTTTCCATTTTTTTCATGAATAATATCACTTAGGAAACTGCAAAGTCACTTTTTTTCTACCCGACCCGACGCTAATTTTTTTTTAAATTTTCAACCCGAACCCGACACGACCCGAAAGCATTTTAAATTTTTTAGCCCGATCGACCCGAAATCATTTTAAATATTTTAAACCCGACCCAAATGCATTTTAAAATTTTCAACCCGAAAGCGTTAAAATTTTTTAACTAATCCCTTTCGAATGTGTTTTAAATTTTGGTATCCAACGCGAGAGTAAGGGCTTGTCTTAATAATGGATTTTGCTGCGCAGCAAAAATTGTTGTACGGGTTATAACAAAGCCGTGTCTTAACTTTGAATTCACCGCAGATTTACATTTCAGACGCATAACATAACAGCGATTAATCTCAAGAGTTGAAATAAACAAAAAAACGTGTTTAACTATCAAAATATTAATAATTACAACCGAGTTTGACACATGAAATTGAATCGGATATTTGATGAAGATAAATTCGCGCCATTTGAGTCTGAATCCGATATTAAGACAAGCCCTAAGAAAAATTGCGGTGTGCATGGGCGTAGTCAGGGGGTGGCAGGGACGGGCGGATGTTCCCCTCTAAATCCAAAAAATCTTAGATATTTTATCAAATTATGGCTAAAATTTAAAAAATGGTCCCTTAATCATTATTGCCCCCCTCTTATTTCAATTTCCTGCTACTCCCATTAGGGTGTTTAAAATTTAATCGACTAATTAAAGCGCGAATTATGAAACTAATTGAATGCACAGATTTTGATTACTAAATTTATTTTAATGATTTATTATAGATACATATATATGATAGCATACAGTATCTGGTCATATTCAATTTGAAATATAGAGTTTTGCAAATAAATTATTGAATAAATTTAAACCTAATCTTATTTGTATTATGAATATATATTTATGTAATTTAAATTAATAATGAACTACCACTTCACACTATTTAAATATTATTTAAAAATATTAATTTGTTGATATATTTTACCTTTCACGAGTCAAATTTAAATTTGTGTCCAAATTAAAAAAATCAGATTTAGAAAAACAAAAGGAATGTTAATTAACTTATTGAGAAATCTTCAATCATAAATTTCAATATTAAATAAAAAATATTATACATAATAGCATTATTTTTGAAGATATGTCTCGTGTATTCTGCAATGTAAGATTCATAACCCTTGACCCGACACTTTAAATCCAACCCGACCCGACCCGAAAGCGTATTAAAATTTTCAACCCGGACCCGACCCGAAAGCATTCCAAAATTTTCAACCCGAACCCGAAGACATTTCAAAATTTTTAACTTGAACCCGACCCGATATCGGGTCGGGTCTCGGGTCACCCGTGCAGTTCTCTAGTATCACCCATCCTTCAAGGTATCATCAATCCCTTGCGATTGATAGATAGTCATCTATCAAGTTTAATCTAATTAATTTATCCTCTTAATCTTAGAATCAGACTCATTAGAAACGGAAATTAATCTTGAGAACGTATCTGCACATTTATTTGTCGCATTTGGCATATATCAATATAGAAGTCATGATGTAACAACTTCGTAGCCCATCTAACTAATCTGTTAAGTTACTTCACTGAGGTCTCTATTTGGAACCGGGCTCTAAGGGACAATGGTCCGTAATTAAGGTAAATTTTCGACCAAAAATGTATTCATGAATTTATTTATCGCGAACATTATGGCAGCAGCTTCGCGATCTATGACTGAATAATTTGACTCGGCGAAGAGTGCGAGAAGCAAAAGATATAGGGTCTTTCCTGACCAGTAAAAAATTTATGTGCAATTATTGTCCCCAAACCCGTGTCCGATGTGTCACTAGAAATTATAAAGGGTAAATTATTAATTGCTATGCAATTTATGGGCTCGTTTTTGGTGCGTCGTCCGTCGTCCGTCGTCCGTCGTCCACCAAGTTATTGGCGCCAGCTTTGTGACCTGGATATCCCGGGTTCAAGCCAGGGAGAGGACGAATTTTTTTTTTAATTTTTTTAAATTAAATTAATATTTTGTTCTTGTTAATACCATTAGTAATATGAATTTTTGACCATCCGCTGGCTACTGACCAATGAAAAAAATGACCATTGGCCAAATAAAGCTAAATTTTTAATTGCTATATGCAATTTATGGTATTTTTTCGTCTTTGATTAGGTTAACATTGATAATTACCCTATGCCCTTTCCTACAAGGGCCTACGCCTCTACTGATATGGGTCCCTGTGCCCCTTACCAAAGCCTATGCCTTTACTGATATGGGTCCCTGTGCCCCTTACCAAACCCTATGCCTTTACTAATGTGGGTTCGAATCCCGGAGAGGGCAAATTTTTTTATTTATTTTTTAAATTAAATTAATTAATTGTTCTTGTTAAAAACCATTGATAATGTGACCTTTTGGCCGTCCGCTGGCTACTGACCAATGAAAAAAATGACCATTGGCCAAAATATGTATCGAAATTATTTTTTTCGTTTTTTTTGACTATTATGATTGTTCCTGTTACTACCATTGCTATTGTGACTTTTTGGCCGTCCGTTGGCTGCTGACCAATGGAAAAAAATGACCATTGGCCAAAATGTGTATCGAAATTATTTTTTTCGTTTTTTTTGACTATTATGATTGTTCCTGTTACTACCATTGCTATTGTGACTTTTTGGCCGTCCGTTGGCTGCTGACTAATGGAAAAAATGACCATTGGCCAAAATGTGATTCGAAAATTTTTTTTTCGTTTTTTTTTGACTATTATGAATTTATATCCACTTTTACCGTGTCCTGGCTGCTGACCAAGGGAAAAAAATGACCATTGGCCAAAATGTGATTCGAAAATTTTTTTTCGTTTTTTTGACTCTTATGAGTTTATATCCACTTTTACCGTGTCCTGGCTGCTGACCAATAGAAAAAAATGACCATTGGCCAAATTGTAAATCGAAATTTTTTTTCCGTTTTTTTTGACTCTTATGATTGTTCCTGTTAATACCATTGATAATATGACTTTTTGGCCATCCGCTGGCTGCTGACCAATGGAAAAAATGACCATTGGCCAAAGTGAGCATCAAAAAATTTTTTTCCGTTTTTTTTGGCTATCATTGACTTATAGAGTATCTGTTGGTACTGACCAATGAAAAAAAATGACCATTGGCCAGATTTTATATATAACCTAAAAATTTATTATAGATGGTCTAACAGACAGCCAACTATGTAATATATATTTTTAACCTTATAAATGCATACATATTTTTTTATTGGGTTAATATATTTCATTTAATTAGATTTTGATTTCATAGAAAACCTAAAAAGTAATAGTTAAAAAAATATAGGTATTAGATTCTAATTTACGATACAATATATTGATAGAACACAAAATTCGAAACCTCCTTCAAAGGTATAATCATAGCCCGTTCTTTCTAATTAAATTCAATCTACTATTAAACTATTAAAACACGAATTGTACTTTAGATGGCGCGCGTAAGTTTATATAATTAGTAAAATTTTCTACGTGTTATAGATATTACACCGCACGTGTGGCCGGGAAATGTCCGATATTTTTAAAACGAAAAGGTATTTTAGGAATCTGAAAAGGCTATTTTACCCCTGGCCGCCCTGGGCACCTACGGGTAAAGTTTCGAGCGAATCGGGAGGGAAGTTTCAGAATTTAGCCCTTTTTTAAAACTAAAAGGAATTTTTATTTTAGTTTTTTTTTTCTTTAAAATTAAATTAATATTATGTTCTTGTTAATACCATTGATAATTTGACTTTTTGACCGTCCGCTGGCTACTGACCGATGAAAAACACTGATTTTTTAAACATAAAACAGAACTTTATTATTTCATTATCTATATAAATAACATAATAACTTCTTTTATTTTAATACCAGCATGGTGTGATGGGTTATAGCGCACGGCTTGTAAACAGGGTGACCTGGATGTCCCAGGTTCAAGCTCGGGAGGGGCAAAATTTTTATTTTTTTTTAAATTAAATTAATATTTTGTTCTTGTTAATATCATTGATAATATGACTTTTTGATCGTTCGCAGGCTACTGACCAATGGAAAAAATGACCATTGGCCAAATAAATCGAAATTTTTTTTTCGTTTTTGAATTGGTTAACATTGATAATTACCCTATGCCCTCCCCTACAAGGGTCTATAACTAATTATTTTGCATTTAATACCCCCCTATAGGCATTCTCGCCCCTTCCTACCTTTCTCGCTTATAAATTGCATAGCATATATGCTACGTTTATACGGAGTATAGATGAGTCGCCCCCCCCCTCCCCTTCACCTACTCCCCTTCCCACGAGGGCCGAAGGCCCGAGTTTTTTTGATAAGGAATGATTGTTTTGTCTATTAAAATTAAGTTTTTTATCTCATTAAAAGCTTGTGTTTCTTTTGTACTCCAATTCCATTTTACTTTAATTGATGTTTACATCTTATATATAAAAATTATGTGTGTATGTGTGTATATGTGTGTCCCGCCACCAATTTTGTAAAACCAGACCGATTTGGCACAAAATTTCACAGTTTATTCCCCACACTCCCGAGCATGTTTTAAGGTTTGTTTGAGCCTAATCGGTCCAGGAGTTTTCGAGAGGTCAAGTTTTTTCTGTTTTATAAGTTTTGGCACTTAATAAAGACGTCATATTGTGACAACAATCAAATTTAATAATGATAAGACGTTTTTTTTATTCAGAAACAATACAAATAATCAGAATTGTTTTAAAGGTAAATTTTTTTTCATCCCGATAATCTACAACGTACCAAGTCAAACGTTATAAAGACCATAGACTACATAGACTGCTCATGTCATATATTCCATATGGCAAATTGTGTGTGAAATTTGCCTCCATTTTGATGAACAATACCGTCCTATATCACATAATGGCGTTTTGCGCTGTGCCGTTTTTTTCGAACAGGGGTAAAGAAAAAAAGTTTTGATTCCATAAATAAGTAAGATATTACTTAAGATATGATATTTTTAAAAAATTTATTATTGACACATTTCACGACCCTTACCTTTTTTCCTATAATCTCTGCCTTCCACGTTGTAAAGTTTCACAGCTCTCATAGCTTGAAAACGTGAAATTTCCAGTAAAATAGCTATTTCAGTATACGATTTGCCCTCTTGACTTAGCTTGATTGCCAATCTTCTCGTTTCATATCGAAATTATTTTTTTCGTTTTTTTTGACTATTATGATTGTTCCTGTTACTACCATTGCTATTGTGACTTTTTGGCCGTCCGTTGGCTGCTGACCAATGGAAAAAAATGACCATTGGCCAAAATGTGTATCGAAATTATTTTTTTCGTTTTTTTTGACTATTATGATTGTTCCTGTTACTACCATTGCTATTGTGACTTTTTGGCCGTCCGTTGGCTGCTGACTAATGGAAAAAATGACCATTGGCCAAAATGTGATTCGAAAATTTTTTTTTCGTTTTTTTTTGACTATTATGAATTTATATCCACTTTTACCGTGTCCTGGCTGCTGACCAAGGGAAAAAAATGACCATTGGCCAAAATGTGATTCGAAAATTTTTTTTCGTTTTTTTGACTCTTATGAGTTTATATCCACTTTTACCGTGTCCTGGCTGCTGACCAATAGAAAAAAATGACCATTGGCCAAATTGTAAATCGAAATTTTTTTTCCGTTTTTTTTGACTCTTATGATTGTTCCTGTTAATACCATTGATAATATGACTTTTTGGCCATCCGCTGGCTGCTGACCAATGGAAAAAATGACCATTGGCCAAAGTGAGCATCAAAAAAATTTTTTCCGTTTTTTTTGGCTATCATTGACTTATAGAGTATCTGTTGGTACTGACCAATGAAAAAAAATGACCATTGGCCAGATTTTATATATAACCTAAAAATTTATTATAGATGGTCTAACAGACAGCCAACTATGTAATATATATTTTTAACCTTATAAATGCATACATATTTTTTTATTGGGTTAATATATTTCATTTAATTAGATTTTGATTTCATAGAAAACCTAAAAAGTAATAGTTAAAAAAATATAGGTATTAGATTCTAATTTACGATACAATATATTAATAGAACACAAAATTCGAAACCTCCTTCAAAGGTATAATCATAGCCCGTTCTTTCTAATTAAATTCAATCTACTATTAAACTATTAAAACACGAATTGTACTTTAGATGGCGCGCGTAAGTTTATATAATTAGTAAAATTTTCTACGTGTTATAGATATTACACCGCACGTGTGGCCGGGAAATGTCCGATATTTTTAAAACGAAAAGGTATTTTAGGAATCTGAAAAGGCTATTTTACCCCTGGCCGCCCTGGGCACCTACGGGTAAAGTTTCGAGCGAATCGGGAGGGAAGTTTCAGAATTTAGCCCTTTTTTAAAACTAAAAGGAATTTTTATTTTAGTTTTTTTTTTCTTTAAAATTAAATTAATATTATGTTCTTGTTAATACCATTGATAATTTGACTTTTTGACCGTCCGCTGGCTACTGACCGATGAAAAACACTGATTTTTTAAACATAAAACAGAACTTTATTATTTCATTATCTATATAAATAACATAATAACTTCTTTTATTTTAATACCAGCATGGTGTGATGGGTTATAGCGCACGGCTTGTAAACAGGGTGACCTGGATGTCCCAGGTTCAAGCTCGGGAGGGGCAAAATTTTTATTTTTTTTTAAATTAAATTAATATTTTGTTCTTGTTAATATCATTGATAATATGACTTTTTGATCGTTCGCAGGCTACTGACCAATGGAAAAAATGACCATTGGCCAAATAAATCGAAATTTTTTTTTCGTTTTTGAATTGGTTAACATTGATAATTACCCTATGCCCTCCCCTACAAGGGTCTATAACTAATTATTTTGCATTTAATACCCCCCTATAGGCATTCTCGCCCCTTCCTACCTTTCTCGCTTATAAATTGCATAGCATATATGCTACGTTTATACGGAGTATAGATGAGTCGCCCCCCCCCCTCCCCTTCACCTACTCCCCTTCCCACGAGGGCCGAAGGCCCGAGTTTTTTTGATAAGGAATGATTGTTTTGTCTATTAAAATTAAGTTTTTTATCTCATTAAAAGCTTGTGTTTCTTTTGTACTCCAATTCCATTTTACTTTAATTGATGTTTACATCTTATATATAAAAATTATGTGTGTATGTGTGTATATGTGTGTCCCGCCACCAATTTTGTAAAACCAGACCGATTTGGCACAAAATTTCACAGTTTATTCCCCACACTCCCGAGCATGTTTTAAGGTTTGTTTGAGCCTAATCGGTCCAGGAGTTTTCGAGAGGTCAAGTTTTTTCTGTTTTATAAGTTTTGGCACTTAATAAAGACGTCATATTGTGACAACAATCAAATTTAATAATGATAAGACGTTTATTTTTATTCAGAAACAATACAAATAATCAGAATTGTTTTAAAGGTAAATTTTTTTTCATCCCGATAATCTACAACGTACCAAGTCAAACGTTATAAAGACCATAGACTACATAGACTGCTCATGTCATATATTCCATATGGCAAATTGTGTGTGAAATTTGCCTCCATTTTGATGAACAATACCGTCCTATATCACATAATGGCGTTTTGCGCTGTGCCGTTTTTTTCGAACAGGGGTAAAGAAAAAAAGTTTTGATTCCATAAATAAGTAAGATATTACTTAAGATATGATATTTTTAAAAAATTTATTATTGACACATTTCATAAAAATTGAAAATGTAAAAACTGTAATGTTATTAAAATTTTTTAAAAATATCATATATTTAGTAATATCTTACTTATTTATGGAATCAAAACCTTTTTTCTTTACCTCTCCTGTTCGAAAAAAACGGCAGAGCGCAAAACGCCATTATGTGATATAGGACGGTATTGTTCATCAAAATGGCGGAAAAAACACACACATTTTATACCGTGATGAGCAGTCTATGTAGTCTATGATAAAGACACTAAATATAAAAATAACTAAAAATAACTAAAAATAACTAAAAACCCTAAAAACACCTATTGTAATATGAATCACGTTCATTTTACTCTATCCCAAAAAAGAAAACCAATTTTAGTTTATCAAAATTATCATTATATAAAGGTCAATAATGGGACAGATTCAAAATCTAACTACAGATGTAGAGTAAATGAATGTGGTGGCAGAGGTTTCTATTCAGATGCAAGGTTTACAATGACACATGCACATGACAATCTCCCACATAAAAGTATTTTAATATTAATTTACTTATTATATTATAGAGTACCCTAATTATGGATTGATACCTTCAGATCTACCTATTTCCCATTTGAGTAATATAATTTAAAAATTTATATCATCATTTCTATAGACAATGGATCTATACAACCATCCCACGTAAATGATGAAACAATTCTACCTATATCCCATTTGAGTAATTTAATTTAAAAACTTATATCATCATTTCTATAGACAGTGGATCTATACAATCATCTTACTTAAATGATGCAACAAATCTACCTATATCCCATTTGAATTTAATTTAAAAACTTATATCATCATTTCTATAGACAGTGGATCTATACAATCATCTTACTTAAATCATGCAACAAATCTACCTATATCCCATTTGAGTAATTAAATTTAAAAACTTATATCATCATTTCTATAGACAGTGGATCTATACAATCAGCTTACTTAAATGATGCAACAAATCTACCTATATCCCATTTGAGTAATTAAATTTAAAAACTTATATCATCATTTCTATAGACAGTGGATCTATACAATCATCTTACTTAAATCATGCAACAAATCTACCTATATTCCATTTGAGTAATTTAATTTAAAAACTTATATCATCATTTCTATAGACAGTGGATCTATACAACCATCCCACCTAAATGATGAAACAAATCTACCTATATCCCATTTGGGTAATTTCATTTAAAAACTTATATGATCATTTCTAGACAGTGGATCTATACAATCATCTTACTTAAATGATGCAATAATCTCTACTATCCCCACATCCCATAATTTTAAACTAATTTATATTAATTGCTTTCAAGTGTTAATTAAAAATAACTGCTAAATTACAATTTAATATTATATCTTTTTAATCTAACATAATCTAATTAAGGTTCAATTGTGGATGCAGAAATTTTGATGGATGTAGTGCAACGAATCCAAAGCACCCAGCAAAGTATTTTCACTATTCGTATTAAATAATATTGTTTTTTATCTAGATATGAAATTTATAACGTCCCGCAAAGGTGTTGTCCTTTATTATCGTGCATATCTATATCTTAAAACAAGAAGAACTTCCACTGCTACCTATTATCGCTGTAGGACTAAAACTTGCCCTGGGGGAGCTAAAATAAGAACTGGTCCCGAAGTTATTCATGTGCATAATCATGAAGAACCTAGGGAGGAATATGAGTATTTGATTACAGTGAAAGAGTTGAAGGAGGTCGTGTTGGCGGATCCTCGGGAAAAACTGAGGTTAATCTATCAAAAAGTACTTGCCCAAAGGTTACGTGAGGTCACTGACCTCGTCCTTTACCCAAGGGCGAACCCTACACTTGAATCCATAAAAAAAACCTTCAACGCTTAAATCATAAACGAGTGAAGGACCCGAAAAACAATGAGGAGATTATCTTGGATCCCGAGCATTGCTTCACCGAGAACACTGAACGATTTTTGCTATGGAATCGGGAAAATCGCCTCTTGTTGTTCGGGACACCCACGACTTTGAAGATTATGTGCTCTACTGACAATATCTATTCAGATGGGACTTACTACGTATGCCCCCCTCTGTTTAGTCAAGTAATAGTAGTTTTTTGATAACTTTCAATTAATAGGTCTACACAATTCATACCTTTTACAGAGGGCACATGATTCCGGTCGTGTATGCCCTGCTGCCAGATAAAACGTATGATACGTATAAAATGATGTTTGACCAGTTAAAAATATTGTGCCGGGAGCATAATCTCGTTTTTCAGCCCGATTATGCTCAAATCGATTTTGAAAAAGCGGCTGAGTTAGCCCTTGAAGATTGCTTCCCAGGTATTTCTGTAAGAGGTATCTTATTTATCAATAACATATATTTAAATTAGGGTGCTTATTCCATTATTGCCAAGCCCTTTTTCGAAGGCTTGGGCATGAAGGCATCAGAAGTTCTTACAACGAGAATGCCCATTTTAAAAAATTGGTAAAGCGGGCCCTTGCCCTTCCTTTTTTAGAAGAGGGCGACGTTTTAAGTGTGTTTCACTCGCTTGCCAATGACCCACTTGTTCGGTCCAACGAAAAAATTAAAAAAAAATTTGTTTACATTCATCATACCTGGGTTTGGTCAACAGCCACCTTTCCTTATAAGGTTTGGCAGAGGCTAACTGTTACGGGACCCCGTACCAATAATCATCTTGAGGGGTTCCACAACAGCATAAAATGCCTTGTTGGCCAGGCCCATCCTGTTATATATGTTTTTATTGAATTTTTACGCAAAGTACAGTCAATGACTGACTTAAATTTATTACATATCTCGCAAGGGAAGCAAGTTTCCGCTCCCAACAAAAAATATGTAGATATTAATAATAATATAAATCGTTTGTTAAATTCTTATCGATCTAACGAGATCGATAAATTTGAATTTATTGACAGTGTATCCGTTTATATGTATTTACAATCTCATGAATCAATTACAACCATATAAATAAAATTTATTTCTAGTTTTTTATAAATTTTTATAGTAAGGTGTGTTTTTCATCTTAATTATTAATCAGAATCTTTTTAATAAATATTGCCAATTCTAGTTTAGGTTTAAGGAAATCAAATATCACTATCTTCAAGGATCTATTTGTAAAAACAAATTAAAATAATTTTTTGTAAAATAAATGTCGCTTGCTTATAATGATTAGTCCTTGAAATAAAACTAAAAGATCATTTGATAATGTTTATTTACAAACATAAACAATAAAATCTCAAAATAAAATTTATATGCCCCGTAATAAGAAAACGAAAAGATCTCTCTATATTTTTAATAAAACTTTAACAGACTAAATATTTACAATTCTTAACCTTAACTACATTTCCAATTCAATCAAAAATTATATCTAAGCCAATATAAATTTTTTATTATATAATAAACTTTACTAATTTAAAACTAATACAATTAGAGTTAGGCAATTATAATTAAATTAATTTTTTATGCTAATAAATTATATTATAATATCCTTGCACCCTTTTTTTATATAATACCTTTTATACTAAAATATTGTCTATTATTTTATCTTTATTTTTATATTTTAAATATGTACCTAAATGCGGTACTATGAAACGTTTGACTTTATAACATTTGACCCGGATTCAATCTACAAATAATCGGAGCCTTTTTTCCATCCCGACAATCTACAAATAATCGGAGCCGCTAACAATTTTGGAAATCTACCAGACAGATTTGGTTCTAAATTTCACGCTACATTCCTGACACTCCGGAATGCAAAAAAAAAATTTCCATCCCGATAATCTACAAATAATCGCAGCCTTTTTTCCATCCCGACAATCTACAAATAATCGGAGCCGCTAACAATTTTAGAAATCTACCCGACCGATTTGGTTCAAAATTTTACATTTCATTCCTGACACTCCGGAATACAAAAAAAACAGATAAAAGACAATCTACAAATAATCGGAGCCGCTACCAATTTTGTAAATCTACCAGACCGATTTGGTTCAAAATTTCACACTTCATTCCTGACACTCCGGAATACAAAAAAAAAATTTTCCATCCCGATAATCTACAAATAATCGGAGCCTTTTTTCCCATCCCGACAATCTACAAATAATCGGAGCCGCCAACAATTTTGGAAATCTACCAGACCGATTTGGTTCAAAATTTCAAACTTCATTCTTGACACTCCGGAATGCGAAAAAAATCATTCGGCAGAATATTACCTAAATCAAAAACAGATAAAACAAGGAGAGCAGCTAAAACTCCTCAACATCGTGAAGTACGGTTGCGCGATAATCGCGAGAGAAATTTAACTACAATAGAAGCTGAGACATCGGAAGAGCGAAACGACAGACTAGCCACTAAACGCTCACAAGCCACAACTTCACGAGCTAGCGAATCAGCTGAAGAGCGAATCGAAAGACTAAACAATATGCGATCACGAGCTACAACTTCACGTGCTACCGAATCAGCTGATGAGCGAATCGAAAGACTAGCCACTAAACGCTCACGAGCCATAACTTCACGTGCTACCGAATCAGCTGAGTAGCGAATCGAAAGACTAGACAATATGCGATTACGAGCCACAACTTCACGTGCTACCGAATAAGCTGATGAGCTAATCGAAAGACTAGCCACTAAACGCTCACGAGCCACAACTTCACGTGCTACCGAATCAGCTGATGAGCGAATCGAAAGACTAGACAATATGCGATTACGAGCCACAACTTCACGTGCTACCGAATAAGCTGATGAGCTAATCGAAAGACTAGCCACTAAACGCTCACGAGCCACAAGTTCACGTGCTACCGAATCAGCTGATAAGCGAATCGAAAGACTAGATAATATGCGATCAAGAGCCACAACTTCACGTGCTACCGAATCAGCTGATGAGCGAATCGAAAGACTAGCCACTAAACGCTCACGAGCCACAACTTCACGAGCCATAGAATCAGCTAAAGAGCGAATCGAAAGACTTAACAATATGCGATCACGATACAGACGCTCAACATATAGTTCGCGAGCCAGTTTGAAATTAGCAGCGTTTCATTATGATATGGCGTTTGATTACAGCATGCACCCCAATGTCATGATTGGTCAAATGGATACGATGTGTTTGCATTGTCGTGCTTTGCGGTTCCCTAAAAAAAATCCTGGAATGTGTTGTTCGAATGGCAAAATCCATTTGCCACCTCTGGGTGATCCACCTGAACCGCTCTTATCTTATGTATCTGGAACTAATACATTGTCTAAACACTTCCTCCAACACATTCGCAAGTACAACGCATGCTTCCAAATGACATCGTTCGGAGCAACTAAAATTTTGAATGATGAAGGTTACATGCCCACATTTAAAGTGCAAGGACAAATTTACCATCAAATCGGTTCTCTTCTACCATTACCAGATATCGATCAAAGATTTTTGCAAGTTTATTTCATGGGCGATACGGAGGCTGATCGACGTTGTGGGATTCATGCAGGAGTCAAACGTGAAATCATCATTGGCTTGCAACATTTATTCCACAACAAAAACCATTTAATTAAATTATTCAAAATCGCATTAAAGCGAATGCCAACGGATGATTATAAAATCGTAATCAAAGCAGATAGAACACCATCAGGCGCACATGAAAGACGCTTTAGCACCAACAATCGATGAAGTGGCAATCGTAATGGTCGGAATAGAATTTGATCGTCGAGATATCATTATCTCCAGATGGGATGAAAATCTGTAAAGTATTGATGCAACACACAGATCATATGATGCCCTTCAATATCCTACATTATTTTGGCAAGGATAAGACGGATACCACTTTAATGTGATGCAAATTAATCCTGATTCAGGGGCCGCGACAACAAAAAAGGTGAATGTTATACTCTTTGTTATACGATGTTCTAGCGAAAATGATAATATGTGATCTTAATCTACTAAATTTCTTTCTCTTACAGGTGTCTTCTATGGATTATTATGCAGATTAGAGCCCAGCAATATAACCACATCTTGAAGTGCCGACACCTATTCCATCAATACATTGTCGATATGTATGCAAAAATCGAGAGCGAACGCCTTCTTTTCATCCGTCTTAATCAGAGGTTACTCCGTGCCGAAAATTATATTCACTTGCGAGATGCAATCGAACATGATGGTCACGCAAGCAATATTGGACAAATGGTCATACTTCCAGCTACGTATACCGGCAGTCCTAGACACATGCATGAATATACACAAGATGTGATGACATATGTGCGCAAATACGGATGTCCAGATCTTTTCATTACCTTCACCTGCAATCCGGCTTGGACTGAGATCACTCAGTTGCTCTTGGCAGGCCAAGCATCATCTCATCGACATGATCTCACCGCCAGAGTATTTAGGCAAAAACTAATGCGCCTCATCGATGTCATCACCAAAGATCACATTTACGGAGAAACTATCTGCTGGCTATATTCCATAGAATGGCAAAAAAGAGGCTTACCACACGCTCACATCCTAATTTGGCTGAAGGACAAAATTTTTCCTACTCATATTGATAATATTATATCGGCTGAACTGCCTGATCCACAAGAAAATCCGCTACTATTTAAAATCATCAGTCGTCATATGATTCATGCACCGTGCGGAGCAATGAATAGAGATTCACCATGTATGAAAGAAGGAAAATGCATCAAAAAATATCCAAACTAAAACTGGTGGCGACAGCTATCCGCTGTATAGACGCCGTAATCCAAACGATGGAGGTAATAGAGTCACCATCAAAGTGAAAACTGTTCCCGTAGTAATCGACAATAGATGGATCGTCCCATACACTCCGTTGCTTTCAAAAATGTTCAAGGCCCACATGAACGGGGAGTATTGCAATTCAGTGAAGTCTATAAAATACATCTGCAAATACGTCACCAAAGGCAGTGATATGGCAGTTTTTGGACTTACTAATACGCAAGCCGATGAAATCACACAATTTCAAATGGGACGTTACATCAGCAGTAATGAAGCTGTCTGGCGCATTCTCGGGTTCCCTATTCACGAACGCTATCCAACTGTTGTACATCTCGCCGTTCACTTGGAAAATGGCCAACGTGTCTACTTCACGTAAGAGAACGCTATACATAGAGCGGCGCAACCACCTAATACAACACTGCAAGCTTTTTTCCTGTTGTGCCAAAATGATGTTTTCGCAAAAACTTTGCTCTACCACGAAATCCCAAATTATTACACCTAGAACTTATCAAAAAAAGTGTTTCATAGAAGAAAACAAGGCACAATAGTTCCTGGAAATTCAAGCGTACGTATGTCTGATGCTTTGGGTTGAATGTATACTGTTCATCCCAATAACGTCGAATGTTATTTTTTAAGAATGTTGCTCCACAATGTCAAACGACCAACATCATTTCAATCCATTAGAACCATTTATGGTAAAGTGTGTGACACATATAGACAAGCATGTCTCAAACTTCGTTTGCTTGAAAATGCCCGACATTGGAATACGAGATTAGAGGAAGCATCGCTCATACGTCTCCCGCACCAAATACGCAATTTATTTGCGATTATTTTGACAACTTGCGCACCATCTAATCCAAAAGATCTTTGGGATACACACAAAGAAAGCCTCAGTGAAGATATCCTTTTACAAGTACGGAGAATGCATCCGGATATGGAGATACCAATTTCCGAGGACATCTTCAATCGAGCTCTTATATTACTTGACGACATATGTCTATCCATAAACAATAAAATGTTATGTCAGCTCGAATTGCCTGCACCTAGACGTGATAGAATCAATGATCACGACAGTGACTTAATGGCGTGAAAAACAATACGACGTGGCTCAGCTACAATTGTTTGTTAACGCTCAGGAAATACTCTTAGTCGCTGACCAAAAATATGCCTATACCACCGTCATGAAATACGTCACAAACGGTAACGGAGGCCTACTTTTCCTAAATGCGCCAGGAGGAACCGGAAAAACATTTCTTCTTAATCTGATATTGGCTGAAATTCGGAGAAATGATAAGATAGCTCTCGCTGTCGCGTCATCGGGCAAAGCAGCCACGTTACTCGATGGAGGCCGCACAGCGCATTCAACTTTCAAACTCCCATTGAATCTAAATATAAATGAAACTCCTACTTGCAACATCAGTAGGAACTCGGGTATTGCCACGGTACTAAAGACATGCACAATCATCATTTGGGATGAATGTACGATGGCACATAAAAAAGCACTCGAGGCGCTGGATCGTACACTCCGAGATTTGAGACTGCACGTCCGAAGGAGCTCTTTTGCTGCTAGCCGGTGACTTCCGTCAAACCTTGCCAGTCATCCCAAAGTCAAAACCCTCAGATGGCCTGAAAGCACCATATCTTTGGAGAAGTGTGAAGATAATCACGCTAACCACCAAATGCGTGTTCATTTACTTCAAGATGATTCGGCGCAACCATTTGCTAACCAACTGTTGGACTTTGGATACGGTAAATTTTCAATTGAACCCTCAACGCACGAAATATCATTTCCATCGCACTTTTGCAAAATACAGTCATCAATTGAAGATGTCGTAAATATGGTGTTCCCGGAAATTGTTATTAACTTTACAAATCACGACTGGCTTTGTGAACGGGCTATCTTGGCTCCGAAGAATGACGACGTGAACAAAATAAATAATCGCATTCCATTGAACATTCCCGGTGAACCATTTACTTACACATCTGTTGACTTAGTGATGCAGATCTGGCGGTGAATTATCCAACTGAATTTCTAAATTCATTAGAACCATCGGGAATGCCACCTCACAAATTGATTCTGAAAATTGGTAACCTATAATGATCCTTCGCAATTTAAATCCACCTAAGCTGTATAACGGAACTAGACTTGCGGTAAAACAACTACTGCCAAACGTCATTGAAGCGACAATCATCAGCGGCTAAAGTAAAGGAGAAGATGTACTGATTCCGCGCATTCCAATGCTTCCAACCGATTTGCCCTTCGAATTCAAGCGCCTACAGTTTCCTGTGCGCTTAGCTTTTGCAATTACAATCAATAAAGCTCAAGGACAATCACTAAGCGTTGCTGGATTGAATTTATAAAAACCATGTTTTTCACATGGTCAATTATATGTTGCTTGCTCCAGAGCACCGAGAAATCTGTTCCTTTTCGCACCTGATGGAAAAACTAAAAATGTCGTATTTCCTCTCGCATTGCGATGATCACCTGTCTTGCCAATTATTATTAGTGCGGTATGTTATGTGGGATCATTTTTAAATGTTTACTTTTTGATTTATTATTGCGTTATGTTGTATTCGTACGCGTTGCACTGTATACGGAAATAGAACAATAGAAGTAGAACATATAGACATCTTATTTTTACTTCAATAACCGCTTTATGATCATATAGGCCCTAAAATTCCAACACAATTTAATACACCCGGGTAAATGGCAAAACAACGTTTGCCGGGTTTATCTAATATATAATTGAACTTTTGGATTGCAAATTCGGGAAAAAACTTTCAGCGTAATTATCTAGACATAAGAACGATCCTAATTCCTTACGATTAATTGTTAGTTCAAATTTTTAATCGCCTCAACCTTGTTCATTGGAGTGAATACCATATTTTACTGATTTTTTGAACAATTTAACTTTATTTAGTGTGTTATCAATCTTGCTTTTATGAATAAATTCAAAGTATTTAACGATTTTTATTATGCTTTTTGTTGTTTTTACCACTTTTCCATACATTGTCCATAAATACCCTAAGGCCATTTAGATCTATAAGTAACTTTTCGTATATCGGTAAAAAATTATGGCTGCCGTGGTTGACCCAAAAGGTAGTCGTTGGTATTAAAAATAACAAATATGCGTAGCCTATTTTTTAAAATCTTCCTTAAAAACTTGTAATTGCAAGAAAGCAACTCTTAAATTTATAATAGAGAATAATTTACAGCCTGCTATTTTACTTGAAACATCATTCAACGAAGCCAGGTGATTAATATCTTTCGATAAATTTTTTTTTGGTTTTGATCTGAAATCCCCACAGATCTTGACGTCACCCGATTTATTTTTGATTCTGTGTTGTTGGAGGATCAATTTTTCGAATTACCGTCATGTTTTAAACGTTTTATTTAGGTTTCGATTGCCGGGCCTAGTGAAAAAGGTAAGATTTCAATGAATCTTTAAGCCAAATTAATATTTATATTTATTTTGTTTTTATCTGAAGATGTCCTTTATAGATGAAATATATTAATTATAATTATTTTTTAACACCCTTTTCTATTCCCGAAATAAATCCATATAAAATGACTTCTAATTTTACTAAGATGTGTTTTGCGAATATAAGATATAAAATGATTTTTCTATACTCGTCAGTTATATTTTGAAGTCCAAAAATTAATTTCAAATGATATTAGTAATCATCGAAATTACTTAAATTGTAGGGTGTAATATCTCTCACTCGATAAATTGATTTCCCGACACTCGATGCGAAATGCGAATCGATATTTGGCTTGTTATCGGCGTCCTGATAAGTTATGACGATAATTCAAATACTAATTTAATAGACTACTCGAACTAGGTTTGCACATAAATGAATAATGATGAATGCGGAAAAACTATCAAAGTTTGCCTAAAAAATTATGTTCGGAAGGAGGTTGCATGTTATAATGGGATTTCCGCTGGAAAGGGTGAAAATATCCTAAAAAGGTTGTATGGATTATAATGCTTGGTGACACTAAGGGAGGTGACCCGTAGGCTCTTAGGACCACCATCCTGGTATTTAAAAGTCACAACAGCATTTATATAATGTCAATTAAGCAAAGAGGATCACCCTTACCCCTCCTGACAACCACCTTATTCTCATACTCTCTCTCTCACTCATTTAGTTTTGAGTCTTATTTATTTGCAAAAATGATGCTTCTTACATATAAACTTTATATGCGCGACACGAAAAAATGTCATTAGTTTGCCAAATAGACTGACATTAATAACACAGCTCTACAAATTTTGACTTTGTGATCAAATCCGGCAATCCGACCAATAATTCTGATAGAAAATTTTGCGCTGAAAAATAATATGTTTTAAGTTTTTTTCTACGATTACTAGTTTTTTTAGAGATACGAGGTTGAAAGTGCCAAAAATGCCCTTTTTAAGCCTTTTTGAGGCTATATTGCCACGGTATTTTTAGTATTTAGTGAAAAATAGTAATATAATCATGTAGATTAAAGTTTCATCTATAGGTCCATCAATTTACATTTTTTTGTTACACCTCTGTTTTACATTTTTTTGTTACACCTCTGTATTTAAATTTATTTGCGTTTTTGTGAACCCCTTCCCCTTATCAAAATTCGTCCCACTATGTCTGGAAAAAAAGTACATTAGTTAGAGTACATACTACACACGCGCTGTTTACTCACACATCTCTCTTTCTCCATCTCCTCCACTCCCGCCCCCATATCTATCCAAGCACACATGAAGGGGCGGGAGTGGAGGAGAAAGAGAGGAGAGTAGGTGAAGGGAGAGAGATATGTGTTAGTAAACATCGCGTACGCAGTATGAACTCTAATGTACTCCGTTTACCAGACATCGTGGGACGAATTTTGATAAGGAGAAAGGGTTTATGCAAACGCGTATAAATTTTAATATAAGGGTGATATAAAAAAATAAAATAATAGCCCTATAGATAAAACCTTAATCTACATGAATATATTACTATTTTTCACTAAATATTAAAAATGCCGTGGCAATATAGCCTCAAAAAGACTTAAAAAGGGCATTTTTGGCACTTTCAACCTCGTATATTTAAAAAAACTGGTAATTGTAGAAAAAAAATAAAACATATTATTTTTCAGCGCAAAATTCTCTATTAGAATTATTGGTCGGATTGCGGGATGTTTTTTTTGTAGACCTGTGTAATCAGCTATTCAGTAGAATTTTTAACGTAAACATTAAAAGTGTTTGTGGAAAGGGTTTTGACTATTTCGTTTAAAACTTTGTCTTAATTACCTCTTATAATCTGTGGTTAATAATGACATAACACCATGTGACTTGTGCCAATTTTCTCCACGGTCATTATGAAAGCTAGGGATATTAAGCCAATCAAATAATATTTGCTTTTTCCCGGTTTATTAATCCAATAATATATATTATGCATATATGATCAATATAAAATTTTTACGAGTGAGAGATATGTCTACCACCAAAAATTAAATATAATTGATTTGCATATACGCTGCTAATCTTGACAATCAAAGGTCAACTTTATCCACAAATGGGAGAAAGAAATGAATTACAACGCCATTTTTAATGAAAAATTCGCGTAAAAAGGTTTGGCACTAGTTATAGGAAAAGGAAAGCAGAAAGCGATATATGCAATGTATACAAAACTTACTTTTACGCCTTAAGTAATGTTAGCTTATACAGATAAAGAGCTAATTTGCTTACAATCCCTTATTTCACATATTAATTATGTTATTTCCGTTTAATGCACAATTCTCCCAGCTTCCAAAATTAGGCAAAAACTTTAACGTTCAAATGCAAAATACAAGGCTGACAGGTTGTTATTTGTTAAAAATTAGAAGTCACCTAAGAATATGTTTTAACAGGTACAAACAACAAGAATACCTGGAATATTTGTGGAAAGACTTAAATTTAGTGGAAGGATTTAGATAATATAAAAAGAGCCATTTATATTAATTTTTAAATTTATGAGATTATCTTTTTAAAAAAAAACAGATTATAAGCTTGAAATTAATTATATTGAGTTATAACTATATTATTTGCTTTTTTTTTAAACGGTTGATTGTAACCACAGTTTGACAGGACATTTATTGGTTAATATTGCATAAACAAATTTCACGTGAATCCGTTGTGCGCAAGCGTCATTTATTAATTCTAGTTTCCCTAAAATCTAATCAAATTGGCTACCAAAAGTGATCTAGACGCCTACTTATATAGCGTAAGGATGCACATGGATCCTAAGAAGCAAAGACAAGAACAATACCTAAAATGGAAACAAAGTATTCAATATTTTTCCCTAAATTATATAATAAATAGGTCTTATGGACATTGCTCAATGTGAATATCAAAGAGGTGAATATGAAAAAGCAGAGCAGCATTGCATGCAATTATGGAAGCAAGAGCCTGACAATACAGCATTACTTTTATTATTGTCTTCTATACACTTTCAAATGAGAAATTTAGAAAAGTACTTTTAAAAGTTTCTTAATTTAGCATCATTATAATTAGGTCAGCACATTTTTCTACGTTAGCCATTAAACATAACCCATTATTGGCTGAAGCATACTCTAATCTTGGTAATGTTCTGAAAGAAAAGGGACACTTGCATGATGCCTTGGAACATTACAAACATGCCCTGCAATTAAAGCCAGACTTTATAGATGGTTATATTAATCTTGCCACTGCTTTAGTTTCAGCTCATGATCTTGAAGGAGCTATCCAAGCTTATCTCACTGCCCTGCATTATAATCCAGTATTTTTCACGAATAAAAAATGTTGTACACATTAAATTAACAGGATTTATATTGTGTTAGAAGTGATCTAGGAAATTTATTAAAGTCAATGGGGCATTTAAATGAAGCTAAAGTAATTAGTTACAATAGGCAGCAGCAAAAAGCGGCAAATATAGCAAGCAGCGCACAGCAAAAAAGCAATGCATAAAAGCTTCGCAATTAAATTAAATGCTAAAACATTATCATTGTCACATTACTATAATCTCTATTTTCTCTTAAGACTTATAATATTTAGGCACGTTCTCTATGGTCACCTGGATAACCCTGCAATGTATATAAACCAAAATTGAGGTAACAATGATCTTTTGATGTGTGGGTCAGTTGGGTAAACAAACTTGTGCGCAAATTTTTAACAGCAGCAAGCATCGCAATTAGCAGCAGCAAACGCAGCATTAATTTGCATTTTAGATCCATCATATTTATACCATTTCTTTTAGGCATGTTACCTTAAAGCTATTGAGACTCAGCCTAATTTTGCAGTTGCTTGGAGTAATTTAGGATGTGTTTTCAATGCCCAAGGAGAGATTTGGTTAGCAATTCATCATTTTGAAAAAGCTGTCCATCTTGACCCAAATTTTCTCGATGCTTACATTAATTTGGGCAATACCCTCAAAGAAGCTCGTATCTTTGAAAGGTAATATTTTCTTACCCTTTACTTATATTTATACTTTTTATAGAGCCGTAGCATCATATTTAAGAGCACTTCAATTGAACCCTAATCATGCTATTGTACATGGAAATCTAGCATGTGTTTATTATGAACAAGGGTACAAACTTGTTGACCATATTTTTATTATTTTAAATTTAATAGTTTGATTGATTTGGCTGTTGAAACTTACAAGAAAGCTATTGAACTTCAACCAAATTTCCCAGATGCATATTGCAATTTAGCAAATGCATTGAAAGAACAAGGAAATGTATCTTATTATTAAGCTAACATTTATATGGTCTATGTATTTAGGTTGATGAAGCAGAAGAATGCTATTTAACTGCCCTAAGATTATGTCCTACACACGCAGATTCATTAAATAATTTGGCCAACATCAAACGTGAGCAAGGGAATACTGAAGAGGCTATGCGACTTTATTGCAAAGCCCTAGAAGTATAACTATTACGTGGATACTTTGTAATAATGTGTCTTTGTGTTTGTATTAAAGATATTTCCAGAGTTTGCAGCTGCCCACTCCAATCTTGGTAGCTTGTTGCAGTGCCAGGGCAAACTTAATGAGGCCCTCAGTCATTACAAAGAAGCTATAAGGTATCATAAAGGAAAAACTACATCTTATAGCATTAATTCTGATCATTTTTCTATTCTTGATACCATATTAGCTTAATTATCCTAATTGCTATATGTTTATTTGTTACAAAAACACGATTTTATCACTTTATTGTATTTAGAATTGCTCCAACGTTTGCGGATGCATACAGCAACATGGGTAATACATTGAAAGAAATGGGAGATGTTCAAGCTGCCCTGCAGTGTTACTCTCGAGCTATTCAAATAAATCCTGCCTTTGCTGATGCCCACAGCAATTTGGCTTCCATTCATAAAGTAATAGATTTTTGAGATGTTAGATTAACATTTTTGTTATTGAATCTTGAATACATTTTATTTTTAGGATTCTGGAAATATCCCAGAAGCTATACAGTCTTATAGGATGGCTCTGAAACTCAAGCCTGATTTCCCCGATGCTTACTGCAATTTAGCACATTGCCTACAAGTATACTATTGTTTCAGATATGACCTAAGCCTCCTGTAAATTAAATGTCTCTTAAAGTTACATACATTCATTTTATATGTAGTAATGCTGTAAAAACGGCTGGGTTTTGTTTGATTGACTTTTGGTTTAACTAAGACTAACGGTTGATTCTGGTCTGTTTTTCAAATTTCGACCAAGCCTCTGGTTTTAAAGCAGACCAAAAACCTTTGGTTCCGTTTTTACAACACCAATATGAAGCATAAAGAAGGGGTGGGGAAACATGATAATGTAGTTCCTAATTAGTACCATCAAACATGAAAGTAGAGTCCGTCTTTTCCATCTAAATAATTAATTAATATCTCGTATTTTCCCTTATTTAATAACACACCTCATTAGAGCAACTTATAATATGATATTTAAAGCCATTGCATTTTAAGCCTTGAGCTAAACTCTAAATTTATCAATCAACCATTACTTTAGATCGTGTGTGACTGGGGTGACTACGAGTTTAGGATGAAAAAGTTGGTAACCATAGTGGCTGATCAATTGGAGAAGAGTAGATTGCCATCCGTGCACCCGCATCACAGCATGTTGTATCCCCTCTCCCACGACTCTAGGAAGGGCATTGCTGCCAAGCATGCCATACTTTGCTTGGATAAAGTAATTTTGTAGCTATGTACATTATTGGTCTGATCTTTGGTCTTTAGAGTTTTTGCACTCTGTCATCGTGGAAAAGAGAGGTTACTTTAGCTGTTGGAACTAAAACTTACTTGGGAAAAGTTATATATTTATAATTGATTTAAGTGAAATTAAAGGTTTAAAAAGTGGCATTTATAACGATTTTTGACATTTGTTCATTTATTTATAGGTTGTTAAATGACTTTATGGATGATCATTGATTAGAGCTATAAAATTATTGACATTTAAAAAACCCATTTCTTACACCTTTAAACTCATTTATCTAAAAATTTCAAGATTGTTTTTTCTTGTAGAGCTGTGTTAATTAATTTTAAAATTTTGTGAACCCTAGGTTTCAATCTTGCATAAACCGGCTTACGATCACCCTATGAAGATTTTGCCCAGCGAAAGACTGAGGATAGGTTACGTGAGTTCGGATTTTGGTAATCACCCAACGTCCCACCTCATGCAAAGCATCCCAGGATTTCACAACAAGAAAAATGTAGAGGTAAGCGTTAATTTCGTCTACCTCCTTTTACCTACTACATATCTAAACAACCTGTCAGCAAACCTTTTATTTACTATTTAAATCTACAAACATAATATTCACTCGATAGATACCATTGCATGCATTATGCTTTAAGTCTATTTCTAAGCTTTATTATGATTCTATGTAAGAAGTTTTAATGCCACGTTCAATAATCAACATACGTCAGGTTCTTCTATACATTGTAGTTCAACAGTTAAATTCGCACTGCAATTGGGAAGGGAAGGACATTTGCTTAAACGCAGTTATTAATTTACCTTTTGAAAAGAAAGTGTCCTGAGCGAAATCTTATAATTATTGTATCATCCACAATTTTATAAGGCTAAAACAGCGAATTTTCATCGATGTTATTATTTTGTAGAAACTCGCGATTGTTTGAAGATGATTTGGAAAAACAATCTTTTTCGACGTATTCCCTAAAATCATTTTTTCCCTTTAGATTTTTTGCTACTCCCTGAGCCCCGACGACAGCACAACGTTCAGAGCCAAGATTTCGAGGGAGGCCGAGCACTTTGTGGACCTATCTCAAATCCCGTGTAATGGCAAAGCCGCTGACAGGATATACGCCGATGGAATTCACGTGTTGGTAAACATGAATGGGTATACCAAGGGAGCGAGGAACGAAATTTTTGCCCTGAGACCGGCCCCCATACAAGTAATCTTTTGATCAATAATTCTACTTACTACTCGTTAGTTGTTTGTTTTTATCAAGAAGTAATTTTTCAGTTGGTTTAACTTGTATAATAGCTTTAAAAAGGAATTGGACGAATCACAAGATGCCCGCGTTTTACTATTACACAGTAATTAAATCGACGACGAAATTATGTGTGGATTAGTCTTGTTAAAGGACTTGGGATTTGTTAAGCGACCTTTGCTTCAGTTAAGACACACGGCACGACCGACCAATATCCTCTGGCTGGTCTGTTTTCTAAATCTTCACTAAGTAATGCGGTCGACTAATGAAAACAGACCTAAAACCTTTGGTAGGCCCACTCACCAAACAAAACTCAAGTCTTTTTACAACACTAGTATGAACTATCTTTTTATTTACTTGTAGAGCTTAAATTTATTTTTTTCCCAAATCACTTAAACAAGCAATTTAAAGGTGTTCAGTTTGCTTCTAGTCATAGCGACTAGTTTTTTCAAAGCAAAATAATTTTTTGCGATTTTTAACGTGAAATTAATGCCTCACCGCATTACTGCAGGTTATGTGGCTAGGGTATCCAGGCACCAGCGGAGCTTCTTACATGGATTACATTATAACGGACGCGGTAACTTCGCCCGTCAACCTGGCCGAGCAGTACGCGGAAAAGTTGGCTTACATGCCCAAAACATTTTTCATTGGGGACCACCGTTACATGTTTCCCCACATGAAAAACCGCGTAATCCTAGCGGCAAAAGACACTACGATCTCCGACAATTGGGCCATCATAAACGGGGTTGACCTTTCGGAAATTTCCAAACTCTCCAGCAAGGTACATTTATCTACAACACTCTTAGTCTAATAATATTATTTTATTTGTTACTAGTAGTAAAAGTTTGAGTTTAGCAGCAATCTTGGGAGATTTTATAAGTTAATCAATTCTATCTTTATCTATGTAATATTCTTCTTTTATTTGCTACTAGTAGTAAAAATTTGTGTTTAGCAGAAATCTCTGAAGATTTTATAAGCTAAACACAACTCTATCTTAATCTAGAAAATATTCTCTTATTTGTTACTAATATTAAAAGTTTGTGTTGAGCAGAGATCTTGGGAGATTTTACAAGTTAAACAGAACTCTATCTTAAACTACAAAATATTACTTTATTTGTTACTAGTAGTATACATTTATGTTAAGCAGAAATCTCGGAATATTTCTTTATGATTCAATTAGCTGTTAAATTGGCAAGCATATTTTTATGCTTAGTCGCCCATTAAACTTTTTTTTGACTAGGTTTTGTTTGATACATTGGGAGGAAAGCAAAACAGTTTATAAATAGGCTATTTACAGATATTTCACCTTGGGGAAGGTTTGATATTTATGTTTGCTATGTAATTACTTCATCATTATAATATCGATAAACTTTGGAATTTAGCTGCACTTATTAGGTCGATAGCACCTTTCGCACCTTGATCATGTATAGATGATACGAATACAATACATTTTGAATTTCAACTCATCCACGTTTTTTCCTAATTCATATGTTTATTTATGAATTACTATGCAATATATGGTCTCACTTTGCGAAAAATGTAACGTTTGTCCTGTAACCCAGCCGCGTTTTTACAACACTACTGCCCTGTCGTCAACTTGTTGATTTTCAAGTATAACCTCCCTACCTATATCGTTAATTATAACTTCACAGAAACTTTTGATGTACTCTGCCCCCTTCACCTCTTCGTCCTCTAGCAGCGGTAACAACAACGCAATTGGCATATCAGGAGCAGAGGATGCGGAAAGTAACGAGCTCCTAACTAAAGATCCCGTCGAAATTCCGGTCATCGAAGTACCCCTAACTACCGCCCAAATTATGCTTAGCACGACACAAAGTCAGACGTCTCTCAACGGGATTATCATGCAAAACGGACTCACCACTAATCAAGTACTTTTAGCCAATGCCTCTTGTTTATTAAAGAATGTGTTGAATATTTTGTAATTTATCCACCCTCGATAAAATCATTTGCGGATTCTTGGCCACTTTAGGGAAGATCCTCTCGAAGATAATATTAATTGCTATGCAATTTATGGGCTCGCTTTTGGTTGTCCGTACGTTGTTAGTAATACAGTTTATTTTTATCATTTGACCTAACGTATTTCGTTTTATATGTCATATTTATATGTTATTGTTAAATTTTGGGATTTTAAAAACATTCTGCGGCATCATAAATAATTGTGGAAGCGTTACCTTTAAATTCTTTTACTCACCACAGGCCAACAACAAGATTGCTAGTGGAGAGGAGATCCCTCAGCACCTCATACTATCTACCAGGCAGCAGTACGGCCTACCCGAAAATGCCGTGATATTTTGCAACTTTAATCAGCTCTACAAAATAGATCCGGGCATTTTCAGATGCTGGTGCAACGTGAGTTTCTTGCTATTTAATTATTTCTTAAATGGACTATGTAGGTCAAATATAAGCTTTTTGGTGGGTTATATAATTGAATGAAACTGAAATATGTTTAATTTATTAATAATGCAATTTGGGCTAGGGTAAAATCAATTATTTTGGAAATTTCATAGACATTTTTAAATACATTAGCACAAGTTTTAATGTGATAAATACGAGAGCCCTTTTATTACTGCTATGTCTATGAAATTTGTATCTGATTTTTCTTTCTCAATTTTTTAGCAATATTTTTTTCCCTCACTATACGCCGCTTATAGATTATCAGGAATGTGCCCAATTCCTTCCTTTGGCTCCTGAGGTTTCCCGCTTCGGGCGAACCCAACGTATTGATTTACGCGCAAAAATTGGGTTTACCACCCAACAGAATCATATTTTCTAACGTGGCCCCGAAAGAAGAACACGTCCGACGGGGTCAATTGGCCGACGTATGCTTGGATTCTCCCCTATGCAACGGTCATACCACGGGCATGGACGTCCTATGGGCCGGAGTACCCATGGTCACCCTGCCCTGTAATTATTACTAATAATTTACAAAGACTCTTGAATAATTTTTGACACAACCAGAAGTAATATAGATTTCTAAGAAAGATTATTTTTTAAATGAGATTGTTATCAGTTTTTTGCTTGCCAGATGAGCATTTTTGCACGTTAACGATCGAGAGATCTTTTCTCCTATCCAATGTTGTTTTAATAATCCTCTAGTTTTTGAAAGCTATTTAACAGCGTCGATGTAAAGTGTTTTACGCTTTTACAATTATGGCCATTTTAAGCGAGATTGAATTACTAAAAATGGTTTTGCATTAGCCCATAACCGTTTTATAGGCATTTTTGGCAACATTAAGTTTCGGATTTTCGCTGACTTTAATTCCAAGTTTTTTTGCGTTGCAAAAGTGCGATTTTTTGTGCTCAAAATTAACTACATATTATTGAATTTCCGTTTCTTGTTGGAAATTTTATCACTAACATTTCTTAAATTGTGTCTTAATGTTGTTGGGGATAAAGGCGAAACACTGGCATCTCGCGTCGCTTCGTCCCAATTGTGTGCCATGGGATGTCCGGAATTGGTTGCGGAATCCAAAGAAGAATACGAGAACATTGCCATTAAGTTGGGCACCGATCGGGAATAGTAATGCTGCTAATCCAAAATTTTATCTTGTTTTTAATGTTAATCAATATACATTGCCCCTTTGTAAATTTTTTAAAATCCTTAGTCTGCACCATTTTAACAAGGATAAAATCAAAAATAGATGTTAAACAAATTAGAGCCCTGTTGATTAACCATATGGATTATAGGATCACTTAAAATTTAAAATAAATTAAATATGATGTGAGAATTTAGCCTTATAAAAGTCTAAAGAAGCCATCTTTTTGCCTCTTTAATTTCATTTATCTTAAAATCTGTACGACTGATAATTCTCTATTATGATTAATTGTCAGATAAAGATATGGGATCCCAAAACATTGTAGACCTGTGTAACTTTCATATGAATTTAAGCTTAATCCCTTGGCTATTAAATTTTATGTTAGCTTTATTTTTAACCTTCACACTCTATTCCGTATTTTAGCTTGAAAGCCATGAGGGCCAAAGTGTGGAAGCTGAGAATGTCCAGTTCGCTATTTGATTCGCATCGCTACGCGCTGGATATGGAGGTTTTGTTTAAGAAAATGTGGGATCGTCACCAAAGTGGAGCTCCCGTCGATCATATTGTAGAATAGAATAATGGTTGGTTGTGGTTCATTTTGAACTGAATATGATGATGATCCCATTACTAATACCCTTTCTGTTTTATTATACACACACTAATTGTTACCCACCCATCTAGCTAACGTTCATTATAATTTCGTCTCGTTTTTGCTTATTTCCATCATATTTTATTTATATTTGACGTCGACATCAATTATTTTCATGAAATATGCTCGCGCGCCGCCTGATTTGTGTTCTAATTTATTTCGGAAATAAATGTCATTTTATCGGTCTTTACAATTGGTTTTTAGATTGTGTTATTCCGACAACTACTTTTTTATATCTAGTAATTTAAGAAATAGAGCTTTACTGCAAAATGTTGAGACGAAAAAAACGCTTTTTATATCCATATTTGAAATGTTTTTAATGCTCAACAATGTGACAAAACCTGAAAAAGGTCAATAAATCATAAGATTTTAAAAATATTATCAAGGTTGGGTGAAGTCCAGAATTAGAATCCGATGTATGTGTTATATAGGTAAGGCTGGTTGAAATAAATATACTTTTTATAAAAATTGAACACTAAAAATTGCAATAGGTTATAGTTAAAATAGGCGCTATTAGTATTCAAAAATGTCCACCTTTATTTTTATTGGTTTAAATATTCATTTGAAATGTAGACGACTCTTATATTAAACGATATATTTGAGGGGTTAAAAAATACTACAAAAGTTTCTAACAGTTTTATATATTTTAGTCTCAAAACTGAGAATATTACAATCAAATAATGTTTGTTTATTTCGTAAACATTTAGATAATAAAAATTTAAAAAGTTTTCTTTCATTACAAAGATGGTTCTTGTGATATATATGTAATAAATATATGAATTTTACTACTATCAAACACCTATTAAAAACTCACATGATACTTTGGTAATATATAATCTATGAAGTAAGAAAAATAATATATAATTTCATTATTTTTGTTCCTGGGCTAATTTTGCAAGATAGTTTTCAGTTTCTTGTGCAGCTCTTAACCCGCTGGCATAAGCACCCGACACGGTGCCTAGTTGTTGCGGGTTCGTGTGTTCTCCTGCAAAGAAGAGAGGCCCAGATGAATTTGAAAAGGCTAACAATTCTTTCTCACTAGAACCTTGAAGTTTATTAAGGCTTATATTCAAAATAGTGTTTATCCTTTAGATTTTATAAATTGTCATACAAAAAACTAAGAAGTTAGTAGAGCAAATATAAACTTATGAAACGTCGTATCAAAACTTTAATTGACATCAAATTTTGATAAATTTTACATTGTATTTAGCTCGTTATAAAATATTGGGAATGGGAGCGCTCAAAAACGAACGACGTGGAAAATTGGTTGGAAGAAATATACACGAATGTTTATTGATTATATAACCTCAATTTACAAAAAAGGCAAATTTTGGAGCTTAATCCATTTAATCGACCTTAATATTTTAGAGGTTAAGAAATCTATTATGGGCGATTGTTCTTGAGATAAACTATGGAACATTTGTATATGTGAAAAAGGCATGTTTTTAGGGCAAGAATTGTTAGATTCATATTATTATTATTAAAACAAAAATGACTAATAAGTGACAAACCAATGGCTGGGTAGGTCCAAGTACCCCTGGCATATGGGTCAGATGCCCATTTGCTTCTGATCATTCCTACTACCTTCGCTTGAGAAACCTCTTTCGTCCCAAACATTTTACCCAAATTTGTCAGAGCTAAAATAAATAATAAACTTTTTCGGTATAAATTATTTGACTTTAATATAATCACAAAATATTATAATCCCCTATTTTCGGGGGCTATAGTTTGAAATCCACTAAAATATCGTGAGAAAACAGAGCCTATTAAGGATAAAGTTAAATTAAAAACGACTACAAAGGCTGGGCATGCAGATAATAAAAAGCTAATGTTTTTATACTTTTTGATTCGATAATAATGTAAAGTTTTAAAGAAGATAAAATGTAAAAATGCTTAACCTTATGAGAAGCGCCCATAATAAATTTAAGTTAGAAAAGTAATTTTTGTTTAAACCCAAAGGCAAGGTCTGCAAGGGCCGGGCCACCCAACCCAGCGCGCGGGCCGTGCCTAAAATAGAGCAGAAAAAAAGTGCGGGCCGAGCTTGGGCTTTGATAAGTGAAAAAATTTCAATTATACTATAATCAAAATAGAGAAACAGAAAAACGCACTTATTAGCTTGATGATAAAAAAACTTATTTTTCCGCAAAAAATCTGCTGGAACTCAAAATACATTTTGTTAAAAAGTTTGCATGAGATGTATGATGAAATAATCAGTTTTTGATTGGCAAAGATTGAATAGAAAAACTGTTCCAAAAAACAAATGCTATTAATTAATATGCTTACCTTATGAAAAAGCAAGCATGAGTTAGAAGTGGATAAACATTAAAACTCCATTTATTCTCCTTTTAAACATCATTAAAAAGCATCCCAAATTTTTTTCCATCTTCTACGTGTAATGATGATCATGTTGACTTAGAGATCTATAAATTGAAATCAAGAGGCAAAGCTATGCTAATTTTAAAATTTAATATCGATATTTATCATAAAATATCAACATTTTTGATCCTAAGTTTCGCCGTTAAAAATGCTACCCGAAGGAAAAAATATTCGTAAAAACTACTAAATTTTAAAAAAATCCATTCAAAAATATCCTGTTCCTGGCTCTTATTGTATAAGTCGTCCACCTAGGAGCAATTCAGCTGAGGTGTGCAACACTACGCAATTATCTATTGGTGGGGCAGATATGGATATCTTCATTTGAGTGGATTATGCAACGGAAAAGATCAAAGATTTCAACAAAGTTGATACTTATCTTAAATTAAATCAAACCTGAAGATCCTCAGCTAGATGTAGTTTTAAAGGTGGAAAGAACAGGACTTATGGTACCAAACTTACCAAAACAATTAATTAGCTATTCAGTTTTGGCTACGAGTGAACGCACATTCAGTAAGGAAAGTCGCCTTATAAAACAAAAAAGAACGAAATTGCCTGATAGAATAGACAGTCTTTTATTTTTAAATGCCAATAATAAATTAAAATTTTTGATTAAAACCGATTTTATATGCTATAGCTAGGTTATTACAAAATGGTTTTTATACGACTAAATAATTTTAAAACAACCTAGACTAATCGTGCGGGACTAATGCGGCGCAATTTTTGGGTTTTTTTTACTGGCCGGGTGCGGGCCAAAAAATTATATTTGTGCGGGTATGGGCCGTGCCAAAATTTTGGCCCATGCACACCTCTATAAGGCACCAAAATACACGAGACTATGTCACTAAACGCGTAAAGGGCAATTTTTAACAGCTATTTTCATATTGTATCCCTAAAAATAATGATTATAAGGTATATTTTATTTTATGAGTAGATGTTGATGAATTAACAATTTTTAGTGAATAAAATTTTAATCCCTCTCATAATTCCATGTTACTCCAAATATAAATCCATAACTTAAAATTATTTTGTACCAATATTCAAGAGCTCGGGATCTGTCATATTTTCTGAAATATCAGCCGATTTTCCCGTCGCAAATCCGATTAAAACGGCTTGGCCCGTATAAAAATGCCCGTTCAACCAGCTATGATAAAAAGAAGCATCGGGGAGAGTGCTATCCCCGTTCGAGATATCAGGAATGAGACCAAAAGTGTGCATTTCTTTAGGCCAAAATACTCGGTCAAATTTGATGTGTATCTTGTTCATATTCCCAAAACCTTCAGGTATTATTTTTAATTTTAAAATTACAATCATAAAGTAGATATAATAGATTGTTAATCTGTGATGAGCCGTAACAGAGTTAATATTTTTTAAAAATGCATTTTTTATTTTAAATATACCCCGCCTGATGGCGAAGTAAAACTTTAAATAGGGAATAAGATTCAAACAAATTTAACGACTTTCATCTTATAGATTATTTTCTAATTTAAATTATATTTGATTAAACATAGTTTAAAGTTGATATCTTTAATATTTTACACTTAAATAACAGTCAAATTATAACATTTCCGACAGATTTTATCTCAGATTTTGAAAATTTTAGACATTTTGGACCTACATTTATCTATAGAGGGGGGCGGACCGTGGAAGGCAAATTGGCCGTTGCAGGTCTCTAGTCAGCCACATAAATGTTTAAGCTGAAATGTCATATTTATATTTGGACTTTTTACCAATTTTTATCCATTAATCTCTTAACCATAACTTAAAAAAATTGTAATTAAAATATTTAGTCGAAAGGGCTTCTGTGAATTAACCTAAATTAGAGATGGCTCTTGAGATGGAAGGGGGCAGTGGTGGTATAAATTTAATAGTTTGCGACTTTAAAACACCCAAAGGAACGGTCAAAATCACAGCTCGACCCTCATATTTCTGCCCTGTTTTGGTTAACACGGATATCGATTGCCCTTGATTGGCAACTATGGAGACCACTTCTTGGTCATACCTGATATCTAGGGCTACTTCGTGAGCCTCATTTAAACCTCGAACTAATCTGTAAATATTTTAAAAAGTTGGTAAAATTTGAAATTTTATTAAAGGGTTAAATTAAAAAACGAGAATGGAAAGTCATTGTTTATTGAGCCAATCTATGTTACCCCATAAGATTTAATAAATGCTTATTGTATATTGCCTATAACATTTTATCAAAAACTTGATTTCCCAAGTTTACAAATTTTAAAATTATGGGGTCCTAAATGTCCAATATATAAGGTTCGACAAACATACAAAGTCAGCAAATAGATTTTGAATATAACATTAAGATTTAGTTTTGATATTTTGTAACTAGCGAGCAAAATATACAGAATCATAAATTTAAGTACAAAGCCATAAAAGGTGTGGTTAAAGATTTGATATATCCTAAATTAACCCTTAAAAGTATAAATAAAGTTTATAGATATTCATTAAAGTTAAACGCTCCCTACATAAAATCAACATATTAAAATTTACCTTTTCACTAAAACCTGGTTTAGGTTTTTTTAAATTTATTTTTGAACAATGGTTTGTACGCAATGATACTATATTTTTAAAGGTAATCAAACTGTTTTTTAATATTTTCCTGATGAACAGGGCTAAATATGCGTGACTTGCGATTAGAAAGGCATTCTTGGGGTCACATAGACCCCACATGCATTCTCCCTCAATTGATTTCCCCATTTAAACTTAAGTTTCTCGTTGATATCTAATATGAATGACAACACCAAACAACGTACTGATGTGAATTGTCAACTTAACAAGCTAATTTTTACATTTCAAATATTAATTTGTTTAAAATTCAAATGAAATTTATATTTTAAGGTGAAAGACACAAACAAGAGCCGACATATGCACATGGTAAAAAGATATAAATTATTATTGTAAAATTTTTAAATAATTATTTAAAATGGCAACAATTTTTTTTGCATAGTTTTTTATTCAAAGTGCAAAGTTTTTTTTGCCATTTTTCAAGTTTTTTATTCAATTTGCCAAGTTTTTATTTAAATGTTAAGTTTTTATTAAATGTCCAGATTTTTATTAATTTGCCCATAGATTTATCACATTTGCCAAGTTTTTTTATGCAAAGTGGTTTTAATTTTTAAATAAAAATAGATAGGTGCGGGATGCGAACCTACGAGGTATTGGAGCCGGTCACACATTCAATAGACTAAGCCTTTAGCCAGGGGTAGGCAACGGCCCCGATCAATTTTTAATGCGCCCTCGCTGGACTAATGTAAATGTATGACATGAGCGTATCTAATAACACGCACGTATTTTTTGTTAGTGTGTGATCGTATTTCGAATAGACCACGCGTAGACCGTGCATTTAAAACTACCAAGTAATCCGAAATAATTCATATTGTGCAACAACATACAATTGCGAGTCTTTGTTCTCAAATGAATCTGGTGCAAAATGTACGAGTGCCAAAATGTAATAAGAACCAGAGACCAGATTGCCCGGCCCGGCCCGCTGCCCGACCCGGCCCACGGGCCGGGCCGGTCAACTGTCTTAAATTTTACCTTTTGGGCGGGCCCGGGCGGGCACGTTTTACTTTTCGGGCGGCCCGGGCGGGCACGCTTTGATAAGATTCGGGCATAAATAAATTATTGTAGGGCTAGGGTAGGGTGTGACTTTTTATATAAAATGGATTATTTTTGAAAATTTCTAGCTAGATTGAATTGCCTTACACAGCTTCACCTTTAACACTTCAGAGGTCGGGTGGGGTTATAATGGTAATGACCCCAAGCCGTTTAAAAATGCTATTCGTTTTCTATAATTATAGGCATAAAATTAAAACCACTTGATCAAATAGACAAATTAATATATTAACAAATTTTGACAAGTTTAAATTATAAAATATCTAAGTTATAGCTATTAGTTTGGGGTAATTAATACCCCAAATACCATCCGTGTTAACATTTTTGACCCAACCTCTGAAGTGTTAACCAAACCACACTTGTAATAATATGAAAGATGCATATATTTATCCCTCCATGACCGTGGGCTCAACACAACACAATTTGATTGATTCGAAATGCTAATTAAAATTCATTTTTTTAGTGTGCTTTATTAAGGGCCGGGCATTCTTCTGATCTCTGTCTGTACCCTTTATTTAACCCTTGTTGAGAGTATCGCATTTTTAATGAATTTGTTGAATATTTACTTTACTATTACTTTTACGTCCTTTCCTTTATTTATTGCTAACTAACGAACGCATGTGCTGTGCATGTGCGTGCACGTGCAGTCTAGACAAACATCCAACTCTCTTAAAAACGTTTTCATATTCATTTTCATTCTACAAAATTTAATCGCTTCGCTATTATTTTCTTTTTCACATTTACTTTACAGTATTTAATCCATTCAATTTCAAGTAAGTCTCGTGGTATTTCAATTCAAAGTGTTCATTTGTGTGATATCCTGCATTTTTTTATTTTTTAACATGTTTAATAGTAAAAAGTGTAATACTTTTACTTGCGCTTCGGGCCGGGCCGGGCGGGCATTTCGGGCAGCTCTTGCGCTTCGGGCCGGGCCGGGCGGGCATTTCGGGGAGTTCTTGCGCTTCGGGCCTGGCCGGGCGGACACTGAGAAGGGTTCGGGCGGGCCGGGCGGGCAATTTAATCATAAAATCAAACCGGGCCGGGTTCGGGCAAAAAAATTTAAACAAATCTGACCTCTGAAAGAACTACATATTATCGAATAAATAACTAAATCTAACCCTAACCCTTGCCTATATTACATTTTGCCTATATTCCATGAAATTTACAAATTAAACAATAATAATCTTTACAAAATAAACGATAATAACATTGGAAAACTTACCAAACGCGGAGGTTTATAAATGCGCATAAGCGATTCTTGCCTGTATTACATTTTAGCACTCGTACATTTTGCACAGAAGTGTTCTCAAATATGAAATATTTGAAATCAAAATACCGAACAAAGCTTACTGCCTCACATTTAGATAATTGTTTAAGGACCGGGAACCCTAAATATATCCCCAATTATAAGAAATTAGCTGAAATATGGACACCCGAGTTTCACACTGAATTATATGTATCATTATGTATGACACCAACAAAATAAAGTTATAAAAAATTGTTTTTTTAATGCCTATTTATACCAGTTGATTATCTTTAAAATATGCGCCCTCGGCAAATTTAGTATTGCGCCCTTAAGGACAAACAGGTTGCCGACCCCTGCTTTAGGCCTCAAAATATATCATGGATTATATCACTTATATATAGCTACACTTGTTACAATTTTACAATAATTTACTAATGGAATATAACATTTTTTTGCGTTTTTATATACTTTATTGTATTAATTCCTATACAATAGTGTCATTTTTGGATAATTGCCGTGGAAACTTATTTTAATAAAGGATTATTAAAAGCATTGTTTTGTTTGTTTTCAATATACTTTGATTAGATACTTAATTTAAACTATTTTTATTATACAAATTTAGAGAGCTTACAACGATTATAAAAGCTCTCTAGGATTTCAACATAAATAATTTTTATAAATATACAATAATATTTTTTTAAACTTGTCCATAAGGCCTTACAAACAATTTAAATTTTAATGCTGCAAAAATATTGAACATTCTTGTGTTTAATTTTTTTTAATAACAACTGAGCATATTTTGAAAAACAACTGAATATTTAATGAAAAATTACTGAACATTTTTTTACAAAAAAACTGAGCACTTTTTAATTAAAATCTGAGCATAAAAAGCTGAACATTTGAGCAATTTGAATTAAAAACTGAGCACAAACAACTGAGCATTATGGAATTTTTCACTATACATTTATATAACACCCTTTTAAATTTTGAAAGCATGACTTTAAGTAATTTAACCAGGCAAATTATAGAAATTTGGATTTTTAAACAATTATTTTTCATGTTTTTACGGTTCTAAGATTGATGAATAACCACTGGGAATAACCCTGGTATTTTTGGCTGATATGTTTGTAAATTGAAGGACTGAAGCCATGTTAAATCCAGCCCCTATATCAGCTTCTACCAAGTGAGAATTTAGCAAGGCAAAAATTGGATTGCTCAAAAGCCGCTTGAATTTTGCTGACCTTTGGAGAACAGATTTCAAGGAGGCATCTTTTCCATTGTACATCAGACTGTTCACATTCTTTGGTAATTGTAGGAAAAGCATCTACCACAAAATATAACCTTCAAAGTGTTAAAGATTAAGATGGTTAAATGTGATGAGTCTAATTGAAAACATGGTTAAAACCAAAATGCTGTTAAACATAATATTGGACAAAATTAGTATTTTAAATATTTGTCAAAAATTGCATATCGTTGATGTAAAGAAATTTTTAAAGTATTGCAGAATTTTGTAAAAAGGTCATAATAGCATCAATGGATAATATGACTAATATTACAAATAAAGAACGGCCAAATTAATGACATTATCACCAAACATTGTATAAATAATATGTAGAACTTTTCATTAAATTAACACATTTTAAAAAAGTCAAATTTTATATGTCACTTTACAAAAGAATTCAAGAAAATAAACATTATATTACTATACCTTATAATAACTTTTAAGGATTGCTTTAAATCTTTTTTCACTAATTGATGTGTGATTGCTATAATATGCTTTAGGCCAAAGGAAACTGCTAAAAATTGTTGGTATTTTTAATTTATGAGAAAGTTGCATCCCAATAGTCTTATTGTCATCATTGCAAATCCAAGAGGCTCCCATATCAACTTCCATACCTAAAATATATTATCTTCTAATAGCTTTGCAATATTAATTAAACAATTATAAATCAATTTTAATGTCACCTATACTACCACCAAAAGCTTCTTTATTAGACCATATCCTGCCACCATAACGATCTCTCGCTTCCAAAACAACAACCTTATACCCTTTATTTTGCAAAGCCCTGGCAGAACTTATCCCCGAGATTCCACTACCTACTACAATTATTACCGAATATCCAGTCTCGATTTTTTGTGGTAAAGCATCACAAACTGCAAAAAAGATTACAAATGTGGTAAAATTTAAATTTAAAAATAACATATGATTTAGGCATTTAGATACAATCGCCTGCAACACAAGTTGTAACTCGACGCCGTGTCGCTATTTTATACGAGTACACAAGGTAAACTCTTTTTTGTGCTGTTTATTTTAGCTCAAGCTCCTTGTAAGCCACCTATTCTGATGAACTAAGTCGAGCTGAAACGTCGACTCTCAATTAGACGAGTCGCTAAGGATAAATGCATTGTGCTCTGTTCAAGATTTTTATTCAATATTAAGGCTAACATCCTGTGCTATACGTGTATACCACGTTTTAGTATACCACGTTTTAATGTTCGCGGTATACTTTGATCTTACTTAGATCCATTTTATTTATTGTAATGTAAAAGGGTTAAAGAACGATTGTGCAATTCTTATAATTAAAAAAAAATTGGTCAAAGGAAGGCACTTTTACCGCGGGTTAACCTAGACGCGGAAGTGGCTAAGTTTCTCTTTTTAAATTGTTTTTTATTTTTAACAGCAACATCTGCTATTCATCGCTAAGCCCCGTCTGAAGATTTCCAATACATTGCTCGTTCAATCGAGTCCACCACCCAGGGAAGATTAAACGGCTTTAAAAGCGAAAGCTCACATCAAGATTTTAATCTTTTTAATTTTTCCCTAACCTTTGTAAATTTTCCCAAATCTTTGTACTTTTTCTAAAACCATTGTAATTGTCTCCAATCCCTACGTTTTCCCCAATTATTGTAATTTCCCCAAATGATATAATTTTCCCTTCTCAAATTGCAAAACCTTTATTGTTGTAAATATTTATTCGTATTCGCGTTAAATTCGAATTTTTCTTGGTAAAGTTTTTTCTCACATCGCTACCCCCCGTTCGCCGGCAATTTCACATCCAATAATAATTTTAGTTTTGATCAGGGTTATAGCTAAAAATAAAAATAAAATTATATGAAACAACGCTTTTAAGTTGCATAAAATATGGCTATTTCTTTATTTAATCTTAGAGTTTGTTAGGGTTTATTCCTTGTTCAATTAGACAGCCCAGAATCTTTAAAAGCATGGATATTTCCCTTGGAAAATTTAGATCGTTAGGAAATGTTTTTAATGATATCGACTTTTCCAACATATTATTTTATGCAAAAATATCCTATAAAATCAGTTTTAGAGGAATATTAGCCTTTATAGTGCCACCTGCTTATCTATTAAAAAGAATTTTGCATTATTATTTCAATTTAAAAATAATTATAACGAAAAAATCATAAATTTATATGGGGCTAGCCTTTAGTAGGAGCGACTACCCTCAAACTTAACCAAAGCAAAGGCATTTGTTATTCCATGATCGTTTGTAGAATCTCATGCCCTTCAAGCCCGTTTATAAAATGTTAGGCCTGTTCAAACACATTAAAAAATCTCAGACAAGCCCGAGCCCGTTCCATTTGTTTAGTCCGTCCGGGCTCGGACCGTTGAAATTTTTATAATAAAAAATCCATCCGTACTCTAATACTAAAAATAACTTATTGGAATTTTCTAAGAAAAAAACAACTTCCTCTTAGAAATTTTCTGCAAAAACCGAGAATTTATAGTTGTCATCTTGGATAGGTAAGATACTATATAATCAACGATTAGTACTAGGTGTTGGGGTAGCGCTTTTAAATAATCTCCTTTAAGTCCTAGTATGTAATAAATAGTATAAAATATATTAGCAATACGTGCCACTTTAAATTTTAGTGTCTAATAAACTCAACACGAATTTGACAATCAAGATAAAATAAATAATTAAAAAGCAAAAAATATTATTATGGAATTTGAGCATACACTATTCGAGATTGATGGGATTTTTGTTATTGTAACTGACCTAAATAGATATATAAGTTATATATGGATACTAAAATCAGGGTTCTTGTGAATAAGATCAATTAAAGAGAAAGGAATAAAAATTTTGCAAATTGATCAAGTCTTTAATTCCGCTACTAACAGTACCTTTTCAAAAAGATTCAAATTTAATCATGATATATTATGAGTTCTTTTGTTTTGCCTCAAATGATTAATATCTTTGATGTTGAATAATTTTAACGTCAAAGAAGTGTCGCGGAAACTTTGAAATATTTTCGCCCGAAGCAAAACAAACCGCATTAGCTATCTGTTTATTATTCTCCCCCCTTTTCCTGTTGAGTTTCCTTTACTCCTATGCTAGGGCTTTTTCGAACCCCTATGTATAAACATTCACCTACCCCTCCCAGTGTAATACCTCAATTATTTTCAATATTGTTCGAGAAAGTGTAGGCCAATACATTAAATGGAACCGGAGTAGCGAATCAAACAAAGTTGCCCTATAGCAGAACATATCAATTTCACCTGCCCGCAAACTAGACAGCAGTTCCCCTGACCCCAAACCCAACACTTATATAGACATTATTAAAGTAACAAGATCAATCGGCTCACATGAAACTTTTGTATAACTAATGTTAGTGCTTCTTTTTGTATTTTTGCCTAAACGTCAACAATCTGTAATCCTTTTTTCATTTATTAATGCTGAGGGTTAAGAGTGAATGAGACCACCATTTAAGTTCTATTATTAATATAGAAATGATTTTTGAAAGCAGATGTTTTCCTGTCTTTGAAGGTTTTAATTGCTATGCAATTTATGGGATCGTTTTTTGGTGTCCGTCGTCCGTCGTCCGTCGTCCGTTACCCTATCTATTTGCATTGGGTATATTAGGTTATCGCTTTTTTAAATTAATGGATGAGAAAGAGGTGCCCCACCCCTCATCTCTATCTCCCTCGCTGTGTTATTTTTTAAATTAATGCATAAGAGGTGCCCCACCCCTCATCTCTATCTCCCTCGGTGTGTTATATATAAGATTTGTTAAATTATCTATTATATAATAAACATAGATAAAAGTTGTGCTATGCAATTTAACTAGTTATATAATAAACATAAATAAAAGTTGTTTACTTTTAATTGCTATGCAATTTAACTAATTTTGGTTATATAATAAATATAGATAAAAGTTGTTTACTTTTAATGCTATGCAATTTAACTAGTTATAAATAAACATAAATAAAAGTTGTTTACTTTTTAATTGCTATGCAATTTAACTAGTTTTGGGGTTGGAATCCCGGAGTTTTTTTTGACTCTTATGATTGTTCTTGTTACTATCATTGATAATAAGAATTTTTGGCCGTCCGCTGGCTGCTGACCAATGAAAAAAATGACCATTGGCCAAAATGTGAATCGAAATTATTTTTTTCGTTTTTTTTGACTACTATAATTGTTCCTGTTTCTACCATTGCTATTATGACTTTTTGGCCGTCCGCTGGCTGCTGACCAATGTTATATAATAAACATAAATAAAAGTTGTTTACTTTTAATTGCTATGCAATTTAACTAGTTTTTGGGTTAGAATCCCGGAGTTTTTTTTGACTTTTATGATTGTTCTTGTTACTATCATTGATAATAAGACTTTTTGGCCGTCCGTTGGCTGCTGACCAATGAAAAAAATGACCATTGGCCAAAATGTGAATCCGAGTTTATTTTTTCGTTTTTTTTTGACTATTATGATTGTTCCTGTTACTACCATTGCTATTATGACTTTTTGGCCGTCCGCTGGCTCCTGACCGATGGAAAAAATGACCATTGGCCAAAATGTGAATCGAAATTATTTTTTTCGTTTTTTTTGACTATTATGATTGTTCCTGTTCCTACCATTGCTATTATGACTTTTTGGCCGTCCGCTGGCTGCTGACCAATGGAATAAAATGACCATTGGCCAAAATGTGATTCGAAAACTTTTATTTCGTTTTTTTTGACTATTATGAATTTATATCCACTTTTATTGTGTCCTGGCTGCTGACCAATGGAAAAAAATGACCATTGGCCAAAATGTGATTCGAAAATTTTTTTTTCGTTTTTTTTACTCTTGTGAATTTATATCCACTTTTACCGTGTGCTGGCTGCTGACCAATGGAAAAAAATCACCATTGGCCAAAATGTGAATACGAGTTTATTTTTTCGTTTTTTTTGACTATTATGATTGTTCCTGTTACTACCATTGCTATTATGACTTTTTGGCCGTCCGCTGGCTCCTGACCGATGGAAAAAATGACCATTGGCCAAAATGTGATTCGAAATTTTTTTTTTCCGTTTTTTTTGACTTATGAATTTATATCCACTTTTACCGTGTCCTGGCTGCTTACCAATGAAAAAAATTACCATTGGCCAAATTTTATATATAACCTAAAAATTTATTATAGATGGTCTAACAGACAGCCAACTATGTAATATATATTTTTAACCTTATAAATGCATATATATTTTTTTATTGGGTTAATATATTTCATTTAATTAGATTGTGATTTCATAGAAAACCTAAAAAGTAATATTTAAAAAAATAATATAGGTATTAGATTCTAATTTACGATAAAATATATCGATAGAAACTAACACAAAATTCGAAACCTCCTTCAAAGGTATAAGCATAGCCCGTTATTTCTAATTAAATTGAATCTACTATTAAACTCAGACACGAATTGTACTTTATTAGATGGCGCGCGTAAGTTTATATAATTAGTAAAATTTTTCTACGTGTCATAGATATTACACCGCACGTGTGGCAGGGAAATGTCCGATATTTTTAAAATGAAAAGGTATTTTAGGAATCTGAAAAGGTTATTTTACCCCCGGCCGCCCTGGGCACCTACGGGTAAAGTTTCGAGCGAATCGGGCTGGTAGTTTAAGAATTTAGCCCTTTTTTAAAACTAAAAAAAAACTTTTTTTTTAATTTTTTTTTTACATTAAATTAATATTTTGTTTTTGTTAATACCATTGATAATATGACTTTTTGACCGTCCGCTGGCTACTGACCGACGAAATATATTGATTTTCTAAACATAAAACACAACTTTATTATTTCATCATCTATATAAATAACATAATAACTTCTACTATTTTAAAGCCAGCATGGTATAGTGGTTATAGCGCCGGCTTGTGAACTGGAGGTGTGGGGTTCAAGTCAGGGAGTGGACAAATTTTTTTTTTAATTTTTTTAAATTAAATTAATATTTGTTCATGTTAATACCAATGATAATATGAATTTTTGACCGTCCGCTGGCTACTGACCAATAAAAAAATGACCATTGGCCAAATAAATCGAAATTTTTTTTCGTTTTTGAATTGGTTAACATTGATAATTACCCTATGTCCTCCCCTACAAGGGCCTATAACTAATTAACTAATTATTTTGCATCTAATACCCCCTATAGGCATTCTCGCCCCTTCCCACCTTTCTCGCCCATAAATTGCATAGCAAATATGCTACGTTTATACGGAGTATAGAAGAGTTCCCCCTTCCCCTCTTCCCTTCCCCTCTTCCCTTCCCCTACTCCCCTTCCCTTCTCCCCCTTCCCACGAGGGCCGAAGGCCCGAGTTTTTTTTGTGTATTCAATATTAAAATATAACGGTTATATTATCCATTGATTTGTAACTAATTTAATTTGTAATATATCATAAATAAGATTAAGTTGCCTGAAAGAGTTCATCCTTCTTTTCCGGCACAGGTGAGAGGACAAATTATTAATTTTTTAAAATTGTGACAATAGATTCGTTGGAAATATAAGAATTTATGGATTTGGGGGAAGGCTGTTTCATCATAATGCACCTTATTAGTTATATACTTATAAGATCCATTACAACACTCTTTAATTGCATAGTTGAAAAAAGAACTTTTGGTTTCAAGATATCTATTTAATTTATTTTTTGTTATAAAAAATTAAGATATTTTTAATGCCTGGCGTGCCTATATAAAAAACAGTTAATATATAAATTTGGCTAATTGTTAACTATCGCGACCATTATTTGAGAGTATATATAGCCCTGGTCTCCCTGCCAGCTTAAAGTAGCTTTTGAAAAAGCTAATTTAACATGGAGGGATAAAACCTAACACTAAAGTAAAAGCATAATATATAATGTGTCTAGGACTTATCACCCAAACTTATTTATTTATTTCAGGCAATGGTTCAGAGGCTCTCGCTTTCCTCAAACAAATCGGGAAAGCGATGACAAATTCTTCTTTAGAACCTAAAGAATTCCTCTACATTAGGCAAAAGATCACTATGGAAATCGTCAAATCCAACACGATTTCCATACACGGATCAATGCCATCCAATTAGTTTTTAACGCGTTTAATTTTGTAGTATTTAATTTACCAATGTATTTTACCCATGTGATACCTTAATAAAGATTATATCTTGTAAAAAAAAATTCGTGTATATATCTCATTCCAACTACTTTTTAAGTTATATCACACATTTCTAATACAATCCTGTTCGATTTTGCACAAAAAAGAATAAAAATTAGTAGGACTCGTTTAGATATTAATTAATCCCCTTGATTATTATTATTTGTTATCCAATGTTTAAACCATCCTCTCTTGGGAAAAATTCTCCTGTGCGCGTTACGTAAATATTATTGCCCATAATTCTTACGCGCAAAACGCTTCCCAAACTAACAATAATTTTATACGTTAAAGGCGCTGATTTTGAAGACTAAGGGCTTGTCTTAATATCGGATTTTGCTGCGCAGTATAAATCGTTTTACGGGTTATAACACAGCCGTTACTAAACTTCGAATTCACAGCAGATTTACATATAAGACGCTTAACTTAACAGCGATTTTGTGAGATGCAAAAATTTTCCTAAGCTAAAACGTTGTATGTTTATAAATTTTTAGGTATCGGAAAGTTTTGATTTAATCTCAAGAGTTGAAATAAACAAAAAAACGTTTTTAACTATCAAATAACAAAATATTAATAATTACAACCTAGTTTGACCCATGAAATTGAATCGGATATTTAGACAAAGATAAATTTGCGCGATTTGAATTTGAATCCGATATTAAGACTCGTCCTAACACACACAAAATACAGAAGAGGTTCAGGGGCTCTGCCCAACTAATGTTATAGGATTTTCAAATAGCCGCAACTTTCATTCAGTAACGCCCCCCGCACCAAATTTTTTTTGCCAAAAATTAATCTACTAATGCGAGTATAGAACAGGTTGGCTTTCACGCTTAACACAAAAAACAAAGGTGTCTAAGGAATTTTCAGTCATAACAAAGAATCAACAAAAACTGAAATTAAGTAGCATATTTTATTGTAAAGCTTAAAATGTATGAATACTAGCACAAAGCTACGCTTAAGAAGATATTAAAAACTAAATTTACAAAAATGGGCAATTAAGATTTTGTAGCTACAATTACAAAAAAATACAAAAATTTAAAAAGCAGCTAAGTCATATAAAAGCTTTAATAATTTATAAAATTTAAGTTCTTAAATTATGAGATAATAGTTTTTATGTTTGAAAGAGTTTATGGGTAAAGTCAAGGTAGTCAACGGCTCCCCTAATTTCTCTTCCAGTCTTTGGATCAACGTAGGGCTTCATTGATTTCAAACAAAATTCGGCTTGATCAGGCCTTAAATTCTGTAAAAAAAGGGTAAAATAAATAATAAAATAAAGATGTATATTAAAAACTGTTAAGTAAGCCACATATGCAATTTAATATACCGAGCGAATTTCATCGGCCAAAATGTAAGGCTTGCTCTCGGAGGTTAGGGCTTTAAAAGCTTCGATAATTTCCTCGTTACTAGATACATTCTCAGACTCTTTAGCAATCATGAATGCCATGTATTCTTGCAGAGAGACATAGCCATCCCTGATAAAACGGTAAATATCATATATCCTTTTACTTTACAGATTTTGAGTGACAATTGGAATTAGCAAAGAAAATAATTAACGAATATTATATAGTTTTTATACTTGTCTCAAATTTTTCACCCTATAAAAACATATAACTTTTATTCAAATAAAGGCCGTTTAGCGATAATATACTTGCAAAAAGAAAAGCAAAACACATATTTTTATCAATATTTATCTTAAGCTTTCGCTAATTTTATTAACAGTCACGTGTTCTAACCCTAAAATTCACCTTAAACGTGTTAATACAAACACTTGACGTATTTATAAAAAATCAAAAACAGGGCAACAGTAAGCATATAAAAAATTATATTTTTAATAAATATTTCTCCAAAGGGACCGTGTAATTCAATTTTAAAATTACCTATTAGGATCGACCGTGTTTAAAATGCCATCGAATTCGGGGTCGTATTGGCCCTCTTCCACCATGGGAAGGTCGTATCCCAAGGCCCGTAGGCAGGACTTGAATTCTTTATGATCTAACTTCCCTGATTTATCCTTGTCAAAATGCCTGGACAATAACGATAAAACATATTTTAAAAAGTCGTTTAGACGTTTCTATCACTGAAATCGCTACACCATTTCAACTTAAAATTGGTAAATTTTTCAAAAAGATAAAAAAATCTAAAAGTCAAGCACTATTATTTTTTCAGGTTCTGTAAACTAAGCAATTATAACTAAGCCGTAATTTAATTTAGGGTCACTATAGCCCCAGAGCAGTGTTATACAGGGCTATAAAAATAAATCGTCATTTTCGTGGCAATAAATTTTAGATTTCATATATTATACTTGAACATCATGCCAAATTCTCTGAGAGTCTCTTCACTAACACCACAAGTATTTCGAGCCTGGATTTGCTGTTCCAAATTATGCTGAAGCCGCATTCCCAAATGATCGAGCTGATCCCATTCCTGAGCCAAGCTTAAGGTGCTATGTTCGGTGTACCTAAACAATTCGAACGCAAAATTAAATTTGGAAAATTTTTTATTTTTACAGACAGCAAAAAGACGACGATTGATAAATTAAAACGAAACTGACTACTAATAGAATAATAATAATCTTGAAATTTAATATAATTTGGGAAAACTGAAGATTACACTGGTCAGCAAATAATCGACTTATAAAATCAACCGGGTTTCTAGAGTCTGGTAAAGTTTTTAAGGCGAAGCCAAATCGCTGTGTTAGCAACTTGACAGCAAATATTTTAAAAACTTGACGTATAGGGGAAAAAACTAAAAATAAATTAGTGTTCATCGCGAAAAACTCTACCAAAATCTGCAGTTTGCCGGTCGATTTTTCTTGTTGAGCCTTGTTATTAAACTTGGACAATCATTATTTCGAGACTTCTATTTATATTAATGCTACTCGACAATAACTTCATAACTTACTTAAAAAGTAAGGCTTGAAAACTCCAAACGAATAAAAAAGATAAATTATTTCAATTCACATAATCATTTCCAATGTAATTTAGCTAATTTTCTTTGTAAACTTAGTTGAATGCCTATAGTTTCATATATGAAAAACCATCGTAATGAACGTTTGGGGAACCTGTTGTCAAAGATCAAATTTTGCTCCAGCAGGGTTCCCAACTCCTCGATCTGTCTCAAATGCGATTTGTATTCTTTCACCAAATGGGCATTATGCTATTCGGAGAAAAAAGCGAATATATTATTAAATATCTAAAATAAATCAAGAAAATTAAAAAATATTTTTAAAACAAAATTACAACCATACCTTAATAGTTTCGAGTTGCTCCTCCAGCGTTCCGCAAGATTCCATCATAGCAGCTCTATTAAATTAATAATTGATAATTAAATCTCACTGTTTTTACATGTACATTTTACTGTAAAATTAACATTTTAGAGAAATTTAGCTAAAAGAAATGCAGCAAATAAAATTTTAAAATATTTAAGATTATAGAAGACGCATTTACCGGCGTTCAACGAGCCAAGTGTGAAAAGCGTTAGCGTGATGGGCGTATTGGCGCCTCAGCTTATCGTTATCGATTTGACGGGCCTCTTCTTTGTCTAAAGCTATTTGCCTTTCCTATCCCAAAATGTGTATGGAAGATTTGAAAAATACTTGTATATAAATAAATCAAAAAAATTTATATAATCGGCGGGGGAGATTAATATAAATAACTATAGGGGAGAATACATTATTTCGATACATTATTAATTAAAATAAAAATAAATGGTGTAAAGGGGAATTAAAAGGGAAAACTAAGATCTAAACAAAAATCAATAGTTTTTAATATCTAGTTGAGATACGACGGTTTGGTTATAATTTAAAATTAAGAGATATACAAAATTTAGTATTTATGGCTTCGACTTCCATGAACAACTAAAGATGTATCGCTCGAAAAACGCCTTAATAAATGAAAATTTTATCTAACTATTGGGCGCCATTTTAAATAAATAAGCAACTTTTACTAAAAAGGGAAATTCCATAAAAAATATATTAGTTTTGACATTCCACTGTGAGAGGAAAGATTTAAAAAATATTCGTTTCTATAAAACACAAGCGGGCAAGTTGGTCATTTTAGAAATTATTAAAGCGAATGAACTATATAAAAAACCTCCATGATAGCCAACAAATTATTCCAAGTATCGCTGAGCGCTTCAATAGTGAACCAGGTGTATGGGTTAGGACCGACTCGGAAGGATTTAATCAAGCTATCCAATTCCACCAATTCCTCAAACTCGTCTCGGGCTATGGATAAGTGATCTTTAAAATTGGCGTGGCTTTCCTTCAACAGCTAAACAAACAAAGTAATAACTTAATGCTCTAAATTTGTTAATACAAAATAATATTAAAGTAATATTTCGTCTAAAATATAATTCAAAACACATTTTTAGCCTTCATTATTTTATTCATTGGTAATCTTTTGCTTTATAAAAACCGAACAAAAATTTTAAAAGTGATCAAAATTATATAGACCTAAAGCTATTTCTTTATCATAGTCGGTAATTTTAATTTAAGTAAGGAAATATTACTTTAATCTCTTCTACGGAATTGCAGCGTACGGGATCAGTCAAATCCTCTTCCGCATTTTCGTACCAAGAATTAAAAGCGGACGCCTTCTTAGCGAACGTAAGGTAATATTCTTCGATCTAAAAAAGAGTATAGTTTCTTATATAGTGTAAGGCTTAGCGAAAATACTCATGTAAAACAAAAACTTGAAAAACACGACAAAATCTGAGCCACAAATAACATGCAATCAAAGTTAAATAGCTAATTTTTATTGATGTGACACAATATATAGTGTAGTGTTGTAAAAAGACCTGGGCTTTGATTAGTAGATCTTTGGTTTAACTTAGACTAAGGCCGATTTAACAAAAACAGACCAAAATCATTGGTCTTTTTTCCAAAGAACGACTAAACATAGAGGTCGACTAAGAAAAGCAAACCTTTCGTTTTTTTTATTAAAATCGACTAACAAAGCTCCACTATATAAAACCCAGGTCTTCTTACAACACTACTATATATTACCAACTTTCCACTTCTAATGTAGGTAGTTATCTTAAGGTAAAAGATTTTGGGAAAGATGTCTCCTTACTTTTTTGTACTGTTCTTGCATCTCCTTCAACTTATCGTGCCTCAGGCGACTGCTAGCCAGCAGCGTTTCCCACTTGCCCATAACGTCTTCGTATCGCGATTCTATGATACTTTTGCGCTTCCCGTTATTATTATCTCCCGTGCTCGCACCACTTTTACTGATGAGGGCATCTTTTAGTTCTTTCAAAGATTTTAGAGCTCCTTCCTCCTCGAAACAGGTTAGGCTGCGGACGAAATGATCGTGCTTGGCCAACAGGCTTATGATGGAGGACAAGTCTCGACCTGCAAGAAGAGAGAGGAAGGGTATTTTGACAAAAAAAATTCATAAAATTGGCTTGTAATATAAATATTTTTATGGTAAAAATTGAAAAAGCGATACAAAGTAAAATAGCGGCATAAAAGATAAGCTTTAATTGAATGCCGCGAAGATAATGTTATACACAAACAATATTTTGTTTTTATGAATAAAATGGGCCGGAATTATTAATTTTGCATTAGCCAATGACGATTTTCATTTAAAGAGTAGGATAAAATTAATTTAGTGTGGATAAATGTAAAAAAATGAAAGAGCCGCGATTTTAGACAGAAAGACAAAACATCCAGAAGAATTTTAAATAATTTATTTAACTTATATAATTTGCTCAGTATTTTAAGAACCCCCAAGATGCCTATCGTAAGTTCTTCGCAAATTATTTAAACTTCCCATATGTCATATATTTCAGCGACACTCTAGTCCTCCCCTCCCCGCAAAGCCATGCAAAAACAGATGAAAATTGTGCATGAAACTTTAAAATGAAAAATCGTAACCAAGACCTTAACAAATATTTTTACGAGGCCCGATAATTACCAGTATTTAAATGCTTCTTTTATAACGTGAGTTACGTTGAGTATAACACCAAGAAGTGTCCAAAAAAACATTTCATCATATTTTTACTGAGCATTTTAAACAGATCATCATTTCATTATGGATCTTTACTAGTAGGAGAGGGGCAGAACTTATATTTTCTTCAAAAAGAATTATAAAAAAATTATTTAAGGATCGTCTTTGTATATTTAACTTAAAAAAGTTGCTGTCATAGGCCAAAATAAAGCTCATCTACACTCTACAGCAATAATCTGAAAAAGGCTATAAAATTTTTATCTACAATGAATTATCAACACGACCAGCCTAATTATTTTATTTCATATTGTAGTAATCTATGACTAGACCAAGCACCTTTAAAATTGCAATTTTTAATATTTAAATGTCTTTCTAAGCATTTAATGAGCATTAGTTAAACGGGCCAGACAAATATAAATAAACACAAGTACGCGTTTTTCTACGAACGCCACCATTGGTAAAAGTAAATAGGTTAAATTAGCATAAAAGTCTTTTAAAATGGAAATTCGTAAAAATTACCCGAATATAACGAATTCATAGCGATAAATTTTAAATTATGAGAATGAAATCAAATTAACTAGCAAGAAGTTCCCGAGTAAATAAAAGTTGTGCTATAAAAAAATAGAAGGGAAACAGGTTACAAAGTAAACACAGCGGGTCAAATGGGGGAGGATATTCATATAAAATCATATTTACAAACCCTTAAGGAAAAATAGTATTAGTTATCAATTAACGATACACCATCAATAAAATATTGATTTTTGAGCTAAAATTTTCAATTTTAAATTCAAGGTTTTTCAATCGACATCCATATATAAACGGCGTAAAGAATGAAAACTTACGAATGAGAAAAAAGGTTAAATTAATGAAACAAAATTCGGCAAAAATTTCTTATAATTAAAATTGAGGCTTATTATTCAAAAAAAATCCTTGTTGAATAATCACATTGGAAAATTATAATTTTTACGATTGAACAATTGAAAATATAAAAAGGTTGTATATATTTTAGAATGAGTCCAATTTTTCTTTTTTAAATCCAGTTTTACATGCTTAATAGTTATACAAGGCTACGCTAAAAGGCTGCAGCTGATTATTCGATTTTATTCCTATCCAAGCATTATTTGATTTAGAAGAATTTATAAAATATTGTAAATTCAGGCGTCTTATTTAAATAACAAACCTTTGAGAAAAACATAAATTATCCTATTATTCTATTTAAAAAAATCTTCAAAAAGTTAAAAAATATTAATCACATTAGGTATTTAAATAAATGTAAAATATTCTAAATTTAGGCTTCTTCTTATATGACACACCGTAATCTTGAGATTTGGCAAAAACTTCTTTGTCAGCGATCCAATTTTCGGTCAAATCAGCTTTCCACATGAATTGCATGTAAGCCAAATTGTCGTCTAGCAACAATTTACGCGCCTCCATAACCTTAGCCAGCTCTTCCATCTGCCTCTTCAAGTTTCTACACTTCTCCATAATAGCTTTGGAATGGATATTTCCCTGGGCGATAAATTAAAACATAATTTACTACAAAAAATTAAAAAAAAATTTCTAAAAAAGTATATAATCAATATTTAAAAGGAAGAATTAGGCGAGATATTAGCGTTTTAAACGGCAAAAAATAAAGTTATTTCGTAATGTGCCCGACTTTAATAACAAAATAAATTGGTATAAAAAAGAAATTCAATTTGTGTTGGAATTTATACCTCGTTAGATAACTCCTGTCCCACCTTCTCTATCGCCTGGCATTTGTTCATGTGCGATTCGAAAACGTTCCCAAATATTTCGTGTTTCTTGATTAAGCTCTAAAAATAACACATCACACACTTATAACAATCGTACATAAATATTTTTTAATCTCTAATATTTTAAGTTTAAGCATTAAGGCATAACGATCCTAAATCGTTTTTGGATAAAAACTTTTCCAATAATTTGTTAGCTGCATAAGGCAATCTCATCAAATGAAACGGATATAAAGCCCTTCAAAATAAGAAAAAATAGCCCTGCCAAACTTCATCGTTTCAATATATACAAGAAAAAATACTCAAAATGTTTAATATAATTAGACAAATACATTAAAGTATCAATATTTTTTATATGTTTTCACAAAACCCGCGATGAAATACCAAAACGAGGAATAGAGATTTATATGGTAAAATAAACAGAAAAACAATAATTACCAACTGTTTTCAAACTATATAATTAATATGAAAAGTATTAAATCATACACGGGGACCAGGGTATTTCACTAAATTTTTTATGAATTTAAGTAAATCTCGTCATTAGAATCCCCATTTAAACGCCTCAGCCAATTTGGCACAGTAAAAGTATGTGGTCACACATACGTAGGAGAATACCTTAACTAAACTTAATTCTAAAATTAAATGTTAAACGTATATATTTCTCACATAGTCGTTAAACCTCCAGGATTTTTAACAAAATAAGCATTCAAATCAAAAAAAGTATCATCAAATCTAAATAAATTATTATAGAGCTAAGCTCTAAAATCACGAAATATCCTATGTTGAAATACCATTTCTACTAAGCAAAAAATCAAAATTTTAATAGATTTTATGGTACCTGAACCCCAGCCATATTTTCTCCGTAATCGTGTAGTGAAAGGAGGTGGGAGCTTTCTTTAATCCAAGACTCTTCTTCTTCAACGTCCGCTTTGAATTGTTGAAAAGTTAAGCTATCATCCAAGCCCTGGCCCCGTTTAGCTATGACATCTTTCAACCGGTTCCAACAACGGTTTAGACCATCGAGTCGGGTTTGTATATCTTGGGCCGAACCCGGACATTCGCTACGCATTTGAGAACCCAGATCGAGTAGGGCCTAAAATGATAAAAGGCGTTTTTTCTTCTTATTAGTATTTTGCAGACTTCGAGAGAAATAAATTGCCAACAAAAGTGCTCGTAACTTAGTTATTTTTCGAATAGCGTGTTTAAAATTGGTAAAGATAATTCACTTAGTTGTTTAAATAATAATCTTGACAATCGTCACTATATATATTGCAGCCATTAATAGTAACTACTCTTGTGGTGTCCTTGCACCCGAGAATTTATATTTTATAACACCCCCCCCCCCCACATTCGATAGAAACTTACTTTACGCATAGTCATGACAGTTTATACCACTACGCTAAATATAGATTGTTACCACTTCGCTTTTTATTACCATCGCGATCGCAAATAGAGATTAGGATTACGATGAGTTAACATAATATATTTTGATAGTTATCGAAAATTAACTACCATATAAAAATTATATTTTTGGTGTGTCGATAATAATAAAAGAAGGAAAAATGTAGAAAACTAAAATATATCTCAAAACTTATTTTCGTGTATATTTTTTCGTCGCGTCTTTAGATTAGAATTTATAAATAAGACGATAGATCGTTAATAATCCCTTCGTATTCCTTGGGATTACAAATTGGCGCCGAAAATGTTGGAAATCGAACCACTTCGCCGGATTAAAAAGCAATTGAACCACTTACTAAAACAATCGAACCACTAACTAAGACAAAATATTGGCTAAATTCTTCAAACGAATAAAAATCCCGAACCACTTAACTATTCCGTTCTTTAATTCAGTGCAAGAAATATCAGACACGAATACGCCTAACGAAAGGGAAAAATTCTTAAGCAAATACCCACCCAAACTGAAGCATACCTGAGTGTCAACAAATGAAAAATATATTCACGCCAATTATTCAATACTTAAATATTATGTAAGATAGTGTACTTTTTTTTCACATATATTAATGATGATATGGCGATTATTGTTATTAACCAATATTAAACCAAACCCCCGTTTTCTTTAATTATTATTATTATTGGCGGTTTGCGCATGTTTCTATAAAATTAGGAAGGGGTGGCGAGAGAAATGATTATTTAAAAATGACAGGTTAAAGTATAGGTATAAAATAGAAGTAAAACGGTACAGCCTTTTGATGATAATTTAGTATATATTGATTATAATTTTGGTTGAAACTGTTGCCCAGTGGTGTTTTAGAGAGCGGGGACGCTGAGTCTTGTAGCCGTGAAGCACCCCATTTTATAACTAATTCAGAGGGCAGGATTTCATTGAAATCAGTTGTCCATGAATCAGTTCCGAGGGCAAAGGCAGAACGATAAATTAAATGAATGGGCTAGATGTCAGCAGTTTTTAAAAATTATATTGTTGGTTATACCTATGATTTATTTGAACTTTGATTAAGAAATAAGGTAAATCGCCGCCTCGACCTTTAAATGGTTTTCAACAACACTGAATCCCATACCTTTATCAGAACGTTAGGACATTAAGTCTTCTTCTCGTTAAAGGGGGAGGTGTGGTGTCCTTGCACCCGAGAATTTATATTTTATAACACCCCCCCCCCCACATTCGATAGAAACTTACTTTACGCATAGTCATGACAGTTTATACCACTACGCTAAATATAGATTGTTACCACTTCTCTTTTTATTACCATCGCGATCGCAAATAGAGATTAGGATTACGATGAGTTAACATAATATATTTTTTGAGAGTTATCGAAAATTAACTACCATATAAAAATTATATTTTTGGCGTGTCGATAATAATAAAAGTAGGAAAAATGTAGAAAACTAAAATATATCTCTAAACTTATTTTCGTGTATATTTTTTCGTCGCGTCTTTAGAATAGACTTTATAAATAAGACGATAGATCGTTAATAATCCCTTCGTATCTTGGGATAACAAATTGGCGCCGGAAAGGTGGAATCGAACCACTTCGCCGTTAAATTTGTTATCCCAAGATACGAAGGGATTATTAACGATCTATCGTCTTATTTATAAAGTCTAATCTAAAGACGCGACGAAAAAATATACACGAAAATAAGTTTAGAGATATATTTTAGTTTTCTACATTTTTCCTACTTTTATTATTATCGACACGCCAAAAATATAATTTTTATATGGTAGTTAATTTTCGATAACTCTCAAAAAATATATTATGTTAACTCATCGTAATCCTAATCTCTATTTGCGATCGCGATGGTAATAAAAAGAGAAGTGGTAACAATCTATATTTAGCGTAGTGGTATAAACTGTCATGACTATGCGTAAAGTAAGTTTCTATCGAATGTGGGGGGGGGGGGGGTGTTATAAAATATAAATTCTCGGGTGCAAGGACACCACACCTCCCCCTTTAACGAGAAGAAGACTTAATGTCCTAACGTTCTGATAAAGGTATGGGATTCAGTGTTGTTGAAAACCATTTAAAGGTCGAGGCGGCGATTTACCTTATTTCTTAATCAAAGTTCAAATAAATCATAGGTATAACCAACAATATAATTTTTAAAAACTGCTGACATCTAGCCCATTCATTTAATTTATCGTTCTGCCTTTGCCCTCGGAACTGATTCATGGACAACTGATTTCAATGAAATCCTGCCCTCTGAATTAGTTATAAAATGGGGTGCTTCACGGCTACAAGACTCAGCGTCCCCGCTCTCTAAAACACCACTGGGCAACAGCTTTAACCAAAATTATAATCAATATATACTAAATTATCATCAAAAGGCTGTACCGTTTTACTTCTATTTTATACCTATACTTTAACCTGTCATTTTTAAATAATCATTTCTCTCGCCACCCCTTCCTAATTTTATAGAAACATGCGCGAACCGCCAATAATAATAATAATAAAAGAAAACGGGGGGTTTGGTTTAATATTGGTTAATAACAATAATCGCCATATCATCATTAATATATGTGAAAAAAAAGTATACTATCTTACATAATATTTAAGTATTGAATAATTGGCGTGAATATATTTTTCATTTGTTGACACTCAGGTATGCTTCAGTTTGGGTGGGTATTTGCTTAAGAATTTTTCCCTTTCGTTAGGCGTATTCGTGTCTGATATTTCTTGCACTGAATTAAAGAACGGAATAGTTAAGTGGTTCGGGATTTTTATTCGTTTGAAGAATTTAGCCAATATTTTGTCTTAGTTAGTGGTTCGAATGTTTTAGTAAGTGGTTCAATTGCTTTTTAATCCGGCGAAGTGGTTCGATTTCCAACATTTTCGGGGGGACGCTGAGTCTTGTAGCCGTGAAGCACCCCATTTTATAACTAATTCAGAGGGCAGGATTTCATTGAAATCAGTTGTCCATGAATCAGTTCCGATGGCAAAAGCAGAACGATAAATTAAATGAATGGGCTAGATGTCAGCAATTTTTAAAAATTATATTGTTGGTTATACCTATGATTTATTTGAACTTTGATTAAGAAATAAGGTAAATCGCCGCCTCGACCTTTAAATGGTTTTCAACAACACTGAATCCCATACCTTTATCAGAACGTTAGGACATTAAGTCTTCTTCTCGTTAAAGGGGGAGGTGTGGTGTCCTTGCACCCGAGAATTTATATTTTATAACACCCCCCCCACATTCGATAGAAACTTACTTTACGCATAGTCATGACAGTTTATACCACTACGCTAAATATAGATTGTTACCACTTCGCTTTTTATTACCATCGCGATCGCAAATAGAGATTAGGATTACGATGAGTTAACATAATATATTTTGATAGTTATCGAAAATTAACTACCATATAAAAATTATATTTTTGGTGTGTCGATAATAATAAAAGAAGGAAAAATGTAGAAAACTAAAATATATCTCAAAACTTATTTTCGTGTATATTTTTTCGTCGCGTCTTTAGATTAGAATTTATAAATAAGACGATAGATCGTTAATAATCCCTTCGTATTCCTTGGGATTACAAAACTCTAAAAATTTCTTCAGACCTTTTTAATTTTCCTAGTTGATTGGCCAAAAAAATTTTAAAGTGTGATATTTGAGATACCATAACCGAAGAGACGAAAAACCAGAAGCACACGGGCGAAAGACAAGGATGACTAATTCATAACTTAGATGTGGCGGCAAATAATTATTTATTAACAAGATTAGGATCAAAAATTATAAGGGTTAATCTTAAACAGGAACATCTCAAATTTAACATTTTATTTTGTCCTGCTTATTTACGATATAAAAAAAGAATTATTAATAAAAAATATTTCCTGGGTGATCAAGAATTGGTGGCAAACAATAAAAAGAAGACATAGTAAACTTGTATATTGGATTCGTGGTTGGAGGTGTCGATTTCGAAGCGCTTGTGCTTCTTCCTCAAATTTTGCACGCTCGTCAAATCTTTGCCATAATCTTCCGAATCCGCGAGCAATAATTTCTCCCTAAAATACCACAAAATCTTGTCATTCCGTGATAGAAATGAGCCAATCAATAAAAATAAAACCCCTTTTTTGACACTTCTCTTTTAGGTCGATAATTTAAAAACCCGTTACTGAATGAGATCTGTTCTTACAACAATGAAAGTGATATCGGACTCTAAGTTCAAGCCAAAGTTATGAATTAAAAGGTTTATTTTATCTGAGTAATTTTGAAACGTTCGAGCTTATATTTCAAGATTTTTCAATTTAAATAGAAACGTGAAAAACAATATAAATCCAATTGGATAACTAAATACGACATATAAATATGCGCATAAATTTAGTTTCAATTTAAACTTAATAATAAAATTTATGTATATAAGCTAGCATAAGTAAGCAACTTATCTTAATCGAAACGCATCTCCCTTAAGCTTAAATATGGCAATCACTAAGCTTCGAGTAACTTTTTGTTTCGAAAGACATAAGTTTAACCCTTCCCCATCCCTCTCCCCTGCATATTTCAAAATGGCGACCAGGATTAAACTAACTTAATCCAAGATTCTTCATCGTCGATGTCACGGTAAAAGTTGTAAACCGTGCCCGACTCTTCAAGCTTAGCCCGGCGCTCGCTCGATAACATTTTAATTTGCTCAAATTGATCCGTCAGGTCTCGGCTTTTAGCTAACACGGCTTCAGCTTCCTCTGGCGAAATTTCGCGATGCTCGTTATCGCCCCGAGAAGCCACGATATCCGACGCCATTTGGTTCATATTGGTCACCGTATCCTAAAAATTGCATGTGTATTACAATTAATTTTATTTTGGCAAAAAGACTTACAAAAACATCAAAAAAAGAGGAGATAGCATATATTAAATCACATAACACCACTAACTATCTCTAGCATTCGCGCAATCTCACAATTAAAAAATTTAAGGCTAGGTTATATTAAACATTCGTATTCAACAAATAACTTTCTGTAAGTAGTAACAAAATAAATATATGGCTCAGAGGGGCTTGGGTAAAAAATAACGCGCCTAGTGAATGCGAAATTAAATACACTTCTATAACTTGTGTATTACTTTAGCGAAAACTTACAAAAGCATCAAAAAAGGAACAGAAAATTTATTTAAAAAAAACCGAGATGAACAAAAGCAGCACATATTGAAGTTTCAACATAATTATAACCTCACATTTAAAAATTTAAGTTTAAGCTAATTTCAAAACTCATAAGCAAATAGGATTAGCGAAGCTATTAGTAAAAGCAAAGCGCCAAGTAATTTCAAAATTCAATACACTACTAAAACGCACCTCGTGAGCTGCAATATCAGCTTCTAGTAGCGCTTGCTTTTTCAAAGCGTTTTGTACGCCCGACAAATCCTTGCCAACGGCCGGTTGAGCGTTATTGGTAGTAGATAGGAGGCCCCAAACTTCGGAAAGCCAAAATTCCAAATCTTTAGTAGCAGCGTTAAACGAGCGCCTTTTGTGAGCTTCTTTCAAATTTAAGCTTTTTTCCTTGGATTTTTTCATCAAGACGTCCCATTGCTCCCCCAAGTACTTTAGTCTTTCTTGCACAGCCCGTTCAGATCCACCACATTTGCCTCGGTCTATGAGATTTCCACCCGTAGCTACCAGGCTTTGGATGCGATCCGCGTTCACGGCTAATTCGGCTTCGTAAGCTTGGTGTTTTTGGTGCTTGCGCTAGACGCCATATTAAAATATACAGGTAGATACAATCGTTTTTTTTATTCGGGTTTAACGCTTATTATTAAATAGAGCAGGGAAATTTTGAAAAAAAAATTATATCAAAGTGTTGAAAGTTTTGACGAGCCAATCGAGTATGAGGGTTCGTTTGATATAAAACGCGGCCAATTAAGCTTATTAATTAATAAAAATTAAATAATATCTGCAAATTTTGATTAAAATTTGCCCCAAAAAGTTAAGAAAAAAGCACCGATAAATAACTATTATTAAATCATAAATTCAAGTTTAACGCTATATTCGTGCAAATATAAGTAGGAGTAAATGAAAGTGTAAGAAAATTATTGAAATACATATTAAATTTATTAATTTTCGGTTTTCGAATTTTAAATCCCTATTTTTGTAGGAGTCTTTAAAATAACTAAGCCATGCAGTTTAACCAAGAAACTAACTCCAAATGTATAAAAATTGAAATACCATTGTTATTTACACTTTCAAAAATTCAACCCAACCTCAGAGGTATAATCAGCCTCTATTCTTTGTCAGTTTAAGACAAATGTCAAAAAAGTCTCGTTTTTTCCATTAAAAAACGTGATTTTCGATATAAAAATAAAGCTAATCACCTCGATGGAAGTAGGATCAATCAAAATCTCTTCAGACGCGACCTGAGCCTTTTCCGCCAGCCAATTTTCGATTTCGTCAGCGTCTCGGCTAAATTGCTGCAGGGTTTGACATTCGTTGAGTTCAGCTCTCTTCTGAATCAGTGCCCGTTTCAAAGAGCCCCAACGATTGAGGACCGCTCGCCGTTTTTCATCAACTGCCCCGCTGTCGTAATGATTGCTCGAAATCAAGTGGTCCGCAAAATTTTCCAAATTCGCTATTTTTTCTTCCTAAAAAAACACGCCGCACAAAACGCAAAAATTAATGGGGGAAAATTTATAAAAAATTTTATAATAGCCCTCCTCACTATAAACTTATAAATTCAAGAAGCTCAGTCTTTATGAATTAATAAGAAATAGGCCTACTAATAGTTACTAGCATACGCGTATATATTTTTTTGATTGATATTCAGAATTTATTTAAAAATGGTATACTATTTTAAAATTTAAAACATGAAATTTAAAAAACGAAGGTAAATGTGTAATTGGTTTTCATCACTGACATTATAAAACTTAATTTTTGATGATGTGATTTTGTTATACATTGAGATGTTTTTTCAACCGCACGTCATTTTTCTATAAATGTTATTATAAATCAGCCATAAACTTAAAGTATTTTAATTTCAGGCTAAAAATAATGAATAATCTTAAATAATCTGAATCAATGACTATACCAATGCTATTTACTCACATTTCTTTAAAAATTGCATTAAATTCTAAAATTCGAATACATGGCCCATCATCGAAGTCCCTGGGCATCGCAATCAAAATAATTTTAATAACTAATTAACAAATAAATCAACTCTATTCCCTTCCACGAGAATTCCAAAAACAATCTGTCCAAGCATTTTAAAATCCTTCACATAATCTCTACGAGATAATGTTGTAAAAACGGCTAGGTCAAACCGTTGGTCTGTTTATGTCACTTAAAAGTTTCGCTGTGAAAAAAACCTGTCATGTCCTGTCTTGTCCATATCGCCTGAACGAAACAAATCGCATTTCTAACGCGCGTAGCAGCAATGAGTTACTTGAACGTTGATGGCTTTATCAAAATCTTCGTGCTTTTTGATCAATGATTCCACCACGTCTACCGTCGCATCTTCCAAAATTTCCTCGCCTTGCTGAGGAGTGGATGAGGATTTGAGGAAAGCTTCCCGCGATGCCATCCAATTCTCGGCCAGTTCGCAATCTCGGTAAAACAGCTGAGATTCCAAGCATTGATCCAAGAATTGACGTTTCTTGAGCCACTCCCTTAAAATGAACAAAATTACATTATTGTTTTGACGATAACACTGTAATTTTTCTTTGATATTTTAGATAAACTTTGCTGCGCCATAAGGGTATAAAAAATGGTAAATAACGAATGTAAATGCTTACAAAATTAATAAGCGTTTTCTTCTGGTAGAGATATTGTAAATGAGATATTGTAAATTATTCAATACTTTCGAAAACTTAGATAAAAGAATTTTCCCGCAACCATTGGAATATATTTAAAATACTAAAAAATATTTTCAAAGATAAGGTATTATAGCATCATAAGTAATTTTAAGATTTTTTAAAGTAAATAGAGTATTTGTAACTTATATAACTATTAAAAAGTATTAAATTTAAAGTGAAGTGCTGACATGTTTAAAAAAATTAACATTTAATGATCTAGTTGAAATGAATCCTATAAACATAGAGACCAAACCATCGCCTTCTTCTACAACAATCTAACTGTATTATCAAGCTCAAAGAGTAAAAGAGTCCAGCGTCTTAGGCAAGGAATAAATCCCTCTTTATGACCAATAAGTTCCTTGTTTCAACAAAAAAAGAAAAAAATCACAATAATTCAGCAATGCTAAAAACTCACTAAATATGTAATGTCGCTCAAGTCTAATAAAGTAAATGCTAAAAAAGAAAAAAAAACCTATGAAAACAGCGAAGTCACAAAGACTATAGTACAAATAAATTTGAAAAATTTTAAAGTTTATTATGGACTTTACTGTTCTAATGATTTCCTAGTCTCTTCCAAATTTCTCAGAGCCTGTTCGATGGAAGGCGATTCGTAATGGCCTCGGTGTAACAATCGGTTACCGAAAGCGTTGAAAGCGTCGAAGGCCGATTGTCGAGATTCTATTTGATTTCTGTAATCCTAAAACACAAACATACACAAAATAAAAAAAATTTTATATACAAAAAGAGTGTTAGACTGCAATAAAAACTAATTTAACAAAGATGACAATCAATAAAATAGAAAATTTATTTAAGTTCGCAATTTTTCCTGTAAAATATAATACCATGTGTCGTTCTAAAAGAGCTTCGGCCCCTGTTACATCTGTAGCTGGTTCGAAAACGGAAAATTGATTGGACATTTGGTTGATCCAGGAATAGAGATCGCTAATAACAACATTTTGTTAAAAAAGGGTGAAAATTTGATAAAAATTAATAAAAAGAAAAAACTTTAATTAGCCATAAACGCGTCTCTCCGAAATAGAGAAATTTAAATCTTCTTCACGAAACCTGAAAAAATGAAGAACTAAGCTGGTATTAAACAGTAAAATATTGCCATCTACCGCATAAAAAATCCTTAAAAACCCCTTACTTAACCGACAGTCTTTAAATCCAAAATTCGCAAACTCTACATTCAATGTTCACAATAGAATGTTTATAACCATTCGTAAAGATAAATCTGCATAGCTAACTCCGTGTTCGTTAATTCATAATGTTAAAGCCAAATTTTTTGCGCAAATAATATTAAATCGGGCCGTAAAAATAGCAATTAACAGTACAAACAACAACCTAGACAAGATGCAAACAGAATTTATGAATAAAGCTAATCAGTCGAACCAATAATGGAATTTGGGCTGAGGCGAGGTCAAAAAATTTAAGCCAACCAGCGGTCATAGTGTATTTGCGAAAGAAAAATAGGCATTAACAGAAGCATAAGGCCACAGCCATTAAAAACTCTTATAAGTTTCCGCGGCAATTATCCAAAAATTATAATCAAGACAAGACAAACGAAAAACGAGCGCATGAATTGCATAGCAATTAAAAGTTACTTGTATTCGTCTAAAAACTTTTGAAAATCGTAGGCTTCTTGCAGTTTGAGATCGTAAGCATTCGCTTTTTCCGTCAAATCTTTCCAAGCTCTAGTTATCGTATGAATTTGATGCGTTATTTCATCCGCATTTTCCGGGTGGCTCCCGGTCAAACGGGAAGACGTATCGTCTAGTTGGGCAATCTTAAGAGACAAAAGCAAAATTTTATAAACAACTTTTTGATAGTTAGATAAACACGTATTTAATTAAAAATTTGAAGGCAAAAAAGCTTCAAATTATTTACAACCGTTCATGTTTATGCAAACAGCAATATTATAAGCATTTCTTGATGTTACACATTTCATAAATCTCGCTAAAACACTACTATCAAAAAACGTTAAAATTATTTAACAGCAATTCAACATTTAAAGTTGTCACTAGTGTTGTTAAGACGTCTGGGTTTTGTTGAGTCGACGTCTGGTTTTAGTTGACTAAACATAAAGAGACCAAGGTTTGACCATTGAGCGACTAAGAAAAAGAGACCAATAAACCTTCGACTAAACCCGAACGGTCGACCAAACGAAACCCAGCCGTTTTTACAACACCACACTAAAAACATTTTGACAAAACATAGATTATTTAGGTACCCTTTGGCCTAAAGCATTGAGATCGCGGGCAAATCCTTCTTGTTTCTTTTGCAAGGCTTTAACCGAAGTCAAGTCGGTACCATAATCTTCAATGTCGAGAGCCCCAAACTTCTCGTCAATCCATTCCAGGGTGTCTTCAGTATCACTAATTGAATTACGTAAAATATGTTTTAAGAAAATAATTGAGCAAAAATAAGTATTTTACAGGGGATATTTTTTACAAGATCCACAAAATTAGCTAGAGGACGGTCTAAAAATATTGCGATTATAAACTTCGACATCAAAATTAGAGGAAAAAATTGTTAAAAAACTAATCTACCAAATTCGAAACTGGACTTTTATAATTTGCGAGAATTTTACACGGCACAAACGGGAAAAATAACAATTTTGTATGAAGGTTAAATTTTAAAGTTAGAAATAAAAGAATTAGCAAGCCAAGGTGAAACAAAAATGGTCAATCACTATATAAAGTGAAATAATAGTTGACTATTTGAGAAATTAAGGCATAAAATCAATAAAACGATATGAATTTTTTGATAGAATGACTAGCGTAAGTGTGGAACCATAATGAGTACAGACAAAAGTTAACTTTTTAACAAGCAAATTAAAAAAAGAACTAAAAATAAATTGCATAGCAATTAATATGGTCCACTAAGATAAAAATTAAAAATTGTATATTGTAAAAGCAACAATTTTGAAGTTATTGAAAGTAAAACTAAGCTTTCGATATAAAAATAAATTAAGAGATTTACCGATGAAATCTTTGCACTTCGTGAGCCGTCCTTAAGGTTTCAGACCTATCATTAGTCACGGCCTTCATTTGTTCCCACTTTTGGTTCAAATCCTAAAAATATCAAAATAAAATCAATTTTTTTACAAACAAGTATCATTTTTATCACACAAAATTTCGAAAAATATGATAAAAAATCAAATTTAAAAGAAATATAATTAAAATCCAGAGTTGTCTTTGAAATATTTAAGAGGAAATTAAAAAAATTTTAAAAGTATATTTGAGTGTAATTTTTGTATTAAATTACGTGAACTTGGGCTTGGATATTGGCAGCCGCTTCGTTTTGTCCCAAATTTTGCAGCTTTGACGCAACTTCGTTCATCTCTATCAAACGGATTTCGTTGGCTTTCATATCCTAGCATTTACAAGTAAAGCACAAATCGGATTTTATATACTTTCTAGTCTAATTTTGTCAACAAATCAGGCAATCTTTGAGAATTTTTTATTTCAAAATTGCCTAAAAGAGCTTAAATATTCAAAAGCAAAATCGTACTCTTAAAATCCATAGAAAAACAACGTTTTCCCGGTGGTTTAAATAATTTTAACAAATTCTTATTTATAGTTCGGCAACTGAACATAGTATAATTAACAGAAACCTGATTGCAAATATTTAATCAAGCGTTAGATGGCAAAATGGCGATAGTCTAAAAATGATTTTTACAAAGTCTAAAATCTAAAGTTAAAAAGCCATTGCAAAAAGGATTGGATATTCAATAAAAATAACATAAAAGAATTGCCAAAATTTGATTATAAAAAAGCTTCAACTCACGAGAAAAATTCTTATTTCCAACTCTAAAATCAATATTAAATCTAACCGTGTTCTTACCTTTTGAAAATCGTCGAATTTCTTTTGCAAAACTTCGACTTGTTCAAGATCTTCGCCAACTTCTTGGGCCGCGGCCACAACCTCTTTTTGCTTTATCCAATCAGCAAGCGTGGCCGCTTCTCGCACCAATCTAAACGCTTCTAGGCTTTGGTCCAACTTTTCTCGCCTTTCGCCGGCCCGTTTCATTAAATCATCGTATCTTGTTAAAGTTTACGAGAGAAAAAATCAGATAAGTAAGTAATAGTGTAAAAGCTTAAGGAATTTAAAAAATTTTTAAGATGGACATTAAGGATCTAGTGACATATTAATTTCCAGTTTCGATAACATAATAAAGTTTTATGAATAATTTGGCATATACAAATGGGCAAAATTGCGTCACAACTTCAATTTATTGAACAATAAACGTATCGATCTAATTAAATGTATCTTAGTTACCATTTCTCCACCACTTAGCACAGACAAACTGTTATTTGTTCCCTCTCCTCTCTACCTTTTAATTTTAATAAACTATTCGACCATATGACGAATGACTTTCTCATGACAAAAACGGGTATTCAACCTATGGCGGACATGATTAACGAATATCGGCCCAATTGGTTTGGGCATATACTAAGAAGGGAGACGAATGATGTAAGTCTCGAAAAGTAGTGGACATGGAGGTACCGGGGGGAAGAGAGGAAGAGGACGACCCCGTGTCACGTGGGAAGGGCAATCAAAGAGATCAGTCAAGACATGGCACTCACCTGGTCAAGATGGAAGAAACTCATCAAAACAAAAAGCCCACGACTGTGGGACCAAATAACTGATAAAGAAGAATTAAGACTACGAGTTGCTGTAGTGTTGTACAAACGGCTGGGTTTCGTTTGATCGACCTTGGTTTACTAAGACAAATGGTCGCTTCTAGTCTGTTTTTCGGATTTCGACTAAACCTAGAGGTAGACTAAGAAAAACAGACCAAAAAACATGCTTGGTGTGTTTATGTTTAGTCGACCAAACAAAACTCAGCCCTTTTTACAGCACTGAGTTGCTGGTTCAACACTTACTCTTGCTCGATTTGTTGCTGCCTTTTAGTGATGATATTGTGATGGTCTCCCAAAGCACTGATCAAAGAAACGTCCCCATTGCCTCCGATGGATGATGATTTAATCGGCACCGAGGCGTCTATTTTCTTCACGTACCCTGCTGGGACAAAACCTTGTCTATCGTTTATCTCCACCTTCCACCAATCCTAAGCAAATTTTTGAAAAAATTTCAATTGAATTTTAATGGCAAATGGTGACAAAATACCAGCCTAGTCCTTAAATAAAGCGAAATTCGTGAAAAATAATAAATTTTGGAGATATAATGCCAATAAAAACACTCCTAAATTTGGCTATATTTTTGAATATAGTTCAATTATATTCGAATATTATGTTTTAAAAATGTCGAGCATAATGGAAGATAAATTGCAAAAAAATCAAAAGCAATCCATTAACCTCAGCTGCATAAACCTAAAATTTAAATAGCTGGAGAGCTAAAAGATTAGGCCAAGTTTTATTTTCGAATAAACAATATTTTTTGCAAACAGAGAAAAAATGGTGAAGCAAATTCGTTTATCCAAAACTTTGCACAGTTAATGCAATTTGCTCCTAATACAGTCCAAATCTCAACTTATTACAACCACGTCCTAAACAGAGGGTCAAAGTTTTTTTTCGATAAAATGTCAAGTTTTACACTCGTTTTCCAAGATAATACTAACACTGCCTCCCTTGCAACCAAAATTTTAATAGTTGAGGAAATTTGTTCATAATACGGACCAAACCTTAACTTAAGCTAAGACCCCACTAATACCACGTCTTAAACTGAGCGTCAAAGTTTTTTTTATTAAAATGCCAAGTTTTACATCTTTTCAATGCGAAAAAGAGAGGTCTCACCTTGTGATTACTATTCAGGAGGGTCAGCACCTCACCCTTTTTCATGGATACTTCCCTAGGACTTCTTTCCGTATAATCGAACAGCGCTTGAACTGACTCTTTTCCAGAGACGTCCAGCGAGGGGGGCTGCTTGGATTTACAAACCTCGGCGACGGAATGCAAATCGGAGATTGTGTGGTAAAATGCTTCGAGGTCGGAAATTAAAAGGTTGTGTCGTTTGAGGAGGACCTGGAAAATAAAGATAATTTTTATGTATTCTTTTATTCAATTTTTCCACATTTTAGCGCTAGTCTATAACTTTTTGGCGGCAAGGTGAAAATATATATTATACCTAAATATCAAGAAAATTTAGGGAAAGCAAGCAAAGTTGAAAAAAATAAAACAATCTCATCTAAAAAGGGCCAACGAAAGCCTAAAAGTTATATTAGGACTATTTAAGTAAAAACCGGTAGATCATCTTGAAATCGATTTATTATTACTTTCCTGACCTTTAACTTTTTTGACTATGTTACTTTTAAAGTAATAAGTAGTTATTCTATAAATAAGCCATTTCTCAAAACAAACATTAAAAAAAATTGAAGTATAAATAAGAGTAGGTAATTCAGACATCGTCCCAACTTTTTGTAATCAAGCGAGCTAAAACAGCTGTTATTAACTATTTTGTTTAATGTAAAGTTTACAAAAATCCAATTAACAAAGCTCTAAGGCGAACAAACCGTCCGATCACAATTATTATTACGCTATCGTGTTTAGAAACAAGCAACCCGCGATGCTCCCAAACATGCAAAACAGGTTACAATAAATGGCGCTAAGCTATCAACAAAATCAAAGACAAACTCCTTAATTTCAAGTGCTTAAAACGTTAATAAAACATTTAAAACAAAAAAAATTAAAACAAAAAAACAAAATCCCAAAAATAAGAATTATAAAATGCGAGAGCAATGTAAACCTCGGCCATATCTTCATCTTTGCCATAATCCCTACTATCAACGAGAGGTTCTTTCTCTTTCATCCAACTTTCTGCTTCGGTCGCATCAGCTAGGTACTGATGAATTTGCAAGGCATCGGTCAGGTCATTTTCTCGGGCAGCAGCTCGGTCCTTGAGTCGATTCCACTTATCCGCTAAGCGATTGAGCCTATTTTTGATCTCGGGTGTCGCGAAATGACCTTGTAACGAATTATAAAGTATTTATCGGAATTGATATAATAAATTTCCAATAGGTGTTTGTCACACTAAGGAGGTCAGCTTCTTTAAATTTTGGATGAGGGGTGATGCTCGGCTATCCAGGCCTGACAGCCTTGCTGACTATGCGATATATTTTTCATTTTTAAAAGAAAGAGTTGATAGCGGGATTTGAACCCGCGCGAGCTATTGTTCAAAGACTACGTTTATACCAACTACGCCCCCACTTGGAATTAATAAGGTTGTGATTATATATTTATCAGCAAGAAAGCGAGGAAAAAGTGCTGATTTAGCCTTCTTAAAATGGTCAAAATAAGTTAAAGTGTCTAAAAGTGTTATTATATTGTTGGCTCCGCCGTTTGTTCTAGTAAATTTAGTAACGCCTTTTAATTAAAACTCCTTACACTAGCTTAGTTTCATATACCATATGTGTGTGGTATGATTGTATACTAATATTTCGAGACTCGCTCGATAAACAAAACCTTGGACAGGTGGCATCATCTTACTGATACATTATTTGCAAAGAAAAAACTGCCGTCATAAGCCAAAACTTAAGTTGCTCAAAGTAGAGGAAACTTTTCTGCAAAAATCTACATATATATGTGCAATCCGTTAGAGCCGGACACTATTTTCTCAAAATTCTCAAAAGTCCCTTCTTTTGAGAAAAAAAAACGAAGGCCATTAAGTAGCAAATATAATAAAAATAGTTCTCGAGGTTAATCACATCTTAGCTTTGATAAAAACGAAATTTGATATAATCTCAGAAGGTTCAAGTGTATTCAAGTGTTGTAAGAACGGCTGGGTTTTGTTTGGTCGACCGTTGGTACCAAAGGGTTTTTGGTCTGTTTTCCTTCATCCACCTCTAGGCTTAGTCAAAATTTGAAAAATAGACCGGAGCCGATCGTTAGTCTTAGTAGTCGACCAAACAAAACCCAGGTCTTTTTACAACACTATAGTGTATGCGCGCATGATAAATTCGACGGGTAGGCTTTAATGGGTATAAAAGTCCTATGGAAGAAACGAGAGATAAATATGGTAGGACTCTAGTTGGTTGCTTTACCTTCTTTGATCATTTTGTTGCCTTGTTCGATAAGAGACACGATATTGGGCTCTCGAGATTCGAGTTCGGACACGAGCGTAGAATGCTTCTTAATCAAGCCCTGGCATCCGATAGCGTCGCGACCTAATGTACGTCAAAGGTGAAAATTATCAAAATTTGCAAAAATAAGGGTAAAATGCTCTATTATTTTTATAAGCACGAGGTTTTAAGCCATATAAATTTTACCTTATTATATAAATAAAATGTGAAGTATAAGTTATAGAGACTGTTAACATAGCTAAGAGATTAAAATGCATTTATTTTACTCCAGAAAGATGAGATATAAGAAAGATATAGGGAAGTTTTGAAGGTTTCGATTTAGCTAAGCTGTGATTCTTGTTGGACAATAGCTAACTTTAAGGAAAGACTAACGATCACCACCATTATATGTCCGAAGGCAAGAGCAATTAATAATGATTCCCTGTCTCTTATTGATTTTAAACTCTTTATTTGCTAAGAAGTAAGCTTCACTACGACAATTGAGGATATATAACATAAATAAGTCCAGTTAAAAAAAAACACTTATTACACTCAGTGCCTACAAAACAATTTTATCATTAAAAATGATCTCGATCTTGTACAAACTTACAAACCTTTCTTTGATATTTATTTAGTTATTAATTGTATTTATCAATTTATTTATTTTTAAATTAGAAAAAAAGCAAGTGTGATCACCTCGATTGGTAGAATTAACGAGAGGTTCTTTTTCCCTAATCCAACTTTCCTCATCTTCGATATCTTTGAACAGGGTCAAACAGCGTTCGGCTTGCTTCAATTTCGCTTTCTTACTCTCTATCGGATCCACCAAATGCTTGTAACGGCTGAGCAAGGTGTCCACCTTTTGTTTTATCCCCGGGTCTACTTCGGAAAGCGAGATCTCGCCGTCCGCAGAGTCTAATTTCCAAAATTTAAAGCAAAATATAGAAGAAATTCATAAAAAATTTTGAGATTATTTCGATATTAAAGCTCTTTTGCTGACATACCAGTAGGCTATTGAGAACATTTCTCTAAAATTATAGCAATAAATAAAAAACAACCAACCTAATTCAGTAAATTCTAGTAATATGCTTAAAAAGTTTGAAAAGTCGACTCTGAAAAACAAGTTAAAGATATATTAGCTTTAGGGGTTTCAGGACCCCCTTTCCCATCGGGGTAACTATTTTAACTTAACGAAATGCGCTAGCCGAGGGTAGTGTTGTTAGAGCGGCTGGGTTTTAATTGAAGCAAACCAAAAGTGTTTTGGTCTGTTTTTCTTGGTCGACCTCTAGGCTTAGTCGAAATTTGAAAAACATGCCAGAGTCGGTCTTAGTAAAACCGAAGGTTGACCAAACAAAACCCAGCCGTTTTTACGACACTAGCCGAGGGTTAATGTTTTAACGGCCAACAATCCCATTACAGAAGGGGTGGCTTATATATATAGAAATTTTGTATTTAAAAGGTAAAGTATTAGTATAGTACTCGGTTTGAATTATCAAGGGTATTTAAAAGATTATTTCATTGCTCGCGTCTTTACTCTCGTCAAAGCTATAAAAGCGCCGAAGAGAAAAAAACATGAAAGATCACGTTTTTTTATCGTAAAGAAAAATACTAAAACCACAAACAGGCTCAAGAATAGCTTTGCTTGAAAAAAATTTAAGTAACTTAGACCACCTTTTTGGGTGAACTTAAATGAAAACGCGCTCTTGTGCAGTGAAAATTTGGAAAGTTATGAAAGAAAGAAGCATGAGAATATTAAAGAATCACCATTCCTTGCCCAAGTTTAACATTTAATCATTCAACAAAATGAGAAGGAGCCTTTAATTCGTTAATGCCTGGCTCAAACATGGCTGCCCCCACCCCTACTTAATAATTACACGGTCCAAAGAGAAAAATCAGCCGGTAAATTGTTTGCAGATTCTGGCACATTTTTTCACGGTGAACACATATTTAATTTGCAAGTTATTGACGTTTGAACAAAACGCTAAAATCGCTGTTTTTGGCAACTTTAACGGCGAATATTTCGAAACTTGACGTACAGGGAAAAAACTAAAAATATATTTGTGTTCGCCGTGAAAAACTATACCAGAATCTGCAAACAGTTTGCCTGCTAATTTCAAAAGTCCATTATTTGTTGACATGGGCGTAGCCAGCATTGGGATTCGAGGGGGGGGGGGGGCAATAACGATTAAGAGAGGGGCAAAGTGATCATTTTTTAAAATTTTAGCCGTAATTTTAATACATTTCAACAAATTTTTGGATTTAGAAGGGGGCAGCCGCCCCTCCCTGCCTCCCTTTTAACTAGGCCCATGTTTGTTGACCAGTGTTATCAACTATTCATCAGTCAATCGTATTATTAGTGTAGGCAGGGTTAATGTTGTAAAAACGGCTGGGATTTGATTGGTCAACTTTTGGTTTAACTAAGACTAACGTTCGTCGGTGGTCTGTTTCTCAAATTTCGACTAAGCCTAGTGGTCGACTAAGAAAAATAGACCAAAATATTTTTTGTCTGTTTATGTTTAGTTGACTTAAATCAAAAGTCGACCAAACACAACCCAGCCGTTTTTACAACACTAGCAGGGATTATGTCAAACGATAAGACTAAGTAACAAAGATTTAAACCTCCGGCAGCGCTGTGCAATGGTACGGAGTATTGCGGAATGATGGATAATTGTTCGACTCGTTCGGCATGCGAGGCGATCTCGTCTTCTAATCTATTCACTTTTTTCTTCAAATGTTCCAAGCTTTTCAAATCCTAGGGCAGAAATTGTAATACATTTCTAAATAAGGTAAAGCTAATAAATATTCAATCGCGTTATTGTGAGGACGGATGTTACCAAATATCGACTTCGTTCTAGTATTTAAAACAAAGCGATTTCTTTGGGTTTAAATGCTAACATACCACATTTATAATATTATATGGCTTAATGGGACCACAATCAACTTCCAGCCCATATTTTGTCATTCAAAAGCGCCCACGTCGCAAAATCTGAATCAACCCACTCTAAGAACATCCCGTGAAAATCTTTCGGAAAAAATTCAATCAAAATATAAGTCATAAACGTACTAAAACTAAGGTCGATCTTAGCCAACTTTTGAAGCGCCTCACTAACGCACTGAATTATCTAATAAATTATTTCTAAAAAACAAAAAAACACTCTCGCAATGTTAATAAATTTCCACAAAATGATTTTATATTCCAAATTCCGATAATTTTAATAAATTTACACAAATTTTTGGATTTAGAGGGGGGCAGCCGCCCTTCCCTGTCCCCCCCCCCTTGGCTACGTCCATGCTCTAAAGTAAAATGGTCGATTTAGAGAAAGGGCCTTGGGGAGACAATAATGATTTACTTTTCCATAATCGTCGGCAGAAATTTGCGTCTCTATATCACCGATCCATAAATTTAAATCGTCCACGTCGCGGGTATACTGTATTTGAGAATTCATTCCTTTCAGCCTTTGGCCCTTAGCTTCGGACGCGTCAACTAGCGCTTCCCACATCGCTTTGATTTCTTCGATGTTTTTCCTAGTTAGATGGGCATACCAAAAATATTATAATATCTAAAAAAGTTTTTTAATCGCAAAATTAATATACAAAAAAGTGTAAAAATTGACAAAAACCCTCCTGATTCTTCGAACTTATTATAAGCTTTTTCATATAAACTTTTAAAACCATGTATTAAAAAACTTTTTAACGTAGTATTATTTCAAAGCTAAAATTAAGGATAATTTCTTAGACAAAAAAGAGACATTAGTAAAAAGATGTTATGCATCTTTTATGGATTTATATAATTTATTTCAAAAAATGTAAACTTTTACGCATAAAAAATGGTTTCGAATATTTTACTGTATATCGGGGAAGGGGACGTTGAGTTCTTTGCTAAGCTGGGTGCCATTTTGTATCAGAGAATCGATCCGAGGCTTGTTAGATAGAAGTTCTGCTTCAAAATTTTCGTGCTTTTGTATCTTTCCCTGCACGTTTGAAGGATCCTTAAATGTAAAAATTGAAAATACAAATTTATAATAAGAAACCTCGAAACAATCGAGGAAAAACGTAATTAATTCTGGAGAATAAACAATAAAGTATTGTTTATTTTCGAAAACTTTTAAATTAATATAAATAATTCATATTGTTCTATATAAAAGCTTCAGGTTGAGTAAGGGTATAGGGCGAAATAAGGTTTAAAAAACACCTTTAAATTTCTAATTTATATGTGATTTTAAAGTTGAATTTACATGGCGTTCCTCAAATTTTCGCAATTACTAGCGTTAAATGAGAAGCAAATTATAATCAATACCATCCTTTAGTTACATTAATAGTCTATGTTGGGATACGATCTAAATATATTTAACTGAAACTTTAATATTTTAGAAAAAGCTTAATAAAATAACTTAAACGTAGTGATCCCTATTATAAGAAGTCACATAGATTAAGCGAGTAGGCCAAATAATCCGCACAGAGCCCGAATTACTGGTCTTCAGGAACTTTTAGAGCAATATTTTCAATAAAAATAATAGAGAGGAAGAAAGGGCTGAGGATCTAGAAGCTAGGATCCGCAAGTTTGAAGCAAATTACATATATCTTATTAGAAACAAATGTTTAAACTTAAAAAAAGCTGTAATTTATATTAACTTAAACTACTTTGTGATGATTTAATAAAATCAATTTAGAGCTGGTTTATTACTAGAATATGCTTCTGACCGACATAGACCGGGTCGGAGTCGAATCCAATTATTTTATCTGTTGCAGATACACATTACTCTTGTATAACATAGGAAAAAGCAAAAACTCTAATAAGTGCCGGCCGGTTCCAGGGGCGATTTAAGGTTAATTTTATACTGCAAAATAAACAAAAACTGACAAAAATATCGGAAAATACACCGTAAAAAATATAAATGCGTGGATGAAATTAGGCCTACCAGGTAGCTACGGTCCTTGGCTATTTTAAGTTTTTCCGAAATCCAACTTTTAACCTCGTCACAATCCCGCAAGCATAAGTAATATCTCAGCGATTCCTCCAGCCTTTCCCTCCTCTTGGACGCTTTCTCTAACAAATCACCCCGTCTTTCGTGCAGCTTTTTACATTGAAATAATTAAATTTCCAATTTTTTCAATTGTATAAAACAAAAAAGTATTGGTAAAAATTATAAAAATCATTATATTAGGGGTTTTGGGCGGGCAATTTAGTTAAAAAATTCGACCGGGCCCGGCCGGGTTCGGGCTGAAAAATTTAACCATATCTGACCTATGATATATAATAATCTCACGAACCATAACAAATATTCTAAATTGATAAGTTATTAAATTTATCGAATTTTCTCAGATGCTTTTTAACCGAGCTAAGTATAATTCAAAAATCTAAGCAGATTAAAGAATTTAAATTAATTTTGAGCCGTAAACGAGATGGAACGTTTTAAAGAACTTTTAAGGGCAAAAGACGTTAAAAAAGACATTTTTAGTTTTTTTAATATCAATACTACCATATCGATTCGAGTGGAAATTTCTTTGGAATTGTAGTGATCGTTATCGACCAGTTTGGTGGCAAAATCCTCTAGCCCCTTAATCTTTTCGTCGTGCGCGGCGAAAGATTTATCAAAATCATCCAGCATACGAATCAGAGCTTCCACACTATCCAGCGAATCACCTAGGTCCTCGTTCAAAAGATATGCCTGCCGGGCAAAAAAAAACAAAAGAGTGTTTAATTTTTACGGGGATATACTTAGTGTTGTTAATCTGCTAAATGGGTTCTGCTGGTATAGTGCTAAACCTGGTAATAGGCACATATCTCCTACCATTACCATCATTATTAAGCAGCACATGCTGCTTAATAACCCGGTTGCTATCACTGGCAACCATGGTTGCTTGGTTGTAAGAGATGTAAGTAACCGGGCATTTGGCAGATAGGATTGATATAACCGTGGTATTGAGCAGGCTCGTTTTAAACTAAACATGGTTTTTAGCAAATTCAATTTTAGCTTACTATTAGAGTTGGTAGCTGCCATATAATGCTAATCAATATTTTTCAATCATATATTAATCCAAAAATGGTGATTAAAAAATCTAAATATATTATAAATTTGTCCCGTTATTTTGCCCCCCCCCCTAATTTTTTATCCTCTTTCTCACCAGGGGGGAGGGGGGGGGGGGGGGTGTTTTGCCCCCCCCCCTAATTTTTTATCCTCTTTCTCACCAGGGGGGGGGGGTGTTTTGCCCCCCCCCCTAATTTTTTATCCTCTTTCTTACCAGGGGTGAGGGGGGGGGGGGTGTTTTGCCCCCCCCCTTATTTTTTATCCTCTTTTTGACGAGAGGGGAGGGGGGGGGGGTGTTGCCCCCCCCCCTTATTTTTTATCCTCTTTCTCACCAGGGGGGGGGGGGGTGTTTTGCCCCCCCCCCCTTATTTTTTATCCTCTTTTTGACGAGAGGGGAGGGGGAGGGGTGTGTTGCCCCCCCCCCTTATTTTTTATCCTCTTTCTCACCAGGGGGGGGGGGGGTGTTTTGCCCCCCCCCTTATTTTTTATCCTCTTTCTCACTAGGGGGGAGGGGGGGGGGGGGGTGTTTTGCCCCCCCCCCTAATTTTTTATCCTTATTTTGACCAGAGGGGAGGGGGGGTGTTTTGCCCCCCCCCACTATTTTTTAGGCTTTTTCTCACCAGGGGGGAGGGGGGGGGGGGTGTTTTGCCCCCCCTTATTTTTTAGGCTTTTTCTCACCAGGGGGTAGGGGGGGTGTTTTGCCCCCCCCCTTTATTTTTTTATCCTCTTTCTCACCAGGGGCCCCCTGGTGAGAAAGAGGATAAAAAATAAGGGGGGGGGGGCAAAACACCCCCCCTACCCCCTGGTGAGAAATAGGATAAAAAATTAGGGGGGGGCAAAACACCCCCCCCCCTGGTGAGAAAGAGGATAAAAAATAAGGGGGGGGGGGCAAAACACCCCCCCCCCCCCCTGGTAAGAAAGAACGTAAAAAATTAGGGGGGGGGGGGGGCAAAACACCCCCCCCTCCCCTCTCGTCAAAAAGAGGATAAAAAATAAGGGGGGGGGGCAAACACCCCCCCCCCCCTCACCCCTGGTAAGAAAGAGGATAAAAAATTAGGGGGGGGGCAGAACACCCCCCCCCCCTGGTGAGAAAGAGGATAAAAAATAAGGGGGGGGGGTGTGGGGGGGGGGGGGCAAAACACCCCCCCCCCCCTGGTGAGAAAGAGGATAAAAAATAAGGGGGGGGGGGCAAAACACCCCCCCTACCCCCTGGTGAGAAATAGGATAAAAAATTAGGGGGGGGGGGCAAAACACCCCCCTCCCCCCTGGTGAGAAAGAGGATAAAAAATAAGGGGGGGGGGGGGCAAAACACCCCCCCCCCCCCCTGGTAAGAAAGAACGTAAAAAATTAGGGGGGGGGGGCAAAACACCCCCCCCCCCCCCCCCGCCCTGGTGAGAAAGAGGATAAAAAATAAGGGGGGGGGCAAAACACCCCCCCCCCCTACCCCCTGGTGAGAAAGAGGAAAAAAAATTAGGGGGGGGGGCAAAACACCCCCCCCCCCCCCCCTGGTGAGAAAGAGGATAAAAAATTAGGGGGGGGGGCAAAATAACGGGACAAATTTATAATATATTTAAATTTTTTAATCACCATTTTTGTATTAATAAATGATTGAAAAATATTGATTAGCATTATATGGCAGCTACCAACTCTAATAGTAAGCTAAAATTCAATTTGCTAAAAACCATGTTTAGTTTAAAACGAGCCTGCTCAATACCACGGTTATATCAATCCTATCTGCCAAATGCCCGGTTACTTACATCTCTTACAACCAAGCAACCATGGTTGCCAGTGATAGCAACCGGGTTATTAAGCAGCATGATGCTGGTTATGATGATGGTAATGGGCGAGATGTATGCTACTACCATAGGTTATGGTAGTAGCATTTTGGCATTTTAACAACACTAGATATACTTTAAAAATTAATGCCAAAAAAATCATTTTTACATAATTTAATCGATATAATTATCTATTTTAAATATTATAAAAACAAAATAAGGTTTAATGTAAATTAATTCAAAGTTTCAATCTTACTTCATTCCATACATATATAATTTCTAAAGATAACGATAATTATATATTGATGAAGCTATTTACTATTCGTCTTAAAAGCATATTAATCTATTAGAAATAGACATTCATGAAATTTTTAGTTTTTTTAATAGATGATATAAAACCCATATCAAAAAAAAATTTGATCGGCAAAAGAGAATACTTATGGAAAATTTAACCTTTAAAATGGCGAAAAATTTTATAATATAACATAATTTTAGAAAGTGTTAATTTTTAATGCTATTTTTGTGTAAAGAAATCATCATTTAGATAAACGACCTTATAAATATACTGCAAGAATTTCTTGCTCTCTCTGTAATTTTTCGAAAAGCAAAGAATGAAAGCTAGCAAAAATGGTTAATACCAACACAGGTTTGACAAACAATCATTTTATGCTAAACAATAAAATGTTTTTAGTTTTTTCCCAGGTCCTCCACATTTTCAGGTAAAGATGCAAAAAATGGCCTTTTTATTTCCACGTCATTTTTAATTTTTTTTAAATAATTTTTTTGTAATTCTATAGGCCGTCGATTAATCTACAGGGCTATAATTTGGGGGGAAATGTATGAAGCAAGCGTAAAACACCTCTTTCTTTTTCATCCAGGATTCAGCCACTTCAGAATCACGCATAAACAATTGGTAATCCATACACTGCTCAAACACTTCTTGCAAGTTTTGCCAAGTTTCCCCTATCTGAACCTTGTTCATCTCCAACTCTTCAATCTAAGATAACATGCATATAAGTTGCTTTTTCATTTTTAACAACATTATTCATAAAAATTAGTAAATTATTCAAATTATTCCGTTAGCTAACCATTATACGATTACATTATTCTATCTAAACTCACAAAATCTGTATTTTTAAGTATCGTTATCTGCGCTGTTAATCATTGAAAATGTAAATTAATGTACAATTTAAGTAAAGTTTAAACAAACTTTAAAATTTAAGCGCTCCAAACAATTGGTAGTTGAAACTTTTATGATTAGAATCTATCGAAATTAATTAGTCTATAATAACTCTAACATAAGATTACAAGAAAGCAACCGAATAACTCAACGCAATTGTAATTTGGGGAGAAAATAAGGAGTCGAAATTAAACCAATATTAAAACAAATTTACGAAAAATCATCAAAAATTAAATAGAAAGTGTGTACTTTTGCCGGTATATCGCCGTCATAATCTTCGCCTTCGGCCACCATATCGCGACCCGCCTTTATAGTTCTATCGTAAAGTTCGGTACGCGCCTCGATCTCGCTCTAAGCGCAAATAATGCAAAAAATATTTTATTCGCAAACATTTCATTTTTAACTATAATAAATTATGTTAGTTTATACAGGTAAAACATATCGGGCCGGGCTCAGGTCCTAAAAAAGATTTTGGGCTCAGGGCGGGCTAGATATAAAACAAGTTACAGGACACTAAGCGTTTTAAATGGCAATAAATACATTTTGATTTTTAAAATGCGCTCGGGGCGGGCTGAGGCCGATAAAAACCAATTCTGCAAAGCTCTCCCCTTTATAAATCGAAGTTGAGATATTTTTATCTTTAAAATAAATACCAAACCCCTCTCTCTCTCTCACACATTTTCTTGTTTAAATTTCGAGAGGGTCTCAATAATCAATTATCTTCGTTTTCTGCCAATTAAATGATGATGGGTAATTACCTTATTTTCTTGGTGTCGACTGAGAAGAACCTCGGCTTCGGGGACACTTTTAGCCAATTGCATTCCCTTCATGAGGGATTCTGTATCGTTGTACCAACGCGTTAATTCCTTATAATCCGCCAAAAAACTTTGCAATCTCAACGATTTTTGCAGCACCACATCCCTATGTTTCATCTGAGATTTTGCGAAAGTTAAGAGGTTTACAACCATATTTAAATAAATAAATAAATAAATAAATAAATAAATAAATAAATAAATAAATAAATAAATAAATTAATAAATAGATCGAAATAAAGCAAGACCTTGTCCAGCAAATTGATCCACGCGGTGTGCGTGTCTTGATATTTGATATCTAATCTTTCGGCCTCTTCGGGAAAGGTTTCTTTCAAAGTCCCCATTTCGCTGTCCAAATGTTTAACCTACAAAAATACGTTAATTTAAAATTACAAAAATAATTAAAAAAATTTAGGGTTGAAATATATTCTCTAAGCAAAAGTCCTAACTATGAATTGCTTAATTAAAATAGATAACAAATTATTTTTCTTCAAATAAAAGCTTTTATCATTTATTCAGAAACAAATATAATTTTGAAATTATACGTATTCCAAGAAAAATTATAAAACGCTCTAGTAATATCGGGGTTCAACAAAAAAAATAAACCGGCAAACTGTTTGTTTGCAGATTCTGGTAGAGTTTTTTATGGTGAACACTAATATATTTTAACCCCTATAACTATAAATCAGGCTTTTGAAATCAAATTGATCAAACTAATATTTAACCAAATAATTTGCAAGTTATTGACGTTTAAAAACTGCAAAATCGCTGTTTTTAGCAACTTTGACAGCAAATATTTCAAAAACTAGATGTAAGGGGAAAATACTAAAAATATATTTGTGCTCTCCGTAAAAAACACTACCAGAATCTGCAAACAGTTTGCCAAAAATCCATTATTAATTGATATGCAATTTTTTGTTGACCAGTGTAATCAGTTTTTAAAAGGTTTCCAAAGCCACAAAAACGTAATATTCCCCCAAAATTGATGTGCAAGAATATGAAATAATCTTGTATTTTTTAGGAATAAAAAGTATTAAAAACTGACTTTTTCTTCTAGTGCGTCTATTTCCTTCTCTAGCCCCTGCTGCTTTTTGATCAGAGCTTGAACGTCAACCAGCGATTTACCAACGTCTTCGTTAGAAAGTAAGGCATTTTTTTCATTTATCCAAAATATCGTTTCATCCGCATCTCTAAAAACATTACAAAAAATTACATTGGTATCAACGACGTTTTAAAATCAAATATTTCGAAAATAAATAAAATTTAAAAGCATTCCTCATAATAACTTTACATTCATTTGAACTATAATGTGCCCAAAAAATAAATCTATAGGTTTTTCTTTCAAACACACACACAACAGTGGTTTTATCATAAAAATTGCTAAAAATTATAATACGTAAAAAGATTTCAATAGCCACGTTTTTACATATAACCTTAGACTAATAGACTGCTCATCCACTTTTAAAAAGTGTTCCAAATTTTGGCATCCATTTTGAAAAGTGAATTGCATGGTTAGGTTTATGTTTATAATGGTTTCGGTTATGCCTTATATATTTTTTTTGATATAAAAATGTAAATCATTTTGAGTTTTATCAACATGAGCTTTTAAAAATTAAAATATTGGTATGAATATTAATAATTATTTATAAATAATATTAACTTTTATAGCGGCATCTACACTTAAACTTATTTTCTAACATGAATTTTGGCCAATTTATATGAGATGAATTTTTAAAATCGCTATAATGATTAAAATGGGTTGTTTTATATTATAAAATCAATGATTATTGACCAATGCTATCCATCGCTATACAAATTCTACGTCACCTTTCAAAATGGCGGTCGTTTTTGCAACACTTTTGATGCGTTAATATATAAGAGATGAGCAGTCTATTTAGTCTATGCATATAACCATATCTCCAAGAGTTTCAAAAGGCTACATATAGTAATGAAAAAGTTGGACAAGATAAACATATAGCATAACAAGATATCTTTCCTAGCCATGGTGAGCTTGCAAATTGTGTAGCAATTACTAAAACTATTAAAAACCGTTGTCTTAATTAATTTAATCATTTCCACTGATATAAGTAAATTTTCAACCGGCTAATTGGTGCTGTAAAAACGGCGGGGTTTTGTTCTGGAGGTCGACTAAGAAAAACAGACCAGAACACCTATGGTCCGTCTACGTTTAGGCGACTAAAATCAAAGGTCGACCAAACAAAACCACCCACCCTTTTTTACGATACTAGCTCAGCTAATCTTCCAAAAACAATTCGTTTATCACATATGATAGGGCTAAAATTTTGTAGGGCACAACATCAAAAGGTTTAGGAGGAGAATCAATAAAGCTTTTAATATTTATCACAAAAATATATATGGAAAAAACTGCTTAGAATAACCTATTGAAGCCCTGAAGCTTTCTGGCTCCACCCAATTTAGTGTGTTGCATATCGGCTAGCTCTTCCAAGTAATCCATAGCCCGTTTCAATTCTTCCCTATTACTCCTCACCAAATCCCTTTGCGGATGATCTTCGACAATTAGAACGTCAGCCTTCCCGTAAACATCTTCGGCCCTGCCTTTGTAGTAGACCAAATCCTAAAACGTTCATTTAAGGCGTGTGAACATGAATGTCAATGGACAGGAAAGCACAAGACAGAACAGGACAGGACGAGGTCGAAAGTGAGTCCATTAATTGCACAGCAATTAAACTCTACAATTCGATAATTTAAACATCTTTAAGACTAATAAAGTGCCTGCTACTTCTAAAATATAGGGGAAAAGACCAAATCATGTTCATTTTGGCTAAAAAAACATTTAAAGTAACATATTTTTCATTGAAATACTAAAAAATAATAATATAAGTTAATATTAAATTATAAAATTAAAAATAGAAAATAAACCTTTCTAAATTCTTCAAATTTTTTATTGACCATCTCGACCCTCTCACTATCCTGATTCCCCAAGCCACCAAATATGTCCGTAGAAGTTAAGGACGTTCTCCGATCCTCGATCCAATACATGATTTCGTTGTAATCTCGCAAAAATTCGGCCAATTTTTGGGCTTGCAAAAGCAATTCGCTCCTGTGTTTGGTCCGTTGTAGCAACAGGTCCCACAGCTTGTGGATTTCCTCCAATATGAGCTGGACGGGCGTTTAGGTCGAAATACATGTGTTTATATTAGTGCTGTAAAAAAACTTGGGTTTTGTGTAGTAGACCCTTTGGTTCAACTGAGAGAGAAAAAAATTTTCAATGCAAAAACAATGGAAAATTAAAAAAAATTATGTTTTGCCCCCCTCTAAATGAACTTTTAAACGTTTTGTCCCCGCCCCCTAATTCAAAACATGGGTACACCCATGCAAGCTCATATACGCCACAAAAGGTGTTTTCATGTAGTTTTCCAAAAAATGTACATATACGGTGACCTTATAAATTGAAATTTCTTTAAAACTTGATTAAAATGTAGAGTATAGCTTAGACAAGTGCTTATGATGTTAGTTTAAAAACGAAAATCTCAGATCTAATAAAAATATACTTAGTTGAGTATCGTTAGCTAGACTTTTGAAATCCATCTCTAGCTATTCCGAAAAATAAAAAAGATCTAAATTTTAACAATAAATATTAAATACAATTCCGCCGCTTTTTTAAATTTCCCTGAAAACATTGTTTAAACCTATTTCAAACTTTTCTGCAAAACATATTCAAAAATATGCGAGAAAAATTAAAGTTTGCTAATTATGAATTAAAAAATTTAAGTTGCATATACTTTAATTTCTTCAGAGGCGTAATGCTGAGCTTCAATCATTTCTTCTCCACTTATATCTAGTGCGTCCAAGAAGTTTTTGTGAGACGCAATTTCGGCTTCGAAAGCATGCTGCTTTTGAATCCGCACCTATTATTAATTAGATACAATACCAACAAAAATAAAAAATATTAGAAAATCAAATTTTTCCCGAGATATTTGCCGGCTTAATTAGAAAAACAATATTTTACACGGATCATAGGCAAAATAAAATGGTAAATCGCAAAAAAATTATTAACAAACTGATGAAAAAAATAGAAAAGTTGCTAAATTCCAATTTAGAAACACATAATAAGACACATGCATAAAGGCATATTTAAAATTTTCCCAAATTTATAGTCTTTAAAAATTAAATTTTCGCGACATATGATTTATGCAAAAAATACTCTAAGGCTAGAGGTGTCTTTCTCGTCATTAACGATCTGCAATTTTTCTTGAATCCAAGATTCTAATTCTGCCGCGTCCGCTTTAAAAAATTGCAGTCGCTTCGAATCTTCTAACTTAAGTTTCTTGTATTTGCTCTTTTCTTTCACTTGGTGGTAATGATTCAAAACCTGTTGTTTATTAAATTAGCAAAAAAATCAAAAATTCGAAAATTTTGCAAAAATTTAAAAATATTAAATGAAAATTCAATAGGTTATTAGTTTATTACTAAAAATAATATTTTTTTTAATAAAAAAATTAAATTTGGAAATTAAATAAAGAATAATCAAAATTATACTTGATATCTTCTGTTTTCGATATCTTCTACGGTTTCCAACACGGGAATTTCTTTGACAATAGTTTCGGGCTCCATACTGCAAAAAATTTCGAAATGGCGTTTTGTGGGACCGAAAGTCAAAATTTGTTAAAGTTGAGAGATTTCGTAAGGGTTATTTCGGAGGAATATTAAAAGGTTTGTGTTGACTAGCAACAAAAAAGTGAGAATTAGAATATATTGATTTTGCGACGTGGCAGTGGAATGTATGGCTTGAAAATCGATTTTTAATATCACAACAACAAAGGATAAGTATGTTATTAAGGGTCTTAATATAGTAAAAAACGAGGAAAAATTGTAAGGTTTAGTATACATATAATGTTTTTCTAAAATGATATTTAAAAATTTAGCCCTAAGCGCTATTTGTTGTAATGTTAATTTGCTTCAAAGAGTAGGAGTCGCCTTTGTAAAATATCTAAAAAAAATTAAATTTCAAAAGCTGAAAATAAACCTAGCTAAAAATGTTACTTGTTTAAGGCTAAATTCCGAATTCACAAAAAAAACATGTAACATATATGGAAAAATTTGTTTAAAAATACGTTCAAATTAAAGCCTAGCTGTGGTCTTGTAAATTTATGTGCATATACGCATGGGCGTAGCCAAGGGGGGGGGGCAGGGAGGAGCGGCTGCCCCCCTCTAAATCCAAAATTTTGTTGAAATTTATTAAAGTTATGACTAAAATTTCAAAAAAAGCTCATTTTGCCCCTCCCTTAACCATTTTTGCCCCCCTTTGATTCCAATGCTGGCTACGCCCATGCATATACGGTAGAGAACTGCTAAGTCACTTTTTTCCAACCCGAACCCGACCCGAAATAATTTTCAAATTTTCTACCCGGACCCGACCCGACCCGAAATCATTTCAAATTTTCTACCCGAACCTGACCCGGCCCGAAAGCATTTTAAAAACTTCAACCAAAAGCCGAAATTATTAAAACAAATTACTTTCGAGCGCGAAAATTGCTGTGTGTAAAATTACATCGACAAATAAACGCCATGATGATTTGTATTCTTTAAAGGGGATGGTGAAAAAAAAACTCATATGTATTTATCTATATTTAGTTTCCTAATATCAGGTAAACTGCTCCTATGTTATAGACTTGAGACAACTATTTAACATCCATTTATTGTTATTATGAAACCATTATTATATAGCTGATTATAATCAGTATATTAAATAAGATGAAATTTATAGTGACTTGAGTTTGGAGTGCAATTTAAGATTAATTCATTTGATATGAAACTTAAAAATAATTATAAGTTATTATAAAAAAAATATTATATAATTATAAATTTGCAAATGAAACATTTATAAAATTATAACTTACTTTAAAGTTGGCTTTTGAATATGTATTAAATGTAATTTAAATTAACTAAGGATTAGCTAAACTTCACGATTATAAAAAAATTTAAAATATAACTTTATTGAAATAATTGACCTTTTAAAAGACAAATTAAAAACAGGAGTAATTTATGCCGTTTGAATTAGTGATGAGAATTAGCTAGCACTTCAGAGTTCGGAGTTTTAAAATTAAAAAAAAGAGGAAGAGAATTAAATGAATGAATGATCCAAATTAGTTGTACATTTCGATATTTAAAAACACTCTTTGCTTAGCAATTAACATTAATTAAAAAAATAGGTGTCGCGTGTTTTTTACAATGTATAAACCTTGGACCCGACTCTATAAATTTGACTCGACCCGAAAGCATTTTCAAATTTTCTACCCGGACCCGTCGGGTCCGGGTCGGGTCTCGGGTCACCCGTGCAGTTCTCTAACTGAGAGCAACGGTTAATCTGGTCAATTTTTCAAATTTCGACTAGGCCTAGTAGTCGATTAAAAAAATAGACCAATCTTTAGTCGACTAAAACCAAAGGCCGACCAAACAAAACCCAGCCGTTTTTACAACACTGATTAAAAGTCTCAAAATTAGGACAATAAATTAAGTTAAAAATGGTTTTTGCACAATCAAAAAACTACTGAAAAACAAAATTCTAATTGGGATCCTAAGGGTAACTCATACGGGATTTAGCCTAAATTATTCCCAAACCCATTGTTTTTTTTACATTTATAGCAACTTTAATTAAGATGGTGGGCTTGAAGGGGCAAGTGCACTTCACCCCCCCCCCCCCCTCATTTTCATAGAAAAAAATATTTTTAGCGCATATTTATAGAAAACCTAATATAACGAATTTCGGATCCCCTTTATCCAAATGCCTATCCAAGCTTTTACAAAACTAAAATTCTTACAAAAAGAAATAATTGTACTTTTCGAAAAAACATTCATCCAAGTTTCCTTTAACTAGGTAATAGAGGGGAATAATCTCCGATTTGCCCCCCCCCAACCCTAAAAACTATAAAAATAATATTTATAACGAAATTGTTAATGATTACACGTTAAGTTAATGGCATGGCATGGTTATAGCGCGTTTTTATAGGTTTTTAGTCGTGAATGTAATTTTTTTTATACCATTTTTTTATACTAGTCTAATGAATAATATTAATAAAAATAAATATACATAATTAATGGGAAAAAAAATTAAAATAAAACTTTTTAAAGGAATTTAAAAATAAAACGTGAAATAGATGGTGATATTAATGAAAAACCTAACTTAGGCGCCAGACAGTTCAATGCACACAACGAACAAGCATTAACAACACAAAACCAACATGTGCGTATGGCTAAGTTAGAGAGAATGAAAGGGGTAAGACTGGGTAAGACTAACTAAAAGGTTCACATACCATATAAATTTAAAAGCATTTATCGATTTTTTTTAGTGTGGATGGGTGCAATGCGCGCCTGGGGTCTGAACATGGCCGTAGCCGGAGGGGGGGCAGGGAGGGGCGTCTGCCCCTCTCGAAATCCAAAAAGTTGTTGAAATTTATTAAAATTATGGCTAAAATTGGAAAAATGATTATTTTGCCCCTCTCTAAATTATCATTTCCCCCTCTCTAATTATAATGCTGGCTACGCCCATGAGTCTAAAGACAAAATTTTAGACCACTCAGCCCAACCCGTTTTTATTTTAATCTGGCCAAGCTTAAATAACTTTGAATATATTGCAGAAAAATTTTAATTTCTATCAATTCACTTTTTGTACGTTTTACACACATGACTCTATTAGGGAGTAAAAGAAAATGCCTAAAGCTATAACTAAAACAACTAAGTTCTATTTGGCTAAGCCATATTCATTTGATATTCACATTTTATAAGTTACAGGCTTGGCTAAAGATTTGAGTAACTTTATTATTCATAACTAAATTTTTAGTTCAGACATGGTTATGATTCAATTATTTTAATAACTTAGAAGTAGTGTTGTAAAAATGGCTGGTTTTGTTTGGTTGACCTTCGTTTTAGCCAACTAACCATATTTTTATTAGTCACATAACCAGGCCAAAGGTTCTTTGGTCTGTTTAGGTCTGGTTGACTAAAACCAAAAGTTGATCAAAATTTAGTAATCAAATATAATCAGAATTTTTAAAATTCCATTTTGGTTTAGTTATGGTAACTATAATAAGTAGCCATTAGCCAACGCCCCTAATAAACCAAAATTTTAATAGAGTAAAACTATGTTTGAATGCCAAGGTTGAGTGGAAGATTTTGTGCAATATAATAAAATATAAGAAAATTTTCATCAAAGTGTACTATTTAAGTTATTCCACAATATACATGATTTGTGCTCCATATTATCTATTGCTATGTAATTTTATATATAATATATTTGATTTTCTAATAATCATATTTAAAATCAAAATGACTAATATATATTTTGATAAAAATTTTAAGCCAGTCAAGTTATAATAGAATGTAAATAAAAAGAGTTAATGTTTATTTATACTCAAAGTTTTCTTAAATATGTTGAAACCAAAATTGATGATAAAAAATTTTATAAGAAAATTATAAATTTAAATCAATATAAGATCTTATATTAAAAAACACTTAATATATTAGGCAACAAACAGTCTAAAATTGTAAGAAGAATTAATATAGTAACAATTTTTGTAAAAAAAACTTACATAAAATAATGAGATAAATGGGTGAATGTATGTAAACGTGATTGAATTTTGTAATTAAATTTTGTCATAATATAGGAGGTAAGGGTCTAGTAACAATTATTCTATCTAAAAATGTGACTGTTTGCGTTGATTCAATTAGTAAATACTAAGGCTCATTTATAATGACTTCTAGATAATTGATATTAAATTTAAGGATCATACTTTAAATAAAAGAAACAAAAGATTGCGGGGTCATGCAGTGGCGTAGCTAGCATTTTTCTTAGGGGGGGGGGGTGGCAAACTAAAATTTAAAGTTTATTGGGGAGGGGTTAAGGCGATTTAAAAAAATGTTCTAAGCCGTTTGTTCAACTTAATAATCAGCTATTTAAAGCCCAATATGGAACAGGTATATTGACAAGAAAAATGTTAATTTTTGTAAATACCATTGGTAAACTATATAGCGACTGTCTCAATAACAATTTGTTATTGTTCCAATCAAATAAAATATCATGCATATTTGATTTAAGTTGTTGTTTAAAGCCTTAAAATAGGTTTTAATTGTCCGCCTTTTTTCAATGCTTGTTAATAAACAACAGAGGGAAAATTTAATATAAATAAGATGTTAGCTTAATTAAAATATTTACTTATTTAAAAACAAATAAAAATAATTATTATTGTCATGACTAAGCTGTTGTAAGATTCCCCCCCCCTTTGCGTCATACGACATTGTATTATTTATGTAGCGTGTTTTATTACCCCCTTTTATTTTACCCTCTTTCTCACCCGGGGGGGGGGGGGGGACCAACGGGACAAAAAAGGGAGGGGGCAAGGTTCTTAATTTATTTATGATATATAATATGAGCAAATATTGTTAGTTAGTAACTCGTAGCAATTGCTTCTATTAAAATTGCTATCTGCTCGCCTTTACTGCTCGTGCAATCTGCTTGAGTGTACTGCTTTGGTAATCTGCTCAATGCTTGAACAGATTTTGCTGCTTCGACTCGCCTCTCGAGCATTTTTATATGCTACTGTTCTGCCTAGTGCACCTAACAGCAAGCACTCATTGTGCGAATGAGCATTTTAAACAGCTCAGTTCAGTGTGCGTGCTCGAGCAAGGCACATAGAGTAATATATTCTTAATTTCGAATAATAATAATAGAGAAGAATTTATAGAGTTTATTATTTACTTAACTTTATAAAACTAGAATTCCAAATCAACTATTTTATTAATATATACGCGCGCGAAAGTTATTATCGTTCTGGGTGTTTTTATAATACGTTACATTTTTTTGTTCTCTTTTATTTTCTACTTTCAGAAGTAAAATAAATAATGATTTTCTAATATCTTCCAAATTCATATTCATCATGATATACATATCTATCTTTATACCAGGATCTTGTTTGGATGATTAAAAGCGCGTGTGTTATAAATATCAGGAGTAGATGTACAGCATTATAATTTTAGGTTATTAAAACAGTGATGCGAATGATTTGCCAAAAATCAAAACGCGTGTATGTCAGTAGGAATAAATAGAATTTGATTAAGAGTGATTTAGTATTTATTAAAAATAGTTTAAACTCGGCAAGATTCCACAGTGAGCATTGCTCACGCGTGCAATTTAACAACTCTAGCAATTGACTAGAAATTTTAATGGTAATAAACAGCTAAAAAATATAAATAATTGTTCTATTGTTTTATGCCAAATTTTTTCAATTATAAAAATTTTAACGCGCGTTCTTTATTGTGAAACATTGGTAATGAATGGTATTGATATAAATTTTTGCTAGATACCGGCTCGTCCATTACTTTGATGGCTGAGTCAGAATTTACAAGTTATGGCCCTCGCACAGTTTGTTGAAGGTCGATGTTATAGCTAGACAAGTTAATGACGATTGTATCCATTCAACTAGTTGCACCTGGGTCTGGGTTCGCGCAGGTGAAGAAATATTGCGTTTGAAGTTATATCTTGTGAAGGAAATGGTGGAAAGTATTTTAGGATAGTCTTGCAAATTAAGTCCGTTAAATAATTATTGGTGTGTGTGATAGGCTGCGATAAACCCGTATAGGAAGTTAAAAAATATATTCTACCCCCGTATTAATTGCCCATTTTTGGTTAGGGGTCATCTGGTTATGCGACGGAATTCTAAAGGAGAGAGTTCGTTGTTGACGGCTAGGTGTAAAAGTACCTCTGTAAATCCTGGTAGGGCTTGGAGCGCTAAATTTATTATTCTTACGATACAAAAGGGTTTAAGAGATCTAAATTAGGAAAAATATGCACCAATGTTTGAAGATAAGCTAGGTTGCTTAAAGGACGGTATTTTTTCCATTAGACTTAAAGAGAATGCTCAACCTGGGTTTTGCCTTGCGAGGCAGGTTCCATTTTTTTGCCGTGAACAGGTACAACAGGTTTGGATAAATGCTTAGCCGACGGCGTAATAGAACCCGCTGCATATTTCGAATGACCCCGCTGGTTCCAGTTAATAGGAAGTTAGAAAATATATTCTACCCCCGTGTTAATCGCCCATTTTTGGTTAGGGTTCATCTGGCTATGCGACGGAATTCCAAAGGAGAGAGTTCGTTGTTGACGGCTAGGTGTAAAAGTACCTCTGTAAATCCTGGTAGGGCTTGGAGTGCTAAATTTTTTATTGGAAAAATATGCACCAATGTTTGAAGATAAGCTTAGGTTGTAAAGGACGGTATTTTTTCCATTAGACTTAAAAAGAATGCTCAACCTAGGTTTTGCCCTGCGAGGCGTGTTTCATTTTTTTGGCGTGAACAAGTACAACAGGTTTTGGATAAATGCCTAGCCGACGGCGTAATAGAACCCGTTGAATATTTCGAATGGACTACCCCGCTGGTTCCAGTTAAAAAACGGATGGGTCAATTAAGGTATGCGCTGATTATAGAATAACGGTTAATAAATAGGTGGTCGACGTCAAATACCCATTACCCAGATTAGAATGTATTTTATCTACTTTGTGTGGTACGAATTATTTTTCTAAAATAGACCTTGCAAACTCCTATTTACAGTTAAAGGTCGATGGCAAATAGTTAGTTTAAACTATTAACACTAACCAATGGTTGTTTGCTTTCAACTCCTCGTAGATATCCGACCACAGTGTCTTTTGGACCCCACCAGGACTCTAAAACCCAATGGCCATTTCACTTGCTTAATTTTGTATAATGTGCAACTCGCAATGGATTCGCCTGAATTTTTAAACTTATTAAAACAATTCCCTGAAATTTATACCCCCCCCCCCTCCCTTATTACAATGTTAACGTAAAGCATCATATTGTCTATTACATAAACACTCAAGGCCCACCCGCTTCTGCCATGCCTAGGCGCTTAGACTCCATTAAATTAAAAAAAGCCAAACAAGAATTTACTTATATGCTTGAATTGGGTTCAATCCAACCTTCAGTCCCTGGGCATCTTCTATGCATATGGTCCCAAAGAAAGTACCCGGAGATTGGCGACCATGCGGTGATTATAGAGCCTTTAACACTCAAACCGTACCAGATCGATATCGTCTACCACACATCCACGACTTTTCGCTCAACCTAGCCGACACATCAATCTACAGCAAGACAGATCTCATCCAAGCCTACCATCAAATCCCCCTAGCCCCCGAAGACATCAAAAAAACAGCAATTACCTACCTTTCGTTCTATTCGAATACCGCATGCCTTTTGGACTCTGTAACTCCGCCCATACCTTCCAAAGATTTATCGGCCAAGCATTTCGAAGTCTAAACTTCACATTTGTCTACCTGGATGATATCTTAATGGCTAGTTCATAAGCAATCGAACATTTAGAACATCTACGTCAGGTTTTCCAACGTCTACGTGAGTTTGACCTAAAAATTAATGTAAGCAAATGCGAATAGGGACGATCTGCAATAGACTTTTAGGGCACCATGTCTCATGACAATGTCTAACTCCGGTACCAGACAAAATCTCAGCTATCAAAAACTTTGCCACCCTAACAACCATGACGCAACTTCGTAGCTTCGTAGGTATGGTAAATTTTTACCGACGTTTTATATCAAGCTACGCCTCAATGACTCATAAAGACCCGTCGTTTTGACTCAGTACGCACATGATGCATTCCATAAGATTAGAAAAGTGCTTGATGAGATTACGACCCTGAATCCTCTAGTGGAAGGCGCCACTCTCTCAATAACAACCGACGCGTCAAACACCGCCATCGGCGCCGTTCTGCATCAAACCGTAAATGAAGAAAGAACCCCCCTATCATTTTTTTCGCTCAAATTAAACAAGGCCCAAACACTTTACAGCACATTTGAGAGGGAATTTCTCGCAACTTACCTCTCTATCAAACATCATCGACACGTTTTAAAAGGGCGAGACTTTACGATTTATTCAGATTACAAACCTCTGACCTATGCCTTAACTATAAATCTGACTACTCACCACGGGAAATACGACAGCTGGATTACATATCACAATTTACATCTGACATACAATAATTAAAGGTAATTCAAATTAGAGATCTGCACGAGCAGGCCCGGCCCGCGGGCGGGGACGTGCTTTGTATCATAAAGTTAACGGGCCGGGCCCGGACGGGCTTAACAATAGATAAAACGGGCTCGGGCGGGCCTGAGATTTTTTTAACGGGCTTGAACGGGCTAGAGATTATATAAACGGTCACGGAATTACAAAGGTCCTTAAAAGTCAAAAAAAAAAATTTAAATATATAATTTTTATATAGACTATTAATTGCTTAATTTTTTTTACCTCTAATTTTAACTTTAAAACATTTATTCTATTTGCTATAGATTTTTATTTATAATAAGATTATAGCTTCGTATATATTCTTTTATAAGTAGGTTTAATTAATTAGTCAAAAATAAAATGCACCAAAATTTTTGTGTTTGATTTTATCACAAAATTTACTGGTATAATTATTATTAAGGCCATATAATAATAAATATTTTTGTTCTAATCTAATACTGAGGTGTATTAACTGATATAAATAAATCAAATCAATGTAGATTGCTTATTGAAAGTGAAATATTCTCATGTAATATTTTAATTTAATCTTAGGTGTATTAATTTAAATTAATCAAATAAAAGTAAATTGTTGAAAGGGGAATTTAATTTTTTATAGTAATTTAATGTTGGTACTATATATTAAAATTTTTTGGGTGTATTAACTGCGAAAATAATTGATGATGTATTATTTTTACATGATAATTATTGATGTTTTTATATCAGTATGTCAAAAAAAAAAATTGTGCGAAATATTTGATAAATGGACCGGGCGCGGAGTTCTTTTAAAAAAATTAGAACGGTTGTCCGGGCCTGAAGTTTTCTTAAACGGGTACGAACGGGCTTGAAAAACTTACGGACGGGCTCGGACCTAAAAAATTTAGGGACGGGCTCGGAGGGGCCTGAAGTGTTAAAAAAAAATTACGGGCGGTCTCGAACAGGCCTTGAAGTTTTGAAAACGGGTACGGACGGGCTGAGTTCTAAAGGCGGCCCGTTGCAGATCTCTAGTGCAAATATTCTGGCAGACACTCTTTCGCGAACAGAGATAGATTCCATACAACTTACATATACGTCAATTACCCAAAAGATAGCTATTTCACAAAAACAGGAACAATACTTAACCGAAGAGCTCGGATACCTTAAACTGGAGCAATGTTCAATTCCAGGTACGAATTTAACCCTTACCTGCGCTGCGATACATCTACTGCAATTCCGAAACCTTTAGTATTTAGGAGCTTACGATGCGAAGTATTTGAGACCTACATGGTCTTTCGCAACCAGCCTCCCTCCCAACACTAAAACTGATTTCCAAACGTTTTGTCTGGCCCGGAATGAATAAGGATGTATGAGTGGACAAAACATTGCGTTCCAGGCCAAAAATACAAGGTTAATAGACACGTCGTCACAGTCCCAGCCACTTTCGCTGACCGTACGCAAGATTGAGTCATGTACACTTGGACCTCGTCGGCACATTACCGCCATCTAATGGACACATCTACATTTTACCGCCATCGATCGTTTCACCCGGTGACCCGTTGCAATCCCAATCAACGATGCATCAGTTAACCTGTGGCCCGAACAATTTTGACGCACTGGATAGCCAACATTGGAGTACCCACTATCTTGACCACAGACCGAGGGCCGCAATTCCAATGAGCCCCGTTTAAACACTTATCTATTTTATTGGAATATCATCATATAACCACTTCAGCTTACCATCCACAAGTTAATGGGATGGTAAAGCGATTTCATTGACAGCTGAAATTACCGCAAAAGGGAACATTACTAATTAGTCTGGTCGAATTCCTCTAGTACTCCTAAGGATCCGCAGCACGGTCAAGGAAGACTTATCCTGTTCAAGCGCTGAACTGGTATACGGCTCCTCTTTGAGAAAGCCAGGAGATTTTTTACAACCCTCAAATTGCGACATTTAACGCTGCTGATTACATCCAACGACTTCGACGGCAGTTTGATTCCGTCATTTCACACCACCCAGGCCATCAAATATCAAGCAACAGATTACCGACAATTTGGTTATAGATACTCATGTATTTGTAAGAACTGACCGACTTCGGAAAGCCTTGGTTCCTCCGTGAGAAGGTCCTTACAAGGTAATTGAAAAACATTCTAAATATTTGTCATAGACCACAATGGAAAAAAGACACTGTATCGATCGATCCTTTAAAACCAGCCTTCCTTGAACCGAAATCCAATAACCCGAATTCCCCAATACTCGTCCGCTCCAAACCAACCTACTTTAAGCGAACCTAACATACAACCAGCTGTTTTCACTCCTCCCAAAGCAAACAATTCTTCTCCTTCACCAATCAAACCTACTCCTACACCAAATACCACAAAGTCCGGCCGTCAAATTCACTGGCCCAATAAATTTTTTAATTTTATGTTATTTGTAGGATATTTCGGCGAGTTGACAAAATGAATGTATCGAATAGTCAAAGCACAGCTGAGATATCCACGAGAAAGGTGGCCCGTCAACTCGCCGAAAACAATCTCGCCGAAAATAATGTCCCCCAGCTAAAAAATGTCCCTAAATTTGTGATTGGTTGATGGGTTAGGGTTAATAAGCTTGGGGACCTTTTTTAGCTGGGGGACATTATTTTTCGGCGAGATTGTTTTCGGCGAGTTGATAGGGCACCCACGAGAAAGATCTAGAAAATTCCATAGACAACAATTTCCACATATTTAATCAATTTTTAATCAATTATTATTATAATTTTGATATGATATGAAAAATTTGTCCTTCTAAAAAATCATTATTCAGTAATTCACTTATCACCAGATCATAGACTAGATAGTAGTGTTGTAAAAAACCAAGGTTTTAGATTGGTCGCCTGCAAGGGTTAGCGTTTTTTCCCACCAAACCCTTTCAGTGTTAGGTGAATTTTTTTGGTTTACCCTTGGTGTTTGGCGCTTTTTACACCCATACACCAAGAGTGTTTGAGTGAAATTTTTTGGTCGACCTTTGGCGTTCTTGTTAAAAAACACTAAAGGGTGTTGGGTGAATTATTTTGGTCGACCTTTAGCGTTTGGCGTTTTTCACACCCAAACACCCAGTGTGTTTGGGTGAATTATTTTGGTAACCTTATGGTTTGGTTTTGGTCGTTTTGGGTTGTGTATGGAAATATGTAAAGTTTTTATAATTTTTGTATTTAGTTATTTATCTTTGTAATGAACTTTTATTGATGGGAAATATGAATTACGTCACTAATTGGAAAGTATCATACTTGCTAGTTATAATGAACCTATAATTTGTTCCAATTGGTATGCGATGCATCATTCATGCAGATCATTGAAGGTGTATTATGAAAATATTTTTCTTTTACCTTTCTAAGGTGAAACAGGTGACAAATTATAAAATCTTTAATATCTATTGAAATGAATATTTTTTTTTGGAAATTGGTTCATTATATGACTAAAACAAGCTTTAAACTCGTAAATAATATTTTTCACCTGTTCAATGTGAAACAGGTGACAAATGTCAAAATCTTTAATATCTATTGAAATGAATATTTTTTTTGGAAATAGGTTCATTATATGATTAAACAAGTTTACTCGAAAATAATATTTTTTCACCTGATCAATGTGAAACAGGTGACAAATGTCAAAATCTTTAATATCTATTGAAATGAATATTTTATTTGGAAATTGGTTTATTATATGACTAAAGCAAGTTAAACTCGAAAATAATATTTTTTCACCTGTTCTATGTGAAAGTTCACATAGAACAGGTGAAAAAATATTATTTTCGAGTTTAACTTGTTTTAGTCATATAATAAACCAATTTCCAAATAAAATATTCATATCAATAGATATAAAGATTTTGGAATTTGTCACCTGTTTCACATTGAACAGGTGAAAAATATTTTTTTCGAGTTTAAAACTTGTTTTAGTCATATAACAAACCTATTTTCAAAAAAAATCATTTCAATAGATATTAAAGTTTATGACATTTGTCACCTGTTTCACCTTAGAAAGGTAAAAAAATATTTTCATGATACACCTTTAAATATCTGCATGAATGATGCATCGCATACCAATTGGAACAAATTATAGGTTCATTATAACTAGCAAGTATGATACTTTCAACTTAGTGACGTCATTTCATATTTCCCATCAATAAAAGTTCATTATAAAAATAAATAACTATTAGATACAAAAATTATAAAAACTTCATATATTTCCATACACAACTCAAAACGACCAAAACCAAACCAAAAGGTTACCCAAAATAATTCACCCAACACCAAATGCCAAAGGTCGACCAAAATAATTCACCCAACACCCTTTGGGTGTTTTTTAACAAAAACGCCAAAGGTCGACCAAAAAATTTCACCCAAACACTCTTGGTGTATGGGTGTAAAAAGCGCCAAACACCAAGGGTGAACCAAAAAAATTCACCTAACACTGAAAGGGTTACGCAACGTTCGTGATGACGCGAAGCGAAAAAAAGCGAAGTGAATTTCTGGGCTAATTTATCAAAATCTTCTTTTTTTTATTAATATCTTTATATTCAATCGTAAAATTTATCATATTATCACGAAAATAAGAATTGTAAATAGGAGGCGTTCATAGTGAAACCGCAGACGATTATTTTCGCCAGCGACAAAAAGCGAACAAATAAGATACAAATCATTTTGTACTTTTCGCGTGATGGTTAAAAAATTGAATTTGGTATGTATGCATTTTTATATAATTTTATATGTTTATATAATTACGATCTTATCAATAAATACCATTGATATATGATAAATTTCACGATGAATTTAAAGATATTATTAAAAAAATCAAGAGTTTGATAAATTAGCTTAAAAATTAACTTCGCTCTTTTTCGCTTCGCGCGTCATCACGAACTTAGGCGTAATTAATACACCAATTACCAAGCTTGGCAACACGCTGGTAAAAACCAGCCAGCCGTTTTTACAACACTACTATAATAGATAGACTGCTTATCAACGCACAAAATGTGTACCCTTTTTTCCGCCATTTTGATGTGAACGTGGTAAAGTGGTGATTATATATAGATAGTAGTAATTTTTGTAAATTCAAGAATTTTAAAACGGTAAATAAAAAATATTGAATTGGGTAGATATCAAAATCAGCATTCTAAAATAAATATTATGTTTGTTTAATAAATATAGCGCCATCTATATTATGTATAATATTAATCTATTGGAAGGTAAATTGACTGTCATTAACCAAAACATTTTTATTTAATTTATTTCTTATATTAATTTTAAATTTTTGATTTATATTACGGGAATGATTATGAAAAAGAATTTTAAGATTTTTCAAACTATTATATTAATTACAAATATTTAAATGTGTAAAATCTTGATTAATAAGGTGATTGCTTAATGTATTAATAAAATTAGAATTGATTAGATGAGAAAATATTTTATTAAATATTATTTATGTTTTTTTATTTAATAAATTCTAATTTTGAAGTTATTAAAGATAAAGTATGTAATTTTACATAATAGTATTAATTCTTTAGAGGTACATATTAAGCTAAAATTTTATATATTGATTTGATAATTATTATTATTTAAACAATTATTAGGAATAGATGATAGAAATAGCTATATAAAGGCTTAAAACTAATATGTCCTGCATCATTTAAATGAAATTATACTATATGTCAGAGGTCAGATTTGTTTATAATTTTATGCCCGAAACCGGCCCGGTTCGATTTTTTAACTTCATTGCCCGCCCTGAAACATTAAAGCTGCCTGAACTGCCCGACCCGAAATTTTAAATTTGCCCGTTGGCCCAAAATAAAACGAATAAGCAATTTTATTATCACAAATAAAATTTAATTTTCTATATTATTTAAAAGTCGAATGATTTTTTCAAATAAAACTTTTAATCTTTAATTTTAATCCTAATAGGTCGAAAAAATTTAATATTTGAGTTTTGTAATAAATTTGGCCGGAGAGCACTTACTAAACCGCTCTAGGTCATAATATTTTAATAAGTTAATTGCTACTGCCTTTAGGGACAAATATGTAACGTTTAAAAATCATATAATAGCAAAATATTAATTGAATGCAGCCGATGTCCATGAAAATATTTATGTAGCAATTATTTTAATTAAGTTTAAAGTATACATATTTAAAAAATAATCTTACAAACAAAATTATACTCCCCTTTTGAGACCCAATTGCCCTACCGTGTAAATAAACTCTTAATGAATAAAATTAGTTCATTTAGTGAATCTGTGCTCTATTAAAACTTACTTTTTTGATAAAAAAAACAATAATTTATGAATAGAATTTAAATTCAATTTAGGAACAATTTTTTTACCTTAAAGCAAAAAAGAAAGGTATAGAAATTTATTATTATAAAAATAAGTAGTAACTTAGCGATAGCGACGAGTGGATAAGGGAATAATAAAGGCGAATTGGAGAGCTTTTTTAAACCATTTGTTATAAAAATTATTCTAAAGTATGCCCTTATCAATTTACTAGGGATATGTTCTATCCAACTTCTACAAACTATCATCAATTGAGCGAAGATGCCATTCCAACAAGAGAGCTTTGTTAAACCATTTGTTATAAAAATTAAATGATACATTGTATCAATTTGGGCGTGACAATTTTGTACTGTGTATAGACGGCACATGTGAATTACGAACAATGAAAGGGCTACATAAATATAACTATTTCAATCCTTTCCCTAAACCTAGGTAGGGACTTGATGGAAATAGATGGGTTCGGGCAAAAATTGTAAAATTAACTTGAAGACGGATGGCGAAATTAAGTTTCTTAACTTTTTTAGCATTTTCATATGCAATCAAATAAAAAGTAACAAAATAATACACTTTCTAAAAAATCTCATTAAGCCCGAATCCTATCTTCGTGCCCGCCTAAAAATAAAAATAAAGGACAGTTGCCCGGCCCGTTGGCCGGGCCGGGCTATTTCGGGCAGCGGGTCGGGCTGGGAAATCTGGTCTCTGCTACATATAATAATAATAAAATTCATCTGATTGGCCTTTTTCTGAAAGAGCAATTTATCTTTATCTTAATAGGTGAATTAAAAATGTTTGTTACAAATTATTACAATAAGAATAAATAATATAATATTTAGTTTTTGTTGAAGGTCGGACGTCGAGATTGAAAATATTTCGTTTATTGACGGTTTAACTGCTTATAGCGTGGCGTCTAACGGTATATATCGTAGTCCAAGTCAATATGATAAAGGGAGGGTAAAATGGATAAAGGAACCGCTTATTTCGTAAGGGGGTTTTATAGATCAGAATTAGAGCTCTTTTATTAATAATTACAAAAACACAGCTGAGTAAAAATATATTTTATGTGTCTACTCGTTACAAGAAGCGATATTGTACATTTTATATAATAAAAAGGTAATTATAATAATAATCAACGCATGGAATGGTTACGGATCCTTAAAGTTTTGTAAATAATATTCTTAATAATGAAAGTTTATAGGTTTACCTGTGCTGGAAAACCAAAAATTGTTGGAATGGCATCTTCTCTCAATTGATGATAGTTTGTAGAAGTTGAATAGAACATATCCCTAGTAAATTGATAAGAGCATACTCTAGAATGAATTGTTGTTTGGAATTCCCTTTTTATCTTATGAATCCATGTTTCGAGAATCTAAGGATTTTTCATTGGAAACCTAAAATTGTAAAAAAATAGTACTTACTTATGAATAAAATATTGTTTATCCCGAGTTCATCTGTTGGAACAAAATGGAGCAGCGCAAAATGTCATAGTTGAAATACACCAGTTGTACTCTTTAATATGGCTGAAAATATGACACACTTATTACCATATGGAACATAAGGCATTAGCAGTCTATCTAGTCTATGGCTACAATTCAACACTCTACTCCAACATTTTATCCTCATCAACTTATTTTACTATTATATTTAAAATTAATTAATAAATTGCTGGTTTGATAATAATCAGTAGACGATAATGACCTCTTTTAGGAGTATTGCAATTAAATTAAAAGTCATAGTTAAAAGTACACTCAATTAAAAGTACACCCTAATTAGCGACATCTAGAGGCAAATTCAGTTAGAGACCAATTATATATATCCCTATCTTTTTTAGCATGTGACTCGAACCCTCATAATTATGAGTGATAAGAATTATTTTTTTATATTATATTCGAAATTAATTAATAAACTGCGGGTTTAATGATAAATTGTGGTATTCTCCCTCCTACACGCCACCTGGCGTGTTCGTATATTTTCCTTTTTTATGTCTATTTCACGTTCGCTTTTTTATGTCTATTTTACTCTCTACTATCTCTCTATGTATATTTAACTATCGGCACTCGCCATCTTCCTCTACATATTTAATTATCGGTGGCTAGTGCTTTGTGCTGGTGTATTGTGTGATAGATGATAGTGGGTGATGAAAACAGCATGACGGCTAGAAGAGGAACATCTGCGCAATACCATTATACAAAACTATTATTATTGTTCCCCCCCCCCTCAATCCGATTATATATCTGCGCAATACCATTATACACAAAACTATTATAATTGTTCTCACCCCTCAATCCGATTAATTATCTGCGCAATACCGTTATACAAAAAATATTATTATTGTTCTCACCCCCCCCCCTCAATCCGAATATATATCTGCGCAATACCATTATACAAAATCTATTATAATTGTTCTCACCCCTCAATCCGATTAATTATCTGCGCAATACCATTATACAAAAACTATTATTATTGTTCTCATCCCCCCCCCCTCAATCCGATTATATATCTGCGCAATACCATTATACAAAAATTATTATTATTAATTGCTATGCAATTTATGGGCTCGTTTTTGGTTGTCCGTCGTCCGTCGTCCACCAAGTTATTGGCGCCAGCTTTGTGACCTGGATATCCCGGGTTCAAGCCAGGGAGAGGACGATTTTTTTTTTTAATTTTTTTAAATTAAATTAATATTTTGTTCTTGTTAATACCATTGATAATTTGAATTTTTGACCATCCGCTGGCTACTGACCAATGAAAAAAATGACCATTGGCCAAATAAAGCGAAATTTTTAATTGCTATATGCAATTTATGGTATTTTTTCGTCTTTGAATAGGTTAACATTGATAATTACCCTATGCCCTTTCCTACAAGGGCCTACGCCTCTACTGATATGGGTCCCTGTGCCCCTTACCAAAGCCTATGCCTTTACTGATATGGGTCCCTGTGCCCCTTACCAAACCTATGCCTTTACCAAGGTGGGTTCGAATCCCGGAGAGGGCAAAATTTTTATTTATTTTTTAAATTAAATTAATATATTGTTCTTGTTAATACCATTGATAATGTGACCTTTTGGCCGTCCGCTGGCTACTGACCAATGAAAAAAATGACCATTGGCCAAAGTATAAATCGGAATTTTTTTTTCGTTTTTGAATTGGTTAACATTGATAATTATCCTATGCCCTCCCCTACAAGGGTCTATGTTTCATTATCTATATATTATCACGCTCTTCGGTGTCTTGCACCAAATGTCTTGTCACGCATCGAATGTCTTCTCACGCTGTTTAATTTTAATTAATTTAACTAGTTTGTGGGTTCGAATCCCGGAGTTTTTTTGACTCTTATGATTGTTCTTGTTACTACCATTGATAATAAGACTTTTTGGCCGTCCGCTGGCTGCTGACCAATGGAAAAAAATGACCATTGGCCAAATTGTGAATCGAAATTTTTTTTCCGTTTTTTTGACTCTTATGATTGTTCCTATTAATACCATTGATAATATGACTTTTTGGCTGCGCTGGCTGCTGACCAATGGAAAAAAATGACCATTGGCCAAAGTGAGCATCAAAAATTTTTTTTTCCGTTTTTTTTGGCTATCATTGACTTATAAAGTATCTGTAGGTAGTGACCAATGAAAAAAAATGACCATTGGCCAAATTTTATATATAACCTAAAAATTTATTATAGATGGTCTAACAGACAGCCAACTATGTAATATATATTTTTAACCTTATAAATGCATATATATTTTTTTATTGGGTTATTATATTTCATTTAATTAGATTGTGATTTCATAGAAAACCTAAAAAGTAATAGTTAAAAAAATATAGGTATTAGATTCTAATTTACGATACAATATATTGATAGAAACTAACACAAAATTCGAAACCTCCTTCAAAGGTATAATCATAGCCCGTTCTTTCTAATTAAATTCAATCTACAATTAAACTACTAAAACACGAATTGTACTTTATTAGATGGCGCGCGTAAGTTTATATAATTAGTAAAATTTTCTACGTGTTATAGATATTACACCGCACGTGTGGCCGGGAAATGTCCGATATTTTTAAAGCGAAAAGGTATTTTAAGAATCTGAAAAGGCTATTTTACCCTTGGCCGCCCTGGGCACCTACCGGTAAAGTTTCGAGCGAATCGGGCGGGTAGTTTCAGAATTTAGCCCTTTTTTAAAACTAAAAGGAATTTTTATTTTAGTTTTTTTTCTTTAAAATTAAATTAATATTTTGTTCTTGTTAATACCATTGATAATTTGACTTTTTGACCGTCCGCTGGCTACTGACCGATGAAATATATTGATTTTCTAAACATAAAACAGAACTTTATTATTTCATTATCTATATAAATAACATAATAACTTCTACTATATTAATACCGGATGGTGTGACGGGTTATAACGCACGGCTTGTAAACAGGGTGACCTGGATGTCCCTGGTTCAAGCTCGTGAGAGGGCAAAATTTTTTATTTTTTTTTAAATTAAATTAATATTTTGTTCTTGTTAATATCATTGATAATATGACTTTTTGATCGTCTGCAGGCTACTGACCAATGGAAAAAATGACCATTGGCCAAATAAATCGATTTTTTTTTTCGTTTTTGAATTGGTTAACATTGATAATTACCCTATACCCTCCCCTACAAGGGTCTATAACTAATTATTTTGCATTTAATACCCCCCTATAGGCATTCTCGCCCCTTCCTACCTTTCTCGCCCATAAACTGCATAGCAAAATGCTACGTTTATACGGAGTATAGATGAGTCGCCCCCCCCCTTCCCTTCCCCTACTCCCCTTCCCCTACTCCCCTTCCCCTACCCTTCCCCTGCTCCCCTTCCCCTACTCCCCTTCCCCTACCTTCCCACGAGGGCCGAAGGCACGAGTTGTTCTCACTCCTCAATCTAGATATACATCTGCGAAATACTTTTATACTAAAAATATTATTATCACGGTTCTCATTCAAATTTAAGTAAGTTGTAGCATATTTATATGCTGAATAAGATATTAATTTTAATTAATTTTCCTACTTTTCCTATTTATCTTTATCTATGTCAAATCATCCTCTTCTCCGCGCGTACCATCAATCACGATCCATAAAGATATGTTATTTATATACACGCTTATGTAAAAAAACGCGTGATCCTATGATTATCATGATGACTATTTATTTTGTTAAAAAGAATCGTTATTATAAGGATCAGCAAAAAAGTTATCGCGATATATATATATATTGGAAAATAATTATGATTATCTAAAAAAATTGTGAAATATATTATCGTATACGAAATTATCATTATAATACGTGAAAAAGTTGATCGAACAATTATCAATATATAGATAGATAACTAACAAAATTTGGAAAGAAGAATTGAATTGGTGAAAGTGGTAATATAAAATAAGTATTTGTACAAATATAATACATTAATAAAACAGTGGCATTTACCTATTATTGTCTTTTTAAATTAATAATAACCAGAATATAACATAAACAGAAGACGATAATAATAACCCCTTTCAGGAGGGCCAATGTTACACGATCCAAATTCTTGGACTGTATAAGCGATCTGACATTCCATTTTCTTATTCGATCCAAAAAAAGTAATTATGTATCTTGAACCTAAAATGACTTAACCCTAACCCCAACCCTACAAAACCTGCCCTTGCGAGTCCGAAATCACAATATGAAAACGTGAGTAAGAAATTTTGTTTATTTCTTACGATTTGTGTTTTTCCGAATGCGAAAAACACTAATCGGCGCTTCGTTATTTTTTGGATCGAATAAGAAAATGGAATGTCAGATCGCTTATACAGTACAAGAATTTGGATCGTGTAACAATGGTCTTTCAGGAGTGCAGTGAGTCAATTTAAATGTACACTCTAATTAGCGCCATCTGGAGGCAATTTTAATTAGAGACTAATTTGACTTGCGGCACTCCTGAAAGGGGTTATTATTATCGTCTTCTGATTATTCCACTATTATTATTATTTATTTCGCGTCAATTATATACATCGCGTGGATAAAATATATTCGCATTCAATATTGAATAGACATATATATTTATGTTATTCATTTTTACATGGTTTCGCATTATATAAAATTTAAACATAAAATTTATAAGAGGTGATCGTCTAATTTTGGGGTCCGTTTAAAGCCATTAAGTTTATTATTTACATAGAAAATAAATTATTAGGTTGTACTCCTGTGACAAACTAAAAGAAAAACACTTTTAACTCATTTTCACTTAATTAAATTTTAATGCTTGAGCGTCTGGATTCATTATAATGATAATTTGTGGTAACCTTCTATGCATCCTGCGTTTTCCTAAGCCTGCCCTAGTAAAATATTGCAATTTGTTTTATTTATTGTGTCTATATTTATAATGTTTACACCTTCTAACTACCAAATTAAAAAAGGAGCCTAGAACCTCAAATACTCTTTAAACATTTTATTTAAATTTTGTTTTTCAATTGCTTTTAAATTCTCGCAGAGACCGATTGTCTTTGTAACGGTACTTATATTGTTTATTAAAACTTATTATTACATTTTATTCACTATATATATTACTTAAATGTACGCTTTACCTATGCCTCTTCAAAATTAACGTATAAAAAAGTTTACAACATTATGAGCTCTCGTGTAATTTGTAAAATTTATTAGGCTTATGTTTGAGCTTATAAAAATCTTCATATCACATAGATTCAGGATCGTTAATTTCTAAATTCTTTCATGTTTATTATAATTATGGATTACTGTCAAACAATAATCATTATGCCCCCAGCCCCTCCCAAAATCATTAAGTCTTCCATTACTAATCTTAAATCTAATCCTGGCCAAGCCCATGCATATTTTAAAATGTAGCAATATATTAAACTGGTCTAAAAATAAAATATAGCTATTTAAATATAATTGCAAGACATAATCAAATAGAGGAATAACATAGATTTTAAATTTATGATCATAAATTTCATTCATTTTTTCCCACTCACTTCTCTTTAAAACCTGAACCTAATTTAAAGTTAATAAAAAATAAGTATCAATTAAATGCTCTGACTATTCATTAAATTTTTATAAACAAAATCTGTAATTATATATATATAAATTAAATAATTAGATTATAACAATTAAAAAAAAATATATAAACAAGTTTGTAAATCACGCTGTCGACGGATAATATTAATAGCGGATGCGATTATTTGCACTTCGCTATCACTTCCTTAATTAAGCCAAAATGGACATTTACAGTATGTTGGCATCAAATCTTTAACAATTTAGACTAGATGTGGTAGTGTAACAAAACATTGCGCCAAAATATTAAGTTTATTCCTGTTGTAGTATCAGAGGTATCAAATAACACATCAATTGATAAATAATAAAATATCGTCGTCCATCTCATTATTAAAAAGTTCATATGTTTTTTGCAAGATTTTAGGTTGATTTCGAGGCAACAAAAAGGCTACAAATTTTGGTATTTCTTTGTATACCAATGAGCTGTTAGGCTCCTCTAAGACGACACTACGGTCAAGAGTAAGGAATTTCATGTCGGATGATGACAAATGTTTAGATGATTCGTCTTTTTTTAATATCCATTTGCCAGGTGGAAAGCCTTTCCAAATTAAACTATTCCAATCGACTATTTCAACATTTTGATTGTGTTGATTAAGATAATTTGGCTTTATATTTTGCAATGCCTTGACTAAAAATCCCGTTACATAAACGTCATCTATCCAAAAATATGGCACCTCATGCGAGATTTTGAGTAAAGCTTCGGCTAATGCAAATGAATAAATGATTAAAGTTCCTAAACAATATGGGGGATAATGTGTGCCGTTGAATTCGTTCGATTTAACAAACCATTTGTTATTCGCATCTTTGGCCACTTCACTTATCGGATACATGTGACAAAACATGGAGGCTTTAAAGCGTTCAAAAGATTTCACACTGTTATGGTAAGTTACTAATTCTTGAACCAAGACATCTACGTTCATATGAATATCATCGTCCGCTTTAACCACGTAATTCAAAGGATATCTAAGATATGAACAGTTTAGTAACAATATGAAAATTAATTTAATAAAGAAATACTTAAAATTTAGTCTTGAAAATTGGATTCTCAATCAAAAAAGTGTCCTATAAGATATTTTCAAAATAATCGATCGCCAAGCTGGTTCTTTAGTGTCGTGCTTTCAAAAATTAGTTTAAATTTTGGTTTTATAATTTCAATTTTGCTGCACTCTTTTCTAATATGTAGAAACGCGATGTTATGTCACTTCACGGAATTTAGGACACAAGTTTATAAAGTGTGTAAAATATAGTGCATATATTTGGCTTTTATATAATGGACTTAATCGAACAAGTTCAAAATAATATATATTTCCCTATTAACTCAAAACATTTGTAATGGATGCTTGAAATTTAGGCATCGCTTCGCGCCTATCACGAACGCCGCCATAGATACCATGAAAGTAAAGAATTGTTTAATAAGTTAATATTTTTAAATATATTGCATAGTTTACATCTTAGAATGGCAATATTTAGAAGCCCAAAGTAAGCCCATCATGTGTTTGTAAGTGAGATTTCTATATGTATCATGAAAATGACCTATAAGAATATCCTTGTGTTTTGACATTTCGCTACACAGAGCCTCACTGGTTCTTAAACTGGGACGGAGACCTAAAGAAAAAACGTATTTTAATCTAGCTATCCACAATTGTCCGGTTGGGCTATAGGTCGAAACGAAACTTTTTGAAGCCCAAGTTTCCCTAATGGATTGACGCCATTCTAAATTGTATGGATCAGATGACACCATGACAAGTATATTAAGAGTCGACACGGGTGACCCTTTTATAGGCACATTTGAGAAGGTAGCATGGCAAGACTTTGGGAAATAAACGAAACTAAAATGTTGTGTATCGATGAGAGCCCATTTATTAGAATTAACCAATTGATTAGAGAATGGTAAATTCTCGTTGGTACAAGGAATAGCTAGATCCCCTTCCTCGATCTGTGCATAATCGTCGGCGTAATTTAGAAATTTATTGGCCCGCCATTCAAATGCTGGGGCAACTGTTTCGGTCCCTTCCTTGACTTCTCCTCCCCTAGCTGTAAAATAAATAATAAAACATACTTCGGCGAAAGCTACAAAAACGGCAAAACAGAGCACCTTAGTAATCCAATTGCATTTACACCTTGTGACGGAATTAGGATGATTTACATGACCTTCCCGAACTGCATGCCGATGATGATCTTTTTTGAGGAATGATTTGTGATGATATTTGTACAGATTTTTGATTAATCCATATTTATTGCCGGGTCCAAACTTGTTGTTAATAACTTTACCTTTCTTCACCACAACCATATAGCGAGGTCAATTATATTATATGTAATTTTGGCGTACATACCTACATTTCTATCATATAATTTTTACACACATTGACGCGATAAATGGAAGAATTAACAAGGAATCTATCATTCTGGTGAAATTGTATAATGAGATTTAACGCCGTGCTAAGGAAAACATCCAAAGGAATCGAAAATTTGGTCATGCTACTTAATATAATAATTAGTATACTATCCATTATAAAGACCTGTCCCTCCGTTATTCCCCTCCTCCTATTGTCGTTGCTAAAGCAAGTCCGGATCGATAATGACACATTTATGCCCATTAAATGCTAACTGGTGTGAGATATTGGCACGTACATTAAAATTGCTATACTACTTTACGCAAGCACCTTTCAGGTAATATATAACCGTGAAAGACAGCTTATCAGTTCTCAAAACTTTATTTTTTTTTAATATTCGGCATCCATGTATATAGAAGTCCCTTTTAAATTAACGAACTAATAAACATATAATTTGGAATTTATATATTTTATACGGAAAATTATATAAATAATGTATAATATATTTTCATTCAAATACGTAAGTAATTCATAATGCATTGAAGTCTAGAGTTTACAAAATGTAACTAATCTTAATGAGATAAAGTTATACTTTGCCTCAAATTAATTTACAAACCAATTAGGGGTGTGGCAAAGCTAAATTATATATAAATGTCAACCCTAAACCATTTTTACCCGTGATATTAAAAATAATGATTCCCAAGTTGTATTATTTATCCTATTTCATATAGCTAGGTAAATTAATATGTCATATTTATTACTATCTAGATTGTGGACATATATGCACATCTTTTTAAATAAATTTATGTACAGTACAAATTTGTGTATTAATTAAAAGGTCTTTTAGGGTCTATAGGAATATCGATAATACGATCCTATGCTAAATATAAAAAAAACTATAATAGGCAATCGTTGTTGCCGTTATCAATAGTATAATCCAAAATCAATAATACTATAAATTATAATTACGCGAGCTTTGATGGGTTTAGCCTAAGAACTATTAATAAAAAATAAATTAAATATAAGGTAAAAATTATTATAAAATCTCGATACATCGATGAGGCTTTATTATAACATTTGTAATATTGTACTAGAAGATTTAAAATTCATATTTTTATACTTAAGACTTTAGTTTTAAATTTAAATTATATATGAGTTGTATTTATCCTAACACATAATTAATATCAAATAACAATTTCATAAAACATGCACAAGCAAAATTCATTAAGATTACATTTTATTTATTTTCCTTTGTCATAGGTTGAATGTTAAATTTCAATTATTATTGATTAAAATAATTATTATAAGAACGGAAAAGATTTTTTGGCAGATCTTAATATTTGTTTAGCTATCTAAAATGTTTTAAAGTGTATTTGCCTAAAGAATGATGAAGGTATAAAAGTATATGATGGCTTTTAGCTCTGTGAGCTGTAAAGTATTAATATTTTTTGGGTAAATAGAATATCAGTTCAGGATTGTATTAAAACAAAGCACCATTTAAAAATTGCCCTTCTTAGTTATTACTTTGCAATATAATAGCAATTACTATTATTATGAATTTTTAATTGCTATTATGATTTAATAAATGCAAATTAATTAATTTATAATCTGTACATATTATTTTAAGGAGAGCGCCAATTAGAGGCCGAGCACCTTATAAAATGCTAATGTTCTATAATTAAGAATTTTTGAAATAAACAAATATTTAGTTTCACCATTCTAGACTTTATCACCTGAATAGCTTAATTGATTGGTTGCTCATTTGAATAATCAGCTTATAGCTGGAATCTATAAGGTCTTCGAGAAATTTTTGTACATGTATCTTTATAGAAAAATCTCAAACAAATTATATCTTTTAAATGTTGGAGGATATTTTGATTTGCACCAGGACGCTCACAAGTTGGTTATAATTAGGTTGGCATTAATATTTAAAAACCAGTTTCTCCTGTGTTATTGTATTAAACCGTGTTAAATACTTTTAATAAAGATCCAGATAGTTCCCAAATTTAGGCAAATTATTGAATGATTTAAGATTATAATCAACGAGAGCGCCGTCCGTTGATAGAGAATTTAAGCTGTCAATCTATAATTAGAAGGTGGCAACCCTCAAGCTTGCTATAACATTTGGTAGACATTAAGATCATTACAATTTAGAATAATAACAGCCTTAGCGCTAAGCAGTGAAATTGAATCATCTTATCAGCAATGATAGCTAGCAATACAACGAACCCTCGCTTTTAAAGGATTTGGTCATGGGTGGCCGGAAGCCTATCACAGCATACTTTTGGGAATGCAGCTTGACGACCTTGAGCATCATATTCGATAGTTTTGAGGTTGGGAGTTAGTTATACAAAGGAATTATCTAGGCGGAATTGTCCTACCCTATTAGACGAATAAGCCCGGCATACTGCTTAAAAGGGGGTTTTCTTTAATTTTGACTTCTACACTGTCCCGCACACTAGTAGGAGAGAAAAGGGATGATAAAATTATTTATAGGGTAGGGCCTTAAATGGGTAAGAATAAATTAGGTATATTTTAAACTTAATTAAAAAATTGATACATACATTTTTTATGGACATCGGCTGCATTTAATTAATATTTTGCTGTTATATTATTTATAAACGTTCGAACATGTTATACCTAAATTAGCAATTAAACGTTCCTATATGGATAATCCACTTCCATTTTAATCAGACAACAACTTGGGATTTGTATAGTGAGATTCAACTTTAAAACTCGGTCCATTTAAGACTATAATGTTTTGGATCTTTGTATACCAATATGTTTTTTGTTTTATGCCCGTATATGTTACTTCGTCTTTCTACAAATAAACTTTTTAATTCAAAAAAAAATTATATAACCAAGGCATGATCACTTGATAAATTTTCATGTCTACAAAGCATTAAAACTTCAGCCGGTTCTCAAGTAGTGTTGTAAACACGGCTGTGTTTTGTTTGGTCGATCTTTGGTTTTAGTCGACTAAACATAAATGGACCAAATGTTTTTCGGTCTGTTTCTTAGTCGCATAAACAGACCAAAGATTTTTTGGTCAAACCTTTTTTGGTTATTCATATCTCCTACCATAATAATAGATGGTACCTTTACTATTTTAATATATAAATTCGATCATTCACACCCCTCATTATAATTTGAATACACACATGACATAAAATATTAGATATTTGAATACCTTACAATTCACCGATATTATTCAAATTAATAACCTCGCTACAGCTGTATATAAACACAAACTCTTAGCGAAAGTAATCATTCTATCATTTAATTATAATAAACTTACTATACATTTAGTAATAAAGTAGGACTTAAAACCTTACATTGGTGACCCCGCATTTCGGGGGAGCCGGTTTTTTTATCCCTCCCCCAGAACACGTTTAACTCCAGGTCTACATTAATAACCTCGCATATAAGGGGAGCGTATCTTCTTGTGCTATGATGGAGGCTTTCAATTGCCTATGAAACCGCTCAACTAAACCATTAGAACACGGATGGTAGGCTGTAGTCTTGATATGGTTAGATCCTAGTGTGGATGATAAATCTCGAATTAAACTGGATGTAAATTGAGCACCTCTATCAGTAGTTATTACCTTTGGAACACCAAAGTTGGCAATCCAATATTCAATAAATATTTTAGCTAAATTTTCTGCTGATATTTCGTTGATTGGTATTGCAATTGGCCATCTCGTAAAGCGATTGATGGTTGTAAAAATATGGGTGTAGTGAGATGAAGGTGGTAAGGACCCACCACATCCAAATGCACGCGACCGAACCTATCGTCGGTGTCGTTAGGTTTGTTCACCTTAGATCTCTGGCATTTCATGCATTCAATTCCGAATATCTTTATTCATCGATGCCCACACAAAACAGCGAGTAATTATTCTTTGAGTTGCCCGAATCCCTGGATGTGAAAGAGAATGAAAGTGATCGAAGAAAGTCTTTCCTAGGTTTGCTGGTATAAGTGGTCGAAGGGAACCTGTCGATATGTCGCAAAGAATGTCTTCCTGACAGCCGTGACTTTTTAATTTTACGAAAAGATTTTGTGTTCATCAATAAATCAGTTTCATTCTTTTGGTTCAAAACTATTTGACTCTCATTTGGACAAATAGGTAGAGTTAAAGAAGCTATGTCTGATCGGGATAATGTGTCTGTTGTAATATTGCTATTACCATTATAAAGCGAATGTCGGTACTGAATTGAGAAACATAATCTAGATGTCATCTCTCGGTGAGTAACGATCAATTTTTACCTCGAAAGCATAAATTAAAGGGTTGTGGTCCGTAATTATAGTAAGATTGCGCCCCTCCAGTATGTGTTTGAAATTTTAATCGCCAGAAAAATAGCTAGTAATTCTCGACTAAATGTACTATAGCGTGTCTGAGCTGCTGATAATTTCTAAGAAAAAAAGGCTAATGGTTCTTGTTTACCTGATGCAGGACTCCCCCAACTGCTATGTTCGAAGCATCTGTGGTTAATGTTAACCAACTGTTTGGTTTCAAAAATACTAAATTAGTTGCTTTAATAAAACTTTGTTTAAAAGATTAAATGAATTCATTTCTGCCTCCGTTATTTTAATATCTTTATCATTATTGTTTAACAAGTCAGTAAGTGGTTTTGAAATTGAAGCACAATTTGGTATAAAAACTCTATAAAAATTCACCTTACCTAAAAATCGTAAACTCTTCATCGTTTGAGGAATTGGAAAATCCCTAATTGCATCGATTTTGTTTGACAAGGAGCGATCAACTTGATGACCGAAAAAGTTTTTGGTTTTTACCCCCAAAGAATATTTTGACAGATTTATCTTAAAACCGTACCTTTGTAACCGTTTAAAAACTGTTGAAAGATGTAATTCGCGTTCATGTTCTGTAGAACGATAAGTATATCATCGATGTAAGCATACACAAAGTCCAAGCCATTACAAATTTCATCTATGAGGCGCTGAATTGTTTGTGCTGCATTCCGCAGTCCGAAGGGCATTCTTAAAAATTTAAAAAGCCCAAAAGGTGTTGTAATTGCGGTTTGCGGGATGTCCTCCGGTGCCATCGGAATATGGTAAGCTTTTACTAAACCCAACTTTGGAAACATAGATTTGCCTGTTAAATTTAAAGCGAAATCGTGTAGATGTGGAATTGGGTATCTATCAGGCCTTGTTGCATAATTAATCATTCTAAAATCACCACATGGACGCCATGTCCCTTGGGTATTTTTTGGGACCATGTGTAAGGGGGATGACCTTTGCTATGTGAGGGTCGTATTATGCCTAATCTGCTCATCTCCTCAAATGCCTTTTTTGCTGTTTGAAGTTTTTCGAGGGTGTTTGATATTATGTTTTACTTTGTCATTAAAATTTGGTGGCTTGGTAATATCAGAAAATTGTTTCAATATGGAGTAAAAATGATTATTATTCTGTGGAATTAAACTGTTTATAAGTGACATTAAGGAATTGAGAGTATAATTTTGTGGATTAATTATGCGTTTATTTTTAACATCAATAATCAACCAAAAATGTGCTATAAAATCTGAGCCTAATATTGATGATTGAACATCTGCTATCAAAAAAAGACCATTATTCTCTCTTTAGCCCTATATTCAATGTTAAAAATATTTGACCGTAAGTATTTATATCGCTCATATTAGCTGCTTGTAAACAAAATTTATTTACTCTTACCCTCCAATTTGTCGTTGGTGGAATTAGCTAATTTGAGCTCCCGTATCAATTAAATATCGTAGGCCTGATATTTTGTCATGTATATAATGATGGCGATTATGATTTATTTGGCCGGGTCCAGCTATCGCCTTTACTGGTTGGCCTGCCTTTTTAAACTTTGTCCAAAATAAGAGGCTGTACACATTATCTGTTGTTTGTTCAAAAAGTGCTATGGTACCAGCACCATAATCTATTGTTAGAAATTCCAGATGGTTAAAATGGGTTATGCTGGTCTGGGGTTGACCTATCTTTTCTAATGTCCTATTAAGAGCAGATAAACTTCTGTTAGTTCTTTAGGATATTCTTTAGTGGAGGCTTTTTTTGGGTTGTGGATGTTAGTGACAAAATTAGGTTTTTTGGCCAGCACGATGCGGTCTGCTGTTTTCACCAATTTGTCAAGTGTAGTATCTTCGGTAAAAGAAACTAATATGGGAATGAGTCATAAGGTAATTTGTTGAGCCAAAGCTCCTTTAAAATCTTTTTGGTCGAGAACGTATGTTCCCAATAAACTCTTCATGTACCGTAAAAGCTGAGATATGGTTCTATCTCCTAAATCAACCGCCGTTAAAAAATCCATCAATATTGATTCGTCTGACTTGCCAACCCTCTGAATAAGTGCTTGCTTGTGTTTTTGAAATGATTGACCAGGTGGGATATTAATGAACAAGTCCTCCACCAATTAGGCGATTTCGGGGGGTAACATTTCAAGAATGTAACCAAATCTTGACTTTTCGGAGGTAATTCTTCTTGCTTGGAATACTGCCTCTGCCTGGGCCAGCCAGATTCTAACATTCCTGCGATAAATTGTGGGCATTTTCAGGTGAATAGCTGTTTCACATTCCTGTTTATCTGTTAAATTTTCCATTTAGAACCTTTTTTTTGAACGAATAACATTTAAATAAAAAAATGATTGTCTGCTAGCAATAACTAATTAATTCATAGGATGCTGTTGAAAATACGGATCATCAGTTTTAGTATAAGGGATTGGAATATATCTTATTAAAGGGAAAATATAACAGTGGTAACGAACCTATAAATCGCGAGTTTATATATTAATAGAAAACGATAAACATTCAGATTAAAGTTAATTCTCTTCGTGTATTCTTTCTTTTATACCGTGTGCGTATCTTTACCAATTTTAAGGTATATGAATTTGTTTCCCTACACTTTGGTCTAAATATGTTTAGTCGACTAAAACCAAAGATAGACCAAATAAAACCTAGCCGTTTTCACAACACTACTCTCTAGTTGTTAACGAAGAAGAAGTTTTAACAGAACAGCAATATACTGAAAGTGTTGTAACCGCAAACCAATTATTTGCAAATAATATCATCCACTCACGTCACCACTAATTTGCATGTGTTTAACACCTCTTATTTGGAAGTTACCCTACACAGTATATATGTGGAACTTTTATGAAAAAGATTAGATTGGTTTATTATGTTATCCTATTATTTCCACTTCCGCGATCATATACCTTACTTTCCTACAAAAAGTTCATCTAAATCTTGCTAAGTTTTTGAAATTATTTGAATTTTTAGGATCAATAATAGTTGGTGATTTTTTTTAGAAAAAACATATCTCAAGGTTATTTTAGAATAATCTACCTGCGAATAGTTACCCTCCTAGGTAGATTTGACCTATACTGTCAGATTTTTTGATGTTAATGCATGTAGTTTTTAATAGATTAATACGTTAAAATATTTTAGTCATGAGCTTAGTCGGAAATGGCAAGAAGGGGCAGCATTCACCCCTAACTTAAACAAAAAAAAATTATTACAAAACTAGGATTAAAATTTAAAAAAAATTTCATTTTCTCCCGGCTAAATTAGTAACAAGCTTTTCCCCTGAATTAATAATTAAATTTTTTGGAAAACATAGCATTATGCAATTGTGATAAGAGAAAAGGGGAAGAGGGAGGGGCCGGAAGGAGATAAAGATAAGTGCAGATAGAGTAGAGAGGATAGAGGGAAAACGAACAATAGTTGTAGCTAACTACACAAAACTACAGAACGCACCCATCAACACCACTTACAATGGTTACCATAGTTTTATATGCATGTAAATCAAAATAAGGAATGTTGGGACACCAAAGGTTTGCACGATTTTGCTATTTAAAATATCGTGAAAATCCAGCTTTTAATATAAATCAAAAACTAATCAATGTTTTATATTTTATCTATTTTTGCAGTGTACATTCCTAAAAGGAGGTAAATACGCCTTTTTTTGCAATTTTACCCTGTTACGTTTTCTTGTTAAATAGTGTTTTTTTAGTTATGAGCAAACTAAGAATCTATACCTCATGTGATAATAATATAAAAATTAATAGTAGAAATAATTTAAGTAATTTCAGGTAACTTAATTTTTGCTCACGATTCGCGAACGCAAACGGCCATATATTAAAAGCGATATAGAATAAAGGCTTTATTTAAATTTAGAGATGAAGATTTAGGATATAGTTTAAATCTCATGTAAATTGCTGATAATGACTATAGAAAAAATATTTTTATCATGATATAGGTCTTTCATTTTACACATATTTTGCACCATGCGTTTCGGAGTGGTTCATAAAGACCTTGTACCAAATAGAAGTAAAGATTAAAATATCTTTTTGGTGTGATGGTAAGGAAAAGTTATAATTAATATTTTGTAATTTATTGTAGTCAATATTTTCATATAATGGCAGTAGCGTTGTTGCTATGGCTGGAAAAAATTGTTGTGCAATAGCTTCTGACTTACGATTTGGTATTCAAATGCAAACAATTTCCATGGATTTTTCAAAAATTTATGAAATGGGTCCTAAGTTATATGTTGGATTCGCAGGCCTTGCAACTGATGCCCAAACTGTGTATGCTTAAATTTGATATAGTCTTATTAAAGTCTGTAATTTTTCTTTTCTTAATAGGGCAGAAAGGCTTAAATTTAGACTCAATTTATATTCAGTTAGAGAAAATAAAGAAATGACACCAGAAATATTTGTTAATGTCCTTGCAAATTTACTTTATGAAAGAAGGTATTTTTAATTTGTGGTAAAGTATATTTTAAAGATTTGGGCCATATTTTGTTGAACCAATTATTGCTGGATTGAACTCCAAAACTAACCAGCCAGTTGTGGCTAATATGGATAATATAGGTTGTTCAATGATAACGCATGATTTTGTTTGTGCAGGAACTGCTGGAGATCAATTGTACGGCACATGTGAAACTTTATGGGAACCTGATATGGTTATAGTTGCATTTTATGTCACTCATTATATATATTTTATCCCTTTGACTTTAATTGTACCATTTGATATGATAGAATAATATGTTGTTATTTAATCATAGACACTACGCAATTAATTCATTTTATCTTCATAATCTTTATATAGGATCCAGACACATTATTTGAAGCAATTTCTCAAGCCATATTGAATGCCCAAGACAGAGATGCATTCTCAGGGTGGGGTGCTTTGGTCCATTTGATGTAAATATAACAATTTAATTTAGTGTTTAATATATTTTAGAGAGCCAAATAAAGTTACCACACGAAGATTGAAAGGAAGAATGGATTAATTATGTATATTTTGATATAAAAATAAAATATTCACATTTTTATCAATTTTTTTGCCAACTTTTAAAATGGTTATTTCAGAAGTTTGATTTGTTATATGTTGACAGCTATTTGCACAAGGTTGTTTAAAAATATCTTGATTATTGGTTGAATCTTAAATACATACTCTAATCGAGGACAAAGGTATTTCATAAAATGATTTGTAAAATATAATAAGAAATTTTTTTCATTGTATTATAGTTAAATTGGCAATTTTAAAATTTCTATACGTAATTTTTAAAATTGTTTTAGTAAAAATTCAAATACTTTGATCAATGGGTTTGACACTAATGCACAGATGTGTTATTAAATGCATTCCTATTTTACATTTAAAACAAAAATTATTAGCCTTAAATGTACTTATAATTCAACTTTATTGTTGCCTAAAATAATTTTGAAACAAACTAAATTAGGATTATTTCCTCTGTATATATATGTTTACATTTGATTGACCAAAAACCATTATCTTCAAATTAATATCCTTAATGATTTTAAAAATCAACTCAAATATTCTAAATTAATATTAAATGTTAAACATGAACCCAGAGCCCTGCAAAATTGCTTTTCTTACGCCAAAACGTGATGTTTTATTTGTCCTAGCCTGATCAGTGTATCTTTTTTTTTAATTTTGGCCAAATTTTTTAAATATATAGCTTTCAGGGATTTTACATTTGAAATTTGTTTTACTACAACTTTATTAGATTTTGGTCAATAATAATCATGTTTAGTAAAAATTAAAATAACTAATCAAATTTTTTAACTGTGTGATCAAATTTTAAAGTCATAAATTTTATTTGATAAAAATAAATCATCTTTATTGAATTATTATATTTTTAATGTTCTACATTATTCAGTTATATTCTAAAAAAATAAAAAATAAATTTATTAATTTAAACAAAAAAATAACGATTTTTTATAGGAAAGAGGGGCTGATGAAAAAAAATGAAAATATAATTCAAGATTTTGAATGAGTTAACTAAGGCTTGTTTTGGACTGAGTTCTGGCCCGACCATCCAAATTTTAATTAAATTTCCTCAATCGGACCTTAATTAAAACTTTTCTTCTTATTTGGTCCCACAGTCATGGAGTTTGTTTTGATGAGTTTCTTCCATTTTGATCGGTTTTTTGAAATTCAATCGATAATCATACAATTTATTTTAGGAATTTTAAGATTTAGAGAGAAGCAGTCGTCCCTCCCTACCACCCCTGGCTACGCCCATCTCTTTAAGCCACATCCAGCTAAGCGCTTTGAACATTTTTCGGCTTCTTCTAATACTTTGTCCCTTCGCATGTACTATATCATGGGCTACTCTCGTTAACGTGTCCATAATTATATCGAATCAAAAGGGACTTAGAGCAGATACTTGATGTAATTCAACATCAACCCGAAAAGATTTGAGTCTCCAATTGTCGTCCTAACAAACTTATAATATTGTTAAAGTGAATCAAATGTATTCCTATAAACAAAAAATCCAGTTAATCCTAAATTGGCACCCATAGATGGATAAGGTGTCAATTTTAAATTCTCTAGAATTGTTAAAATAAATAGAAAGAGTAATTCTTTCTCGAGACATCACCAACTAACTAAAGGGTGAAATTTCAATTTTATTTCAAAAAGTTCTATCAAAGCAAAAGGTTTATCACATCTAACGACGAGGCCGCGGTTTATAAACGCTTCTCATCTAACAATAAACTCATACTTCCCGTTCCATAGTAATAATGCCCAGAAATTAAGCTTTGCGCATAAGAAAAGTTTGGCATAAATGGTGTTGCTGAATTTTAGGTAAAATAAATATGTATAATACTTTGAAAAATGCTATGAATAGGTAGGTAATAATTTGGTTGGCAAAGGTGACATTATTTGGTAGGCTCGTATAAAATAAAAAGACGTATAAAATTGCATAACTTAAGGGTATTTGTATAACAAAAAAAATGTTTCAAAAACTAAAATGATAATTATAATCATGGAAATCGCAGGGGAATAGATGATTTCAATTTTGACTACTCAATTTTTGAAAAGTGTTTATCATGTCTTTAACCCTCTTCCTAGGCGCTACTACTGGGGGCCTAAGGTTTATCGCTTTTTCTCCCTGTACTTCTTCCACCCTACTCGCATCTTCAAATTTCTAAACAAATATTTGAGATTAAGTTGCCATAATTTTTAATTTATTAAAAATAGTATAGAAAAATAAAATTGTCATAATTTTCAGTTAAATAAAAATAGTATCCATATCTAAAAAAATTAAAGATCTATGTTCCCGATGAACTTGATGCCAAAACTTACCCATGAAAAGCTCTAAGCCTTTAGCTCGAACCCCGATAGAAACCCAATGATAGCAAAAAAAGCTTTCCCATGCCATTAGTCCTTTGAAAAACGTCCCTTCTCTTATGCAACTAAAATTAATTTACTTGACTAAATTTGCCCTGCACGGAGTTAGAGCGATAACGATTCTCGTCCATATCTTTGTGCGGAGGGGACAGTACGTTAAATTCGTAAGATTTTGGCCTGGAGTAAGATGGTGGCGCCAGTGGCGGGGGCACGGGTTTGAGCAAATCGATTCTTTGGCTGCGAAGCTCGGCGGGCAGCGTTTTAGGCCTGTTTCCTATTTCTTTTCCTGACATGGCACCATCGCTGTTCGGTTCGACTAGGACTGATTTATCATACACTTTATTGATAATATATTTTAATTCTATTTACCTTGTGTATATGTATTGTATTAATGATTATATGAATAAAATTCGAATTAGAAACAACCAGGCCACTATTACAAAGTTAGGCATTTAGTTCTTTATAAATAAATGCGTTAAAACATTACAACCATGGAGCAGGAAAAGGCAAGAAGGGGCGGCATTCACCCCTTATCATCAAGTTTTTTGCACCCCCTTCCTTATTTAATGAAGTTTTGTGTGAAAAAGGTGATTAGAAACGTGGGAAAAAGTTAGCAATTAATCCTTACCCGTATTTAAAATCGAGGGAAGGGGATGGGTATAGGGTTTTTTCCTAAAAGCACTATTGAAGTGAACAAAAATAGGAGATTATTTTTTATAATTGAATTCCTTGAAACAGGAGCATTCATGCTCAAGCAACTTTAAAACTAATCCCACTTGCTAGCCCTACATCCATAATTTGAATTTTATACCGTGTGCGATAAATTTGAGTTACCACCGAGCGATCATATTTTATCAAAATTTTTAAAGCATAGGAATTAAAGATCGAAACTTTAAATGTACAATGTTTATATTTAACACAAAACTTCATTACTTATTTTCATTGTATGCTTGTTTTACCATTATCTGTCATAAAAGACTAATTTTAACCTTGGCCTTCCGACCTAAACTCCAATGTTTCGCGACTCAACCAAAGCTGTTTGGGCCCATTAGATTCGGCCTTCGGGGAACAATCACTGATAATTGACCCTCTGTCGGTCTTTTCACATGGAGTTTCGATCCCTTCTTCAATCTTGACGTCACACTGAGCTTGATTTTCGCCGGCACTTATATCGGATTCCGTTTCTAAGAAATTGTTGCGCCTCTGAGTCAACATAGGTGACACCTTTCTGGTGTGGCATATAAGATCGGAGTAATTCCTCAGGCCGCACCTGATATAAAATCCCAGTAATAAGTAACGCAAAGATATTAACTCATTCTTAAAATCTAAAAAGGTACTCTTAGCATTGAAGAGAGAGTACAAGAGCTTAAAGCATACCAAGTTCGATTGAGTTACAAAAATGTGATAGTCAATATGGATCGAACTTAATCGCAAAAGCTAATTGATACCAAAAATTGAATAAAGTTTGTCACGAGGATCCATACTTACATAACCTAAATGTAATGCAAACACGTTAAAAAATAAACAAGTATAAACGAAATGTAACATTTATAAATAGTATTGTAGCATCCCGTTTCATAACGACTGCGCCCGTTATATCTTAAAACAATTGCAATTAAGGTTCGAATTTCCACGACTATATTAGTTTTGAAACCTTCATTTTCCCACGGCAATTTTGAAAATTTGTCTTAGTGTTATAAAAACGGCTGGGTTTTGTTGAGTCGACCTTGAGTTTTGGTCTACTATACATAAATATACCAAACCAAATAATCTTTGGTTTGTTTGTGTTTAAGTCGACTAAAACCAAAGGGCGACCAAACAAAACCCCCGTTTTTACAACACTAATTTGGCTAAACTACTACGCGAAGCTCACTCTTTGTCATCTTTATGGGGGAAGTTATAAGTACGGTTAAACTTTACACAAAATAGGTACCTTGAAGAATTGCCGAAAAAAGCTGGGCTAGCGTTATTTTTAGTGGTTCCGGCGGGAGAAAGGCAACCCATTCTAAGACCTGGCACGATCGATCTATTTAAAGGAGCGGAGAAACCATTCGTAGAGCATGAAGGGAGCGGTGGTAAACCGTGGACGGAATAAGACATGATATTCTGTCCAGCGTTGTGTGCTAGGGGCAAGTTAGGGCTCGGGGGACAATTGAAATCGCGTCCCAACCCTAACCCATCTATACTTAGCGGACGAAGTGTAGCCGATTGGCTTTCCTATATACACATGAAATGAGATGCATGCTATTAAATTTTTCGGATTTTATACAAAGATGCAGGCAGTGAGTAGAGACATTCACGAGTCGCCCGAAGCCCGGCCCGAGAGTTTTGAATTGGTCATTAAATTAGAAGGAATTCCAAGCCGGGCCAATTTTTTTAGTTTTAAAATTTAGGCTTGGATCGAATTTAAAAACTTTTTCAGGTCTCTAGCAGTGGCTGAAACTCTATTCGCGTGATCAAAACACGTTTAAAAACTCTTACAAGGGACAGATATAACTGGTTTACGTAAAACTCGTTATTATGCATGCCTCAGACTATAAAGAAAACAAACCTACTTCTTTGTTATAGTAACGTGCCAAGCTTATTAGAAGCATACATACCTCTGGGGAATGGGACAAGGTGATTGGTGGAGCTAGGGAAGATGAAAGCGTTCCGTGGTCGATGATTGGTTGTTCGTTAGCCAATCGGCTATCGACATAGTGGTCGGTCCATAATTGAGGCGTTTCTCGAAATTGATAAGTATCACGATCCAAACTCATGGGCTCTTCTTCGAGCTGGCCTTCTTGTGAGTCATTTTGAAAGGGAATCAATATATCCAAGAATTTTGCGGGTGAAGACATATTTTCTTCCACCGGACTAGAAGGGCTTTCGGGTTGAGCAAAACCATTCACCATAGGGCTATGAGAGGTTTGGTCAAGCTTAACGGCAGCGCTAAATTCATACGATTCGGGCATTTCAATGGTTCCTAAAGACTTAAGAGCCCCGCAATCGAGTTGGTGGATGGAAAGGCGGCGATCAAAATAAGCGTTTCGGTTGGGGGTTAGAGGTGATTTGGGGGCTATAATGTATAGTGGAGATGATTGTGTTAGGATAGAAAAGAGGCAGGTTGATATCGGCAGGCCATAAGTTTCGCTGGCGTCTGAGCATTGTTGACTCCTTCGATTACCAAAATCACGATTTAAACTGATCTTTTCGGTATCTAATAAGGATCTCTTAAAACGATCTAAAGTTTGCGTATGATCAGCACTTGAACTTTCCAGTTCTTCTTGTATACCTAAATCAAAATCATATTTTTCCCTTGGAAATTCCTCTTTTGCGTCCGTTAAAGGCTCGGTGTCAAATTTGAAAAAGGTGTCGCTCTCTACTCTATCAAGATGATCCATAGCCAAATCACGTTTTGGCTCGATTCGGACTCGATTTTCGGGGCTATTTGAGCCCGCAAAAATAAAATTATAATTCAACGGAGAACGAACGCTCAAGTTGGGCAGGGGAAAGTCGTCCCCTCCTTGGTCCGGTTGACTAAATTTACGCTCGACGCAAGGCGTTTCGCAAACGGAATGGCGCCTGGCTAATTCGGACACCGGCTCCACTATGAGTCTGACGTCCAGAGTGCTCTTACTACTAGTAGGTATTGTCGTTTCGGGAAATTTTTTGTTGCATTTCGGCAGGCGATCTCGAGATGTGGAGGCAGTAGTGGGTAGTACTGGAGATGGAGAGGATATCAAAACGGAACTAACATTTTTCCCAACTTCAGGCTTATTTTCAGCCCTACGCTTCTTCATAGAGCTACGGAGACGAGCGAAGAACCCATTCTTGTTTTTATCGTTGTTTTCAATGCCACAACTCTGATACTTCTTGGCCCGCTGTAAAGCGTCTACGTTCAAAGAAACCGTACTGTTTTTCTGACAATTTTCCCCTTTCCCACCAACACACGGTGGTTTTCGATCCAAAGTTGCAGTGGCGCATGATTGAATTTCGTTTAAGGCCTCAGTAACTATGCGGTTTGGCATAGCTGACATCGATAGGGAAACGGAGCGTAAACTATTGTAACCATCGGGGCTATTTTCGTTTTCGTGCCTTTTATCATCACCGCTTTTAGGACACTCTTTCACCACTTTATCGCTCGAATCTAACTTATCCACTTTATGCTCGGGGCGGAGGGGCTCGGAGTCGTCCGCGTTATTGCTTGGTTTCAGGCAAAAGAAATCTAAGCGCCGCTTTTCCTTTTTATTATCGACCCCCGCCTTCTTCCCTTCCTTTCCCCCTGGTTTTGCCTTGGATGGGGAAAAACGATTGTCGGCCAAGACAACAGCAGTAGTGGGGGAATGCTTAGATTTCGTTGAGGCCACTGAAGCCTTTATTTTATCGCTTTTGCGGGTGAATTTGAAGAAAGAAGACAGACAAAAGCCGCCTCCAGTGCCTTTAACAACTTCTTCCCCCTTCCCAGTCTTAGCCGGGTGGTGTCGTTGAAAATTTTCCACGCCTTTGCCCATTTCTCCCCGCTCATCTTGCCTCTTTTTCGACGATCTCATCTTCATTTCTTCGATCATTTTGGAGACTTGATTTTGGTGAGTCGCTTCTATTATTAGCAAAAAAATACGGTGTAAAAATAATAAAGTTGCGTTCATGGGCGTAGCCAAGAGGGGGCAAGGAGGGGTGGCTGCCCCCCTCTAAATCCATGTATTCGCTTAAATTTAATAAAATTATAGCTAAATTTCTAAATCATATTGCCCCTCCCTAAATCATTATGCCCCTTTCTAATTCCAATGCTGCCTACGCCCATGGTTGCGTTCTTATCTTTATCTCGTCTTAGGGTCATATATGAAACAAAGATAGTTTAAGACAGACAAGAATTTCAAAATATTATTAACATATAAATGTATTATATCTTAATTGTTAAAAAATATTTTTTTAGAATTCAGCATTTATTAAATTTTCGTAAAATTAAAACAATATATTATGGAGGTATTTAAACCAGGATATTCCAGGGTGTGATGGGGAGAATGGTGACCCATCCGAGATGCACCGTAGAAATCTGACACTTGTTCTTCCATCGCTAATGTGTTAGTTTTCAATAATTCTATGGCGTTCATCACATTTTTCATATCTAATAAAATTTGAAAAATAATTTAAAAAGCGCCTAAATATTTTTTAATTTAAAAACGAACCATCTTTGGATTGAACCAATTTGCTGCAAGAAAATTTTCCCTCCTTCTCCAATTTAGACAAATTTTCCTTTTGCTTGGTTACGATCATTTGCTCTTCCAAATGCTCAAAATCGGCACTAACCTCAGGCATGGACGGCAATTCAAACTCGTTAACCAACTGCAAATTTTACCAAAAAATATACCTCAAATTTCGTTATACATAAAACAACAAATCGGCTCTAAAATTTAGTCCAGTTTAAAATCCTAGTAACATGGGCGTAGCCAGCATTTGAATTAGAGGGGGGCCTATTGATTTAGTGAGGGGCAAAATCATCATTTTTTCAAATGTTTATAGATTTCAACAGGATTTAGAGGGGGGGGGGCAGGGGCCCACTGGCAACGCTCATGCCTAGTAATACTGCTATTTTTACTAGGATTCCCTAAACACCAAAAACGCATTTCAATCGCACTTTCAGATTGATTAAAAAAAACTTGTATAAAAGATTTGATAAAATCATAGCTTACATGCATGGGGGCTAAATGGTGAGGTTTTTTGTTTTGCGGAGAACGACGGTTTTTTTGCTTGAGCGAAATCTTGTGGTAGGCGGCATCGTACTTGAGATTAGCGTTGTTATGGGGTCCGTGATGCGGGTTCGTGGCACTTATAAGGTCGAATGAAGAACCTATCAAACATCAAACATTTCGTTAAACAAGAATTATCATTAACGCCACGGTTTATGGGAGTTATGGAGTTTTATCCTTAACTATCATAAACGTACACTCTATTTAATTTGCCCTTATATATATTAATTGCTATGCAATTTATGGGCTCGTTTTTTGTTGTCCGTCCGTTGTCCGTCCGTCCGTTACCTTCCTATTTATTTGCATTGGGTATATTAGGTTATCGATTTTTTAAATTAATGCATGAGAAAGAGGTGCCCCACCCCTCATCTCTATCTCCCTCACTTTCGGGCGGGGTCGGGTTTTAATTGCTACGTTAAATTAATGCATAAGTATATCTATTCGTTTTTGAAATGGGTAACATTGATATTAATTGCTATAATTACCCTATGCCCTCCACTACAAGGGCCTATGCCTCTACTGATATGGGTCCCTGTGCCCCTACAAAAGCCTATGCCTCTATTAATGTGGGTTCGAACCCCGGCGAACGTTCTAAATTGCTGGTTCGATTCCCGGAGAGGGCAAAATTTTTTTTTATTTTTTAAATTAAATTAATATATTTTTCCTGTTACTACCATTGATAATATGACTTTTTGGCCGTCCGCTTGTTCTATTATTGTTTCTCTCATATTATATAATAAACATAAATAAAAGTTGTTTACTTTTAATTGCTAAGCAATTTAACTAGTTTTTGGGTTAGAATCCCGGAGTTTTTTTTTGACTCTTATGATTGTTCTTGTTACTATCATTGATAATAAGACTTTTTGGCCGTCCGCTGGCTGTTGACCAATGAAAAAAATGACCATTGGCCAAAATGTGAATCCGAGTTTATTTTTTCGTTTTTTTTGACTATTATGATTGTTCCTGTTACTACCATTGCTATTATGACTTTTTGGCCGTCCTCTGGCTGCTGACCAATGGAATAAAATGACCAATGGCCAAAATGTGATTCGAAGACTTTTTTTTTCGTTTTTTTTGACTATTATGAATTTATATCCACTTTTACCGTGTCCTGGCTGCTGACCGATGGAAAAAATGACCATTGGCCAAATGTGAATCGAAATTATTTTTTTCGTTTTTTTTGACTATTATGATTGTTCCTGTTCCTACCATTGCTATTATGACTTTTCGGCCGTCCGCTGGCTGCTGACCAATGGAATAAAATGACCATTGGCCAAAATGTGATTCGAAAACTTTTTTTTCGTTTTTTTTGACTATTATGAATTTATATCCACTTTTACCGTGTCCTGGCTGCTGACCAATGGAAAAAATGACCATTGGCCAAAATGTGATTCGAAAATTTTTTTTCCTTTTTTTTACTCTTATGAATTTATATCCACTTTTACCGTGTGCTGGCTGCTGACCAATGAAAAAAAATGACCATTGGCCAAAGTGAGCATCAAAATTTTTTTTTCCGTTTTTTTGGCTATCATTGACTTATAGAGTATCTGTTGGTACTGACCAATGGAGAAAAAATGACCATTGGCCAAATTTTTGATTTTTTTAATTAAAAATTGTTCAAATTCAACAAAAAATTTCTCCCAACAATTCTGCAAATTCTTAACATTGTGATGTTTTATAATATAATGTTTGTTAGACCCATAACCACTAAAGGCCATAAAAACTAATGTAATACGCAACTAGATGCAAACACTAAATCTAACCCTTGCCTATATTACATTTTGCCTATAAATGGAAAATTTGTATAAATAATTAATTAATCATCAGGCATATAATACCCCCCTATAGGCATTCTCGCCCCTTCCCACCTTTCTCGCCCATAAATTGCATAGCAAATATGATACATTTATACGAAGTACAGATGAGTCGTCCCCCCTTCCCTTCCCTTCCCCTCTTCCCTTCCCTTCCCTTCTCCCCCTTCCCACGAGGGCCGAAGGCCCGAGTTTTTATATATCTATCTCGATTAGTATGTGTCTAAAAAATTAACTATGGCATACTGATGAGCTCCAATAAGGGCGAAAACATTATATGTCTGTTATTATTTTCGAGTCACATGTAGAACCCTAAACGGGCCATCCAAAGCCCAGCCGGGCGCCAAAAATCAAAATTTAATCGGGCCTCGGGCTCGGGTTGGGCCTAATGGGTCAATCCGACCCTAGGCAATATCTAGTTTAAAGAATTTTAAAATTTTTTACTAATTCCTTTGTAGAGTAGGCTATTTAGAGGAGGCCAAATATTTTTATGTTAAATGAAAGGTGCGGGTGGTATTCTGAATAATTTTTTTTTATTAATTTACATTTCAAAAAAGTTGGGCCGGGCTCGGGTCGGGCCTGAGTAAAAAAAATCGGGCTCGAGCAAAATTGTATAAAAAGTGTCAGGCTCGGGCCGATTAGTCTCTAATTTAAAAGATTGCCCTGGATGGCACATACATTAAAATTATTTTTATTTGATTCGCGGTTACCACCCGTCGCAAATAGGAGGCCCTCTGTTCATAAATCACAGAGTGTTTTAATTTCCATATATTTTTGATTCGAGAAAGCTACTTTTCTTTAATTCATTAGATCTATAGAGGAAATTTTTATTTTTTTATTTTTATTCTGATTCAAAAAGTGTGTTTTAACATCAACCCAAATCAGTAGATATTTTTAGGAAGGTGGTGCGAAAAAATTGCTTTACGTATATAGACTTTACGAAGCCGCATCATATTTTGACACTCTCATACGGAAGAAACAACTTGTCACAACGAGGGGAAAGCAATTAAATTAGACCTTGGCCGTAGCGTGTATTGCTTCCTCCCCCTTGTGGGAATATTAAATAATGAGCAGCTCCAGCTCAATATTTTGTGACGAGCTTAGGCGTAAAATGTGAAATTATTAAAAAGGCACGTAATATTAATTAAACTAGGTAGAACAAAATTAAGGGTCACAAAATTCAGATCCCTTCAATTTTGATGTAGATAATGCACGTGGGTTGGATTGGAATGAGGTACTTAGAGGTAAAAATCAAGATTAAAATGCAACTAAAAAATCATAGTAATTATAAAACAACTAGATGTGGAGTTACTCTTTTCAACCCGAACCCGACCCGAAAGCTTTTTAAATTTTTCAACCCAAACCCGACCCGAAGGTATTTAAAACTTTTCAACCCCAACCCGACGCGAAGGCATTACAAAATTTTTAACCCGAAATAAACCCGATATCAAGGTTGGGGTTCGGGTTCTCAAATGTGGATTAAAAAGAAATTTTAAGCGAGAATTCAGAAAATGAACTTAAAAAGGCATATTAGGGTAAAAATTTCAGTATCCCAAAGCTCGGCTAGGATATATGTTAAGGTCCAGCATAATTTCGCATAAAATGGCTATCAATTACCTATTTCTTAATCTAGGGCTTACTTCCAACCTATCCAGCCCTATGGGCGTAGCCAAGGTAGGGGCAGGGTGGGCTGCCCCCCCTCTAAATCCAAAAATTTGTTGAAATTTATTAGAATTTTGGTAAATTTTTTAAAAAATGATCATTTTGCCCCTCCTTAAATTATTATTGCTCCCCCTCTAATTCGAATGCTGGCTACGCCCATTTCCAGCCCCGTTTAACTTATTGGCTTATAATGGAAAACTATGCCAAAAAATAGGAATTTAATTTCTCAGATCCCTGCTGGACAAGGGGAAAATCCTTTTTTAGTTTTGGACCCAGCCCGACATCTCAGGTCTAGCTTTAGATATCAAAAATTTCTTATACAAGTAGTAAGAGCCATTGCAAAAAACAGCATGGCTCTGCAAGACTCTATTTCGGGGCACCATGCTCAAAAATTTAGCCATCAATGCCATCGAAAATCCATAGTATTTTTTGCGTCGACAGGGTAAAAAAATCAAATTTTTAGACTGCAAAAGTGTCAGCTGTTTGCGTTCGCTGTCCTCGCGCATTTATTAGCCACGTTTTGTGGTTTATAGCCCGCGTCTGGTTTAATTCAGAAGGGGGGGGGGCTACTAGTAAAATTATTGATTAACACAACCCCCCAACAGGGCACAGACAAGAAACCCCTATAAATTTTATCTGTATATCATCAGTACGGGCAGCAGGGTTCACAAACAATTATAAATTACCATAAGCTCAACCACCACAACCCAAACGCACGTATTAACAAAATTGCCCCGTCTGCGCTTAAATCATTAATATAATACAACCGCTTAAACGAATCGCCGCTGTTACATTTAGATTTTAAAATTTTTAAGTATTGGGAGGGCACTTAGGGATGATATTAAAATATTTCCGTTATATTTTTCCATTTTATAGCTCAAACTTTGTATATATTTGTAAGGTATAATGCCAAATTTCAGCTTAAACAAAACGGTAAGAGATTTTAGAAGGCAATAATGAAAAATGCATTGTAAATTTTAGTAAAGCCGAAAATCAAAGAGTGCTTCCAAATTTTAACAAACGCATAAGATTAGATTGACTTAGAGGTAAATAGACCAATGTCATCAAGTTTAACGAAAAACTAAGGTTTTTTTCAACTAGCGCGAGGGGCCAGGTTTTAAATTAGGGGGGGGGGGGCGATACGTTCAAAATTTCAATTAGGGGGGTGGGGCAAAACATAACATTTTTTAATTTTTAAGGCTTTTTGGGGTAGGCAAACAACCCCTAGTTAAAAGCAAAAAAACTAAATGATTAACATTTATAATGCAAATTTTAATTAAAAATTTTGCACACATTGCTGTTTTAATGAACCTAGTCCTAGTTTCTGATCCTGTTATAAATATTTAATTAATTTATCGGCTTATTCAGCAAAAATAAACAAATTGTGCCTCTGTCAAGAGATTAATTTTACGAGAAGGGCTAAAATCCTCCAGTTTTTCATGCCAAAAATTGAGAGGATATAGTCTCGCGTTAAACGGCACTTTTGATTGATATAAAACGCGATTTATCGATTAAAGAGCATTATCAAAACTATCAGATCATTCGGCTACGAGATTAAATGCTATCTGTTTTCAAATTTTTATCTAAAATAAGCTAATTACAGCCCTGATAAAACTATCAAATTCGAGCGCGGCCTTAAAAGTTCTTATCATGTAGGAGGACTAAGAGGGGAAGATAACGCAGTAAATAACAAATAAAAATAAAAAATTTTATACTTTTATTTATATAAAACAGATACTTTTTGCGATTTTTCTGCCTAAATTGTCGCTCATTAAAGACTGATAACAAATTTATTGGTGAGGGAAAAATAAATTCCCCCGCTGACAAGCTAAACATTTTGGCATTTTAACGACCGGTGCGCAGTCTAGCGTTCCACAACCCTGGCTTTGTCATAAAAATAGTGATATAGAGTGGAAATTTACCGGTTAAAGTTTAAAACTAGTAGTATACATGAGAATGTTCATAACACATTAATAAAAAACCATTAAGAATTTTTTAAACTTCAAGTTAAGAGCCAATACAATCGTCAATATAAAACAAGTCCGATCGGGACCTTAATAATTTTAAAATAAGAATAAGGGTTGAGCCTGTTTTAGCAATTGCTACTTTTTTATACATCATAGCTTTTTAAATAATATCGCCCCCCCCCTCTAATAAATCCTTCCATTCCTATCTGTTTAACAAATCAGAGCTAAGGATCAAAAAATTACTGGTTTGCTTTGCACCTATAAACTTAAATTATACCTTTTGTCCGGTGGCCCGTCAACTTGACGAAACCAATCTTGCCGAATTTAATGTCCGAATTAAAAAATATCCCCTAATTTGAAAATGACCCCGTGGCAAAAGAGCCTAAATTAATCCTTCAATTTCAGATTAAAGTTAAAATTTAGATTTTTTAGAATGAAATTTATAATTATTATAATAGGCACTATATTTAGTTTAGGGCCTTCTTTATGTTAATGAGGAATATGGTTGTTAATGTCCCAGAATACATTGGCAAGATGGTTTTCGGGCAGTTGATAGGGCACCCTTTTGCCCCCCCTCCCCCTAAGCCAAATCCTAGCTTAATTTTTCACAGCAAAAGTGCGCATAACTTAATCGCAATGCAACAATCAGCTGTTTAATCTATTTTTTTTATCCCGATCTAGAGCCCTGCAAAATGGAATTTCTTCGGCCCAAACCCAAAATTTTTTTTACTCAGGCCTGACCCGAGCCCGGCCCGACTTTTTTGAAATGTAAATTCTCAAAAAAGTGTATTCAGAATGCCCATTTAACATAAAAATATTGTGTCTCCTCTAAATAGCCTATCCAACAACGAAATTAGTAAAAAATCTTTTAGCTAGATTTTGCCTCGAGCCTTGGAATCGGATTGACCCATCAGGTCCGACCCGAGCCCAATTAAATTTTAATTTTTGCGTGCAGGACTCTATCGCACACTACCTCATAGCTGATGTACTATATACAAATGTCCGGGACACCTCAAAGCCGATCAAAGGAAATGAAAGAGACGCGAGCGAGAGATAGTAGGGAGGGGCGGATGAGTGAGTGCTAGTTAGCAGCACCAGTGTTGAAGTGTCGCATCGAGCTAGTAAAACAAAACCAAAGGGAACAAATTAGTAAAATTAACTCTTCTTTAGCTCAGCTGTGGAAGCAACTAGATGCCATTCCCATGCCACACGCACGGTAACTTCACTATACGCATAAATAACATATCTTAATTTGCTACTACACTACACAGCACAACCTCAAACGAGCAAGCATAACTTATGCACTAGTACAACACAATGGTCCTTTGTGTCGTCTCCTCTTCTCTTTATGCTGTGCTGTGTGTACGCTATTCGCTGTGCTAATGTTTCTATATACACCTATTTCAATTTCTATGTTCTTTACCATACATACCGGGTGGGGTGGCTAGTTTTAGTATAATTTTTTTTTGTAAAAATATCGGTTTATTTCGTGAAACAAATTTTAATAAGATAAATTTAGTTTATAACATGGACGTAGCCAGCATTGGAATTAGAGGAGGGGGCAATAATGATTTAGGAAGGGGCAAAATGATCATTTTTTTAGAAATTTTAGGCATACTTTAATAAATTTCAACAAATTTAAATTTAGAGGGGGGCCATCCGCCCCTCCCTATCCCCCCCCCCTACGTCCATAATTTGTAACATGAATCTTATACTATCTGACCACCAGGTGACAAACAATCATAGAAAGAAGAATTAAAGGGTAAAAAGAGAGAAACGGCTAAATTTCAATTTTTGTAAGCTTATAAAGAGGCCGAAATACGACTTCCAAAATTAATTAATAAACGAGGGAAAAATTAGGTAGATGTTATATTCGCGTAGAAATGTAGAGTCGAACTAATAGAAGTTAAAATTGTACATTTTTAGGCAAAGTATGATAAAAAAATTATTCCTGAAAACTGATTTTAAGCCACGGGCAAATAGAAACAATAAATTACAATTTTAAAAGAATTTGGTCAACCAATTACTTTTATATTGACTTAACTCGTTCCCATTAAACGCATTTATTAAAAATAAATAAATACAACTGGTTGACCCGCTTTTTTCGTCGTAACGCTAAAAGGTCGAAAAGTTGCTTTTAAATTCAATCGAACTTCGCACCACCACGCTAAAATCGTTGGATTTTACAAAGCAAATATTTGTAAATCCTAGGACGCAACCCAAAGGAAAGGAAAAAGCACTCACCCCCCCCCCCCATAAAGCTAAAATTCTTTATTAATATTAATAATAATTATAAAAAATGAAGTAGGAATTTCGATAAGTTTATTTTGCCCCTCCCAAACCACTCTCTCCTCAACTCATTTAAAGGGGATTAGCCTATTCATACGCAAAAATACCATATTTAGTCTAAAATTTTGCATACTTTTAAAGACCTTTTGATATTATCAAATTTAGTTTTTATTCAAGCTGATGTGATTTACATTATTGAATTAATTGACTTCTTTTTTTCGTAAAAGAAGGGACTTTTCATAAAATAGTGTCCTGTCTTAATGGGTCAAGATAGGGATTTAAAGAACATTGTTTATTTTGCCCCTCCCCCTAACCCATCTCTCGTCAATTATCTTAAAGGGGCATTTCTAAAATGTTTTCCGAGGGGGGGGGCTAAGCTTAATCCTAGCATTTCGTCTAAGATTGAGGAAGCAGCCGGGTTAGATTACAAATATTTAATATAATGTTATAAAATGGTTATTGTAACAGATGCGCGGCGCGGGCTACGGGTAATATAAACCTAGCTGATTTATATGGCGGGCAGGGGGAAGGGGCAAACCACAAGTTATGTAATCTCCATTCCTGCTCTAAGCCCACCCCTTATCTCGCCGTAAGGGTTTTAAACGTGGTAAATTCATTAAAGCCTCCTCACATGCACGTTTAAACTAAAAGAGTGCATTGGTTGTATAAATGTTCAATTTAAACCAAAATTGTATTAAAATGTCCATGGGCGTAGCCAGTGGGAGACAGGGAGGGGCGATTGCCCCTTTTTAAATCAAGAAATTCTTTTAAATTTAATATGTTTATGGCTAAAATTCATAAAATTATCATTTTGCCCCCCCCACCCCCTAAATCATAAATCCTGCCTACGCCCATGAAAATGTCTTTATTAGTATTTAGAGAGTGGGTTTGTTAATAACTTTAGACAATAGCATTTGTTTGTTGGTAAAAAAAACATTAATTCATAAGCCTAGTCAAGGGGGGCAAGAAGGGGGCCAATGTTACACGATCCAAATTCTTGGACTGTATAAGCGATCTGACATTCCATTTTCTTATTCGATCCAAAAAAAGTAATTATGTATCTTGAACCTAAAATGACTTAACCCTAAATCTAACCCTACAAAACCTGCCCTTGCGAGTCCGAAATCACAATATGAAAACGTGAGTAAGAAATTTTGTTTATTTCTTACGATTTGTGTTTTTCCGAATGCGAAAAACATTAATCGGCGCTTCGTTATTTTTTGGATCGAATAAGAAAATGGAATGTCAGATCGCTTATACAGTACAAGAATTTGGATCGTGTAACATTGGTCCAAGAAGGGGCGGCTGTCCCCCTTTAAATATTAAAAATTTGTTGAAAATTATGGCTAACATTTCAAAAATGATAATTTTACCCCTTTCTAAATCATTATTGCCCCCCCCCTCTAATTCCAATACTGGCTACGGCAATGCATTAATTTCAAATATTACCCAAATACGTGGTTTTTTACTAAATGTTGTGAGATTGTAGATCAAGTATTTTATATTACAGTTGACTATAAAGTATAAACCTTTATAATTAAAACTGTTTCATGCCTGGCATTTTAATAACATAATATTGCATCACACACACGTTAAATAGTGCTAATTTAAAAACATTTTAATATATATTATAAAAGAGATAAGAGAAAAAGGGGTCATTAAATTTCGTTGAAATACAATCTGTTTTACACTGAGAGATAATGTATATTATATAATATTTGGATATATAAATAAGCCTATATTAATTGGCATTAAAATTTTATTAAGTGTGGGCAATTGGGAACTAATATATAAAACGGCTTAAAACTTAAATATCAAATGAATTGATGATAGAGCATTTACATATATTACATATACAAACTTTAGTTAGATTGTTAAAATCACAAGTTTTTTTGAAAGAGGAAATGAAGCAATAATTTTGATAATCATTAATTTAAAAATAAAACAAAAAATATTTAAAAATTGTTAATTACCTTCAGAATCTTCACAAGAATTTAGAGGCTAAAAGAGCAAAAAATATAAACAATTTTAAATAATAATGTACTTGATTGCCATATTCTGAATTAAGGTTACTATCCCACGTTCCAATACTGCTCGATTCCAAACTACTATTTTCACTACTGTTCCTGCTTATAATTGAAATGTTTGGAACATTAGATGAATGATTTCCAGCATGTGATGTTATGTTAGTAAGTGATGGTCCCTTTTTATTTAAGGCACTTTTAGACAATGCATCTGATACTAATTTGCTATGACTTGCATAGGTTGATGAGATATGAGGAGAAGGGGATGCCACACATATACCATAATCATCATCAGAAGTTGAATTTACACCTTCCTGCATTGATCCACTCTTTAATTTTTTAAATCTATTATTTAATTCATCCTATAAGTTAATGTATAAACAGATATAAATATTTATACCACCTTAATATGTCTGTGAGAAGTCTCATTCCCATCTAAATTGTCACCAATATCATAATTGCATATATAGTCAGCTGAAAGACTAAAATACTAAGTAAACTAACCCTTTTAATGTACCTTAAATTTTTTGTTGTTTCTAAATTATCTTTAACAATATTCAATGGAGTCAAATTCTTGACATGGTTAAATTCTGAAATGGAGATAGATTTAGGATTCTCAACCTTCTTTAACGTTTCTTCATCCACATGGCCTTTTTTGTGTTTAAACAATTTCATTTAATCAGATGTTCAAGTTTGCCGCAACTTATTACTTAATATAAATTATAAATCGATTTTTTATCTTTACTCGTCAAACTATATTCGTTTAATTACACAAATCTACAAAAAAACATCCCCCAATCCGACCAATAATTCTGATAGAGAATTTTGCCCTGAAAAATAATAAGTTTTTAGTTTTTTTTTACATTTACTAGTTTTTTTAGATATACGCTTTTGAATGTGCCATTGCCGAAAATGCCCTTTTTAAGTCTTTTTGAGGCTATATTGCCACGGCATTTTTAGTATTTAGTAAAAATAGTAATATATTCATGTAGATTAAAATTTTATCTATAGGTCCATTCCTTTCTTTTTTTATACCACCCTTATACTCAAATTTATAGGCGTTTGCGTAAACCTCTTCTCCATATCAAAATACGTCCCACGAAGTCTGGTAAACGGAGTACATTAAAGTTCATACTGCGTACGCGATGTTTACTAACACATATCTCTCTCTCTTCAACTACTCTCCTCTCTTTCTCCTCCACTCCCGCCCCCTTCATGTGTGCTTGGATATATATGGGGGCGGGAGTGTAAGAGATGGAGAATGGGAGAGATAGATTTGTTAGTAAACAGTGCGTGTGTAGTATGTATTCTAGTGTACTCCTTTTTCCATACATAGTGGGACGAATTATGATAAGGGGAAGGGGTTACAAAGACACGAATAAATTTAAATATAAAAGTGTAACAAAAAAATAAATTAATGGACCTATAGATGAAACTTTAATTACATGAATATATTCCTATTTTTCACTAAATATTAAAAATACCGTGGCGATATAGCCTCAAAAAGGCTTAAAAAGGCCATTTTTGGCACCTAAGCCCATTTTTGGCACCTTCAAAAGCGTATATCTAAAAAACTAGTAGTTGTAAAAAAAACCTAAAAACAAGGTTTTTCAGCGCAAAATTTTTTATCAAAATTATTGATCGGAGTGCGGGATGTAATCACAAAGTCAAAATTTGTAGAGCTGTGTTATTAAGTGTATATTGCAATATAGCTTTATTTATAAATCTATTGGTAATTGAAATTTTAATTAAAAATTTCTCCCAAAAGAGCAAATATTTGTATTATATTTTTCATGAACTTGAACAAGCAATAATTAAGACACCATCTATGGGCGTAGCCAAGGGGGGGGGGGCGGCTGCCCCCTAAATGGCGAGAAAAAAAAATTTCAATGCAAAAACCCTTAAAAACTAAAAAAAATTAGATTTTGCCCCCCCCCTATTTGAACTTTTAAACGTTTTACCCCCCACCCCTAATCCAAAACCTGGCTACGCCCATGACACCATCTCTTTGTAATGATTCTACAGGATCTTAAATTTATAATTTGATGACACCATAAAACACTTATTCATTGATATTTAGGTGATGATATATTACCAAAATATAATATCAAACAAATTTTTGTTAGAAGTAACAAGTATTGATAATAATAAGATGTCAGTATATCTTCATAAACTTACGGTGCCACTTCGGCCACATCTAAGAAATGTTATTAGCCTTGAACAAGGTGCATATTTTGGAATACATTAATTTTCTCTTGTAATGATTTTTAAAACTCTTTCAATAAAGCCGTGAGATTAGGTTTTCGTAGCAAAATTTATCTATTTTTATAACCTTTTATATAAGTTTTTACAGCTATTTATAATTATAAGGCTTTTACACCTATATTAATAACAAAAATATTAAATCATTTATTAAGCTTATTCGCATATCAATTCTTATAATAGCGAATGTTTATAAATTACATCTTATAAATTTCTCATTCCTAGCTCAATTCAAAATTGTGATGTTATTGCGGCTGTAATTTAACTATGAAGCAAAATTTGATTACTATTTATCACAGGACTACAAAGTTTTGACCCGCAAGCTAACACCTTATAGAAAAATTTTTTGACGTTAAAAGAACATTTTAAAATGAGGGGCGTAGTTGGTATAGGATTTGTCTTTGAACAAGAGCTCGTGGTTCAAAACCCGCTTTCATCACTTTGTTCAAAAAAAATATCATCGTCAAAACGGCTGTCAGGCCTGGATAGCCGAGCGTCGCCCCTTATCCAAATATCTAAAGAAGCTGACCATCTTAGTGTGACAAACAGCTATTGGAAATTTTTTAAAGAAGATTTTAAAATAGCCTCACTATTTTACATTGACATAATTTAATAGTATACAAGATGCAAAAACAAATTTTATTTAGCAATTCATTTTAAACAAATTGCTAAAATCATATAATTATAGCTTTTTAAAAACTCTCTGCAAATTATATAAAAATAAAGCACACTATTTGATTAGTTCGTGAAATGGAAGAAAAAAAGTTTGTGCTTCACAATCTGAAATTTACTATCGTGTTTTTCAAATGCTAATAATATAAGAACTAAAGATACTTAATTGTGGAATTAAATTTTAATATCTATATTAATTAGATCAATCGGGTATAGATCGTCCGATACAGAAGAAACTGATTTGCATTCCTCAATTCTAAAAGCGATTATTCAAAAAAACATTTTTACGTATTGATTTATAGCAACATAAAAATAAAGTAATATAGAAATATGGAAAATCATATTACAACCCTTGCATATCAAAGTTTGGGTAGGTCATTGAGTTTATTGATTAACTTTGAGATTAAATTATCACAATTATTTAAAATTTAGGGGAATGTCGCTAATTGTTTTTCATTATGCTCCTTTCCCGCTCCATAAAATCCTTTCCTGCGAATACAGTAATAAAAATTGAGCTTTCAAGCTGCCACCGGGCACAGGTTTAAATGATTGTAATTTTCTTCAAAATTGTGTAAACGTCTATGGCCTTGTCGAACTATAGCCTTAGAACTAATCTTCTCACCCCTCAGCATATTCTCTACGTAGTATTTATCGTTGATGATGTAATTAAATCTATAATATTTAAAAAAAATAAAAATATACGTTAGTAATGTTAGTGGCGTGGCATAGACGAATAATATGCAATACACTGGCGAACAGCTGATTTTTCCATCAAAAAATTTATTTGTAATTATGCCCCATCTTGGGTGATGCGTAGAGCCATGCAAAATGAAATTTCTTATGCCCACGCCCGGCCCGACTTCTCCATTTTTATTTTGCCCGAGAAGACAATTATTTAATAACGAGTTGAGTTTATTTAAATCATATTTTATAAAAGATTAGTTTTATATCAATTCTGGCCGGGTTCGGGCCTCAGGTCGGGCCGCCTAATCAGGCCCGACCCGAGCCCGAATATTTTATAAAAATCTGCCCGAGTCGGGCCGGGTCGGGCGGCCCCGTGTGCGCGCTGTTCGTCAGTTTATTGTATTATTAGTCTATAATTAATTTCATGTTAAATTCATTGTCTACGTAATCGTTGTTTTTGAGGGGTGTGATCCCATGATAAGGAAATCTTCGTTGGGTTTAAAAGTTGGACAACTACATTTAGATCGAGTTATTAAAGTCCTATTATCACCCGAAACCACTTCATCGATTCCTAGTTATAAAGCATAATTTAAGATATGACAAAATTCGTTTTTTTTTTATAAATTTTACGAATTATATAAAATGGCTCATTTTAAAAATGCTCTAATGGCCTAGCTAGCAGAAGGCTGGGTCCATGTGCTAAACAATGATTTAATGTGATCGCAAAATATTTGTTATACAACGTTTAAGGCCTTTGTATATACGGCTTTTATAAAATAAAAAAATTTGTTTTATAATACCATTTTTTAAAACTTTAAGAATTCGGAGGTGGACGTGTTTGTATTGGTCGTCGGAATCAACTGAGATAACCTTGACAATCCATGCTATTAAAATTTAATTAATTTTAATCTTTATGTTAAATGAAAAATATAAAGACACGATACATAGGCGTAGCCGGGGGGGGGGGGACAAGAAGGGGCGGCTGCCTTCCTCTAAATCCAAAAAATTGTTGAAATTTATTAAAATTATGGCTAAAATTTCAAAAAATGATTATTTTGTCCCTCGTTAAATCATTATAGCCCCCTTCTAATCCCAATGCTGGCTACGCTTATGACACGAATATGACGTTTAAGGACTTACCAAAATCTAACGAACACGCTTTCTTTTTTAAGTCGGTCTCTGATAATGCCGGTGACCCGCCCGTTGGTCCATAGCAAAGTGCGCAATCCCCTAATTTTAGAAAATTTCAATATTTTTAAAAGCATATACATATAATTTGACATAAATCAACATAATATTTTAAATGTAATCCGAAACTATTAAAAAAATAAAAGAATTTAATTCCCTGCCAAAGGCTGCTGAATTGTGGAGAAAAGAGTTTCACGATCGATTTTTTTCAATATTTAAACCTTAGATATTGTTGACAAATATTTTGACCCTAGAACTTAACATTCTTATTTCGGACTTTAATATTTATTATAAATGTTGATTAACACACACTTTAGGTACATAAAGTCAGGTTATATACTTTCGAAACACGTACACATGGACCCCACGCAATACGTTTCTAACAGAGGACTTCCTTTGCTGGGATGATAAAAGCGGGTACAGGTCTCGGGTATGTTACCGTAAGAATTAACCCTAACTGGGACTTGTTGAATCGTCCCCACTATGTATTCCCTCCGCACCGAAAAGTCAATGGCAAACGGATTTCCCACCAAAATCTAAAATATATAGGAAATAAGGCTATATTTGCAAAATATCAAATCGATTGGTTTGCTATGTATGCCCCAACCCTCGCCTGTATCTGTCTTGCATGGGCGTAACCAGGGGGGGAGGGGGGCAGGTAGGGGCGGCTGCCTTTCTCTAAATCCAAAAATTTGTTAAAATTTTCAAAAATGAGCATTTTGGCCCTCCCTAAATCATTATTGCCCCCCCTCTGATTCCAATCCAATGCTGGCTACGCCCATGCTGTCCTGTATTTTCCTGTCTGTGTCTTGTCATTATTCTTTCCTAGTTTCGTGTTCATGTCATCAATAATTTCTAGTCTATGGTCAATTTTTATGAGTTAAAACCAGTTAAAACAATGCCGTTTATATACTGCTTAAATTTAAATATGATTTCTTTTCTTTATGTTTAGTGCAAATTATGCAATTAATAACTTTGATATATTAATAAATATAAATTTATTCTGACAATAAAAATTTAACATTCCGAAAATAAACCACTAAACTTACTTTTTCTACGTAGAAATAGATGGATCCATCCGTGATTTCGATGTGTTGAATATTTTTGTGCACTTTAAAGGAGCTTTTATCGAGCGCTTTAGTTTTTGGAATGGGTAAGGTTTCGACGACGGGTACCATACCAGAAAATAGGCCAACATCTACTACAACTGGCCCCGAAGGTGAGCTCCCTCGCAAATACCTTATACGTTAAAATCATGAATTAAATATACTAACTGATCTGGCTCTTAAAAATGACAAATTTATTTAATATAAGCTTGGACTTTAAAATGAAGTTAAAATTTAACAAAAAAATTCACATTTTAAAGATGCTTTTATTAAATTAGCAAGCATCTTATATTATTCTTTAAGTTCAACCTTAGGTAGCATATTTTTATTTTTAGATTTAATCGAATTAGGTTTAATGATGGGAAAAATTAATTTAGTTGGGTTTAGTTTCAAAAACTATCTTTTATAAGAATTTTCGTTTGATTATTTGCTTTCTTGCAATAAATGCATCAAAAAACTTTTAAAAACCCTAATTTTTAAATTCATTTAACAACTTTTTAAAACGTTGCGTATGTTTTAATCATATACTGAGTGGAAGAAATATTTTTTTAGTTAAATACAAACTTTATTATAGTAATCCTACGAAGACATTGAAATAAAATTAATAATATTATTCCCGTTTGAGAAATCTTTCGAGTTTTTGATACAGGCGAATAAATTTATTTTGCTCATTAATAGAAGCTTATCAAAAATGCTCCATTATTTACAAATTTATGTAGATAATTTTTAAATTTTTTTTAAAACTGCATGAAAAAAATAATGATAATTTATGCAGTATTTTTAAAAACGAATGAAACGTTAAAGAAGGATATCATAGAAACAGAATCAAGCTTACGCGACAACAACTTTTATGTTCATGGTCAGTTTGCTGATGTGAGATTTAAGGGTATTCTTGCTTTCAAAATTGAAACCCTGTTTAATTTGATGCAACGGACCTTTAATGTGTAAATATATAAACGACCCAAAATTAAATTAAAAATAAGGGCAATCCTTTAAAGTTGTTTAAACCATATTAAAAATATGATAAAAATAAGAAAAACATTACTGTTGGGTGAAATTTCCTCAGTGGTTATTTCTATATCAAATTGACACAGCTCGTCGGTCGGTGGTTTGTTATATTGCATTTCGATGTTCAAATTAGCCAAGCCTTTGCCATGAGCGTTTATGGATAAGGTATCCCCTATAGGAGCCTTGGGATAGCGTAGCGTATTACAAATATTAAAAAAAAATGAGCAAAATATTCATAGTAACAATATCATCTTTATATTGACACTCTAATTTTCTAAGTATAATATCACAAAATTATTAATAAACTAACCCAAATTAAGAAATTTACGACAAATATTTTAATATAAGGTATGGTATTTTATATGGATTGCAAGATTAAGTAGAAATAAGTTTCTATATACATAAACTTATAAATTAAAAAAACATTATTATCATAGATTAGTTTTGAATCAAATTTTATTACTTCTAAAAATTGAGAAATTAAGGCATTAGCGTTGTTGATGAGAAGGCTGTGATAAAATTCGGGGTGATTATCAACGGATAAATCGCATTGTATATCGGTCATTGATGAAGTAAAGGTAATGTTATGAACAAACTGTGACAAAGACTGCAGAGCTATAATTTTCTAAAAGATATTTTAAACAAAATATTTACTTATTTGTATTTAGTGTTCAAAAAAATTATTATTATATGAATAAAGTTTAACCTCAAATCTAGGAATGTTTAAGTTAGAATTGATTTGATGATTTAAACGGTGAAAATAGGGTTTAGCCTCATCGAACATCCCTAAAGCAAGAAATGTCAAAAGCGCGTAACTCGCAGTTTCAACTGTGGTTGCTTGTTTTTTCATGGATTCAACTATAAAATTTTATTTATTTATTATTTTATTTTAATTATTTATTTATTCTATTTATATATATATATATTTAGTAACTCAATAAAATTGCGTTTTTCCTAATAACGGTATAGTTTAGGTAGGCTGGTTTTTTCCTGACGTGTAACAATGAAGCGTAGGTTAGGGGTGCCAATATATTGGGCAATTCGGTCACGTGTCTAGCTAGATATGCCCCGGCTTTGCTTTTAGCCCTCTCCAATCTATCCGCCTTTCAAAAAATTTATCACAAAAATATATTGATTTCTTTTAAAAATCACAAATTTTATTTTTTAGTAGTGTCTCAATTTTCACTTTGTAAGGGCATTTCTGGCATTCTTCCATAGCTATGAGGACAAAGGCAGTGAGCCAAGCATTTCGTGAAATCTCGTCACCTTGTATTTCAAATTCCAGTGTATTATCAGTGTAAGATCCATCCCTCTTCTGTCTGTTCATTATCCTGAAGAGGTAGGAGTTAATTTATATTATAGTTATGCAAAAAGACTTGTGTTTGGTTAGTCGGCCTTTAGTCCAACTAAGATTAACACTCTGGTAGGTTTTTCAAATTTTGACCAAGCCTAGAGGTGGACAAAGAATAACAGACCAAAAATCCTTTTGTCTGTTTATGTTTAGTCTACTAACTAAACAAAACCCAGCCGTTTTTACAACACTAGTATATGTATATCAAAATAATCTTTAAAATTAAAAAATCCTCTTTACATGAAAAATGTTCTCTTTAATAATTTTCCCTTTAAATATAGTTATTTAGGGTAAATCCCTAATCTTATAATTCATAAATAAATTTTGGATTGTTAAGAAATTTGTTTAATAATAATACCAGTTAAAGGCTTTGCACGTAAGTTGTTCAGTATCGATGATAATGTAATTGAGAGCCTTGCACAAAATTTTAGCCACGAGGGCTGTCATCCAAACGCTGGAGGGAGTGCCGACGTAAGCTGAAAAGGAGCCGTCATAATTCCTGAAAGCCAATAATTCGCTCAGAGCTAGGCGGGGGTAATTTGTTGAAAAATAATAAAATTTTATTATTTTTTAAAATTTGAAGTAGAAAGTGAAGGTAATGTTAGTGAGAAGAACGAATTAAGTTAGAATTTTAAATTTAAGAGAAAGTATCTTGCTTAAAAAAATCAAAAAATCATTATCGAAAGGTTTTACAATCTATCAATTTCAATGAGGTAATAGCTTAAATTAACTTTTGGGTTGTCTTAATATAAGAAAGATTTAAAGTATTAAATACATTTATGTTCAGAAGTATGAAGAACTTGCATTCCAAACATTTTATATAAAAAAATGCTTTAGAGAGGGATTGGAAAATTTTCAAAATTTGATTAATAACTACAAGAATTTTGAATTATGGGTAACATATCTAAAAGTTCTCAATGTATTAGACAGATTTTCCTACCAACACTTTCATCTTAAATAGTCAAAATGTTGAAATGTTTATTTGGTTTCAAAATTATCAATATTTGTCAGATAGGTCAGGTTAGGAATTGATATGTGGCTTTTTTCAGTGATTAAACGACTTATTAATAATAAATATATTAAAATAATTAATTTGTGTTAAATTTTTGGATTTTTCTCCGTTTTGGAGTTGGGTTCATATTGTCACATATATTTAACAAAAAAGGGGGGAAATAAATGATTACATTTTTCCATTTCTTCGCTCTTGGATTTGTAAAGGTCGGGGGTAAGTCTCTTAGAAATTTCCAAATTATCTACGATATAAACGGTGAGAGCGAATTTGGCCAAGAGATTGGTCCCCGAGTATCTAGGACTATTGATTCGATAAGCGTTATCGTTGAGTTCCTTGTTAATTATCGAAATATCCATCATGTTACCTGTAATTTAATTTAACGTCAAAAATTTGCAAAAACTGAGTTTATTTATTAAAATATATTAAAATTTTACTTTTTACGATAAATACCGACAAATCTATACTTTTTAAAATTGTTTTGATAAAAAATTTTCTAAAGCCTTAGCCAAAGTTTGACCCGATAAAAATGATCTTTTTTTTAATCGGATCAATTGTGGAGGACTTAAACTAAGTTTTTACGAAAGTATTAAAGTCTAAACTAAAATAAGAATGTTCATCAATTGATTCCAAGGAAGGCTTTCCATAACGAATTTTGACTATACTAAGCTTTACGACGATATATTATTTAATATCATGCCTCTGTCGCGGTTTTAATTTTTAACAGGGCCATTATGTATGACCCCATCATCTAACAAATTTCAGGTTAATTTTGACTATGAATTAGAAAAACAATGTAGAAAGTCCATTAATTTTCATTTTAAAATATATTAACAGGATTTTAATTGTTTTTTTTTGCGAAAATAAGATTAATAATATCTATTAACGATGTGTGTATAAGATAATTTAGGGAAAAATTTCACATCCTGCAAATGATACATAAGATTTTATAATTTCCTTCCTAGGTTATAAACTTGATCATTTCCTGCCATAAAATTAATACGACCTGTTAATTTATGCGTTAGCTCAGAGGTTAAAAACCATTTATTTCTCAGCCATCTTTAAGACATAAAAATATCAAAGTTATTATGCAACATTCAAGAGATTTAATGATGGCTGTCACGCTGCTATATAAATTTTTTTAGCCTCTAGGTGTTTATTCTTGATAAAGTTTCGCTATTTGCCGTCTTACCATTACACCTTTATTTACCCTAAATGCTTAGCGCTCCCCCTGCCCGTGTTTACATTTGCAGTCATTTATATTAACGGTGGATTTAAAGCTTATACTTTTATAGCGTGCGAATAACATAAATTGTTTCCCGTAAATAAACATCGCGATTTTAGGCCAATTTCATTGATTCCTGCATCCAAAAATCAGTTTTATATCGGTGAGTTCTTATTTTTTTTTCTAAATAAATTTAAATTATTTTTATCCTTTTTCTTCAATTTATTATACCTATAAATTTTGTCATTAATCTAAATAAATGATAATTATTTATCTATTAAACTAGCCTCATTTGAATTTTTAACATTAAATTTTTATCCATTTGCAAAAAAAAAATTGCGGAATTTTAACCGATTTTGGATGAAATGGAATAACATTATTTATTTTGAGACAATTAAAAATCATACAACCTATCGCAAGAAAATCAAAGTAACTTGACCCGCTTTCAACCCTAGCTAAAATTGTTTTTAATATATCTGTCCAAAAATGACTTGGTTATTTAATAACACTTTAGGATGGAACAAAATCATATTTTTATTTTTCTGATTTTCAAAAAATTTGGGCTCCATGCCTTCCCTTTATAAAATTTTCCAAGATCTCTAACTATCGTCCCCCTCTTTAAACATTGTTTAAGGCATGTTATCGCATTAAACACGTTTTGATAAATCTATGTAAGAAATTGGCTAAAAAATTTCATTTTTGAATTTTAAGTTGCTCATAACCATGGGCGTAGCCAGGGAAGGATTTCCCCCCCCCCTAAATTACGAAAAAAAATTTTAATGCAAAAACTTTGAAAAATTAAAGAAATTTCTGTTTTGCCCCCCTCTAATTGAACTTTTAAACGTTTTGCCCCCCCCCCCTAATCCAAAACCTGGCTACGCCCATGCTCATAACTATCTAAAATGACCCAGTGCCCTGGCTAAAATTTAGTAAAACAAAAAGGGAGGGGTGCGTTATCTAATAAAACCCTATCAAAAACAAAAATTGGTTTAATTATCTCAATTTATTTTTAAACTTCTTATAAAAAGTTAGTCTAATTTTTAACTTTAACTATTGCTTATAATAGATTTTTATACTAAGGTGGGGCCTCTAGTGCTGTGCTGATAGATTTTTACATATTAGATTGGTTTACGTTTAACCTTTAAAATCTTAAGTAACCCATATCAAAGTTTAATGATGTGCATTGAAAACCTGTAATTTGCAGTAGACATTTTTCTGTTCCGAGAATTGATTTTTCCGTAATTTTTATTGGGATATCTGTAAATAAATATTAAAATTACTTGTTTTTTAAATTTTAAAATTTTCAGTTATTTGATTAAAATTCTGAACAAAAAATACCTTTTATGAAGCCATTTTCTTCGTTACTGCTTCGTTTAAATCTCCCTATACTTTGAGTTGCATTAAGAATGCCTTGGGGATCGATCGCGTACGTCTCGGTTATTATTTTTCGAATACCCTCTGGCTAAAAAAATCATTCAAAAATTTATACATCTATATAACTATTGCCCTTTTGTGGGGCAGTGTGTTCTATGATACATTTATTACAAAAAAAACTTTTTTAAAAATTATCATGACCCGCAAAAAAACTTAAAATCCACTTTTTGCAATGGTCTCTTTGATTACAAAATTTGAAATACATGAAAGTTTAGGCTACGCTCGCTATTAAGTAACTAATGAAAAATTCAATAAGTGTTAATTTGAAGAAGTAAACGATACTTTTTTATTGATTATAACTTGCTTTAACTTTTAGCAACATAAATGTCTTAAAAAATTTTCAGTAAGTGAACTTTAATCATAATTTTTGGCAGGCACTTTTTCACACTTCTTAGCTTTGTAATATAACAAAAACAAAAACGGAGTTTATCCATAGATAAGCATGTCATTAGTAAGTTATCATCGTAAAACAAATCTCTAAGCTTCTCCCTCTTCTTAACTAGGATTGACATATATATACTATACACTATTCCATAAGCAAAATCCCCTTGCATTCCCTCGTAATTCCTGACTCAAAGAAATTTTTACTTCCCCTTTCTAACGATGGGGAGATTAAAATATAACACCTCGCCGCTAAATCACGGCAATATACCTTTCATATCGCTTTAGAGTTGACATAGATGACGGATGTAACTACTTGCAAAAAATATGTAAAACGCACCGTAGTGAGAAAAATTCTTTAAGCACAAAAGAAAAAAATGGAAGGAAGATCCAATTTCCACTTATTATTATCACAACAACCAATTTCGTAAGCATTATGGATTCGTGAAAAGGGAGTGATAATAATTTTATGCCAACACGAAATGGTGCGCCATTGACAATTTTTATTTGTGTCGTTATCTAACCCTGCCTCTCTCCCTCCAGCCCCTACTTTATATAAATTTAGTTTTCAAGATAATTTTACCTAGTAGTAAAAGTAAAAAGAAGCAAGACCTGGGGCGATGACAAAATTTAGCAAAACTTTCCCCTCCAATTCGCCATATAATTTTTCGGGGAAAAGGCACGAGTTCGACCAGGTGTCTAGCTCTTATACATAAAATGGACGTCGTTTGTTTTGTGTATATTATAACATCGCTCATAAAACTACTCTTTGTGTTATATGTAGTATTATGGCTTAGCGGGTGCACTGCGAACGAGCGTTGTTACCATGCAAAAATTGTTGTGTTTTTTGGTAGGAAGATGTACGAAATAGCCACAGGTAAATTTGTAGTAGGGAGTCGTGGTAGGGAAGACGTGGCGCTATCTCCCCCTCTCTTACTCCAGCAATAGCGCACTTTGTTTTCAATTTTTTGATAAATAAAAAGTTTTATTTTCTCTCCCAACTTCGTTTATTAATACTTATAAAAGTGGAAAAGTTTTTATAATCATCCGTTTGCTATAAAAGCATCCCACCCACCCTGCCTGGCAGCCAAAGGTATTACTACTATTATCAATACAAAAAATAACAATCGATTGATCACTCTTGCCAATATTAAATCTTATAACAGCGTACGATAATTTTGGCTGAACCCTCCCAAACATAAAATTGTTTTTGTTCCCAGAACGCATCAGCCAAACAACGGCAGTTGCCGGCTGTGTTCACATTTTTTTGCACCCAGGCAACGCTATAAAATCTCCTCCACTTTTTCGTTTTTTCCCCATTTCCTCATCTACTTTTTAAAGCTATACTGACCGACCGCTCGCTTGCAGCAGCCATATTTAATCATCGTTATTTTAGCTTGCGATATTTATTTATTAGATCGGTGAATTCTTCTAAGCTTCCCTCCTTCTCCTCTAACAGCAGTTTATCGGAGGCGCGAAACTTATGAACAGCAACAATCAATCCGGGAATAAAAGTAATAATTCGAATTGGGGTACGGATAGACCCCAAAGTAGACACACTTCGACCCTGAATATACCGATTAAAACTCCTACGGTCGTGACAGGTGCAGAATTGGGCGAGGGTCGACGAAGACAGCAACACGATATATTGTCGCACGAAATCGATCGCATGAACGCTCGCATGAGAGATTTGCGGAAAAGTTTCGAAGATTTAACCACCGCATCATCCTCCGCTTCCACCTCGAGCCGCGTTAAAAATAATTTTTTCGAAAGATCTTCCATCCAACATCAGCAGCAGCAACAGGAAAATTTGAATTCCACTATGCCATCCATAGCCTCGCATCATAATCAACCGAATGTTGTTAATAATACGACTACGTTGCCTCGGAAGGGTCTAACCTCCGGCTCGGCTTTTGGGGGAAACAACATCAATAGTAAAGACGATTTTGAGCGGGAAGTGGAAAATTTTAGGCGTAATTTTCAAGAATTTCGGCATTCTTCATCCGCTTCAAACAACCATAACAACATGATATCCAGGGGATCTGGGTTAGGGGGTGACCCTACCCTACCACCATTAACTTTACCCCCACCCCCTCCGCCACCTTTGGATTGGGACGGGGCACAGACTTATGTTGAAGCGACCGACGGTGGACGCAAACTGTATCGCGTCACGTTGGACATGAATGATTTCTCGCCCCCCGATATCAAAGTTAAAGTGGTGGACGGTAATATATTACGCGTTTCGGCTAAAACGGATCGCGTTACATCGCGCGGTGGTAACGTACAACGGGAATTCAATCGCGAATTTACCATACCACCCGACGTTGACGTAGACGCCTTGGTGTCTCGCATAGATGGGCGAGGTGTTATGACTCTAGAGGCACCGGTCAAGCTTAACGCCCTAGGAGTGAGCACGTCTCTATTGGATTCACCACCTAAATTCCGGAGTTCGACCTCTAGCACTTATAACGCCACTAGCACTAGCAAATTGGGAAGCAATACTGCCGCCACTTTGCATGACGATGATCGATTCGATTCGAGACCGGCTAGGCGCAAATATTCTTGGACCGGGAGTTTGAGAAATTTCCCAACCAGTCCACCCACTACGCTAGGAACTATGGGACGGGATCGTTTTCAAGATTTGGAGGGCAGTTCTCTATTTTCATCATCAACTCTACCCCCCTCCAGACCGCCCCTAATACCATCACCCCCTTCTCACCTTAATTCGACCACTCTCTCGGATGGACCTTTCAAAATGTCTTTTGACATGAGGGATTACGCTCCCGAAGAAATCAAGATTAGCGTAACGGATAACATGCTTAAAGTGAGGGCTAAGCACGAAGAAAAATCCCTTAGCGGCACTGTTTCGCGCGAATTCAATCGCGAATACACCATACCTCGCCACGTTAACCCCGATACCATAAAATCGGTGTTGGGCAGGGATGGTACTCTAACGATCGAATCCATCTCAAACTCTATTACAAACAGCCGACAGGCTTCTAGCACTACTAATGGTGGCGGTTCCGTAAATTCTAGCAGTCTTACGGCCAACGATTCATCATCTTATGCCGGCGTGGATCAGAGCCCCTTTAAACTGCGATTCGATATGGCAGCTTATCAGCCCGACGAAATCAAGGTTAAAGTTACGGGTGGTATGGTAAGGGTCGAGGCTCGACATCAAGAAATACATCCAGAACGGGGAAATATTTTGCGAGAATTTAGTAGGGAATACGTTATTCCAAAGGGAATCGATCCGGATCAGCTTAGATCTTCCCTATCACCCTCCGGTATACTGACTATAGAAGCGGCTACTGCCATCGCCCCATTCTAATAATGGCCCTTTATTCCATAACCGTAAATTCTAAGTGGCCTCAAAGCTAAGTGACTTTTTAAATACCAAAATGCCTTAAAGTTATATTCTTATTATTTAAAGAGAATTACTATAACTTCGCAAAATTTCAACTATATCCTCACCAAATAAGTCAAGCCTTCTTTTCCCCGTTTTTAAAGCCCGGTTCATTATTTCTTTTTTTTGCGCGATCACATTAATATCTAAGTTGCGCGCGCTCCGCGGTTGTTTTAAAATTTTTTATTAATACTTTCTTAGCCTACACGATATTTAAAAGCGCGTTTACACTTTCGTTTACCTTTATATCATATTTATATAGCAGTAGCAGCACGCCTTTGTACAATTTGACTATGAGTTATTGGAATAAATTATAATATCTACGATTAGCTTAGATTACACATCCAAGTATGATCAATTAAGTTAAGTTAAAATACTTTTTGTTTTTAGAACTAAGTCTTTATTATCAAGTAAAGCCTCTAATCCTCAGGATCCCTAGCCAACAGCTGTTAATTTAACTTTTTTGCATTTGCGATTAAAAGCCAACACAAAAAACACATTTGAAAGAGGTAAGTTTAAAATAGGCAAAAAATAATGACTTTAAATATTTCTATAACTTATGAAATAAATATAGAATTAATGGTTAAAACGAAAAAATGGTTTAAGGATCGATTACAAACAAAAGACAGTTTAATTATCACTTGGAAATTTTTAAAATCATATAGTGAGATTGCTTCTTTAATGCTTATTTATGTCAAGGCAACGTTGTATTATAACTTTCTAGATTACAGTAAGAGATTACTGGAGATACGTTATTATCGAAAGAAAGAGCGATATTTTAATCGATAAGAATTTTATGTAAACAAGGATGTTCAAATTTTTATATGAGTTTATTTAAGTTTTTCAACGAAATTGGCAATATTTCAGAGCAAACATTTACAAAGTTTTGATAAAAATTTGGTTTCTAATAATAAATTATTTGTGTTTGGTCTAAAAAAACAGAAGTATATTATTTTTTTAAATTAAGGGTGAAGTCATTTTTTAAAAGTTTTTTTTTGTCTGGCAATCAATTTTTGGGATATTAAGGCTAGCCCATGTGACTAATACAGTACCATTTTTTAAGTAGTGCTATTTTTAAGAATAGGTTAAAACTTAGATATTTACATGGGCGTAGCCAGGATTGGAATCATAAGGGGGCAATAATGATTTAGGGAGGGGCAATAATCATTTTTTTAAATTTTAGCCATAATGTTTATAAATTTTAACAACTTTTTAGATTTAGAAGAAGCAGCCGCCCCTCCCTGCCCCCCCCCTTGGCTACGCCCATTGATATTTAGAGCGGAATTTTTACCCAATCTAGTAAACTACAATAGTAAATGAAATTCCCTAAATATGTAGCTATTTCATATCAAACATTTAAGGCTTTTACATTAAATTTTTGACATTTTTTAGATGGTAATTGTCAAAATGGGGTTTGGAATTTTATATGAGTCATTACATTTACCTTTTAAATGGCAAGTATTTTAAATATTTAACACATTTTTGAAAGAAATTGTTTTTCCGAGTATTTTGGAATTACATTTTTTAGATTTTTGTATGAAAAAAGTACGAAAAACAAACATTTAATTATTATACCTTTGATATGATAGCACGAGGTTACCTTAGCACCAATAAATATTTGATTAAAGTAAATAATTAAGATGAGCATTATTTACTAATAATTTAACCCACTAATTAAATTGCTAAATTATTATATACTTCCATTATAAAAACCAAAAAATAAATGAAATTAACTTTGCCCATTTTTAGAGAGGTTAAGGTTTTTGAACAGGAAGGCAACCTCCCCTCATTGTCAAAATTCATTTATTGGATTAAAAACACATTTTAAAAATATTCAAAGCTTTCACAATTTTTAAGACTAATTTTAGTTTATAAAAATATTTTACGAAATGTTAACAATATTACAAAAATAACCTTATTTAATTGCTTTGGTCAATGTTATTTTTAACCATAACTTACTAAATTCTAATATTTCCATGCCCTTTTTAAAAGAATGTATAAAAAAAATAAGACGAAAATCTTTTTATTAAGCTCTAAAGATATATATAAATTTGCGTGAAATAGTAAATGATTGTGTTATTTTTAATAACGGCAATTTCATAATAAAAATTGAATATCGTATTTAAATTTTGTTCAAATTTTGCCTATAAAGAATATTTAACTAAAGGAGATATAAAAGGGTAATTTTTACCTCGACAGTCAAGTATTTTGTTATGGAATCGACGATTTCATCCTTCGGTTTACTGGTCATTTCAACTTTTAGTGCGTATGATTTCACGTGTAAAGGTATAATGGGAAAAGTGACTTGAACTGAATCCTTAGCTTTAATTACCACATGCTTTTTCTCCGATTTTTCTCCTGGTATCGCCTCTGAACATAGATCATCCACTCCATACATGAAAATTGAAACCTAAATATTTTTAAAACAAATTATTCCAAAAAATTCGGACCTCTCTAGAGACCCTGAGGGGTGGCACGAAATAAAAGTTTTTCAAGGGGGGGGATGGCCTATGAAATGCCAATTAATTCAACAAATATATCTAATACTGTCGGATACAAATTACAAGGAATATAAGCTCTTTAAGCGTTTATTCCTTAATCGATGTCGTTTTTGCGTAAAATTTTGTTTAATTACAAAGTCTCTTTCTTTAAATATTATTAATAGTTTAATAAATTTGAACATTTTTAATAAATTTGAACATGGGCGTAGCCAGGGTATGGATTGGGGGGGGGCAAAACGTTTAAAAGTTCAATTAGAGGGGGGCAAAACATAAAAAAATTTTAAGTTTTTGCATTGAATTTTTTTTTCTCGTAATTTAGGGGGGGGGCAGCCGCCCCACCTCTGCCCCCCCCCTGGCTACGCCCTTGAATTTGAATGAGTTATACGTATTTAAACGTATGAAACAAGCTAAATTAAAAGTACAATCTCAATATACTCCGGTTGGTACTCTTATTTTATTATTGCCAGTGGGTTGATAAATATAATTTAAAATGATGCAATTTTTTTGTATATCATCTTTTATTTCTAATTTCAGACATTTATTTATATATATATATATTTTTTAATATAAAGTAATTGGTTAATTTCTTAAAAATTTTGTAATTGATTGAAAAATATGATGCAATATATTTGGTAAAACTAACTTCTAAATCAATATTTTCGTGATTATAAGCTGTAGCGTGAAGCAAAATTTGTTCGCCTCGTATAATTCTGTGCGGTAGTCTGATATCAAGATGAGCAGGTTTATAAGTCCTGAAACTTGTTTCGGGGACCACGCATAGAGGCATAGTTTCTGAAACGGCAATGGTTTTGAGAATCCAAGTAGTTAATGAATCGGGTAATTTGATTTTTTTAATTAGTCCACCTTTATTACTAAAGGCAAATCATCAAATTAGCACATTTAAATTTAGTCAATTGGTTATTAAAACCAAAAAATTGATGAGCAATAAATTGTTTTTTTAGCAAGCTTTATAAGTATCAATATAAGTTTTGAGGGTTTGAAACCCACGTGTAACATTGTATAAATGTTATATGCGCTTATCATCATTAACATGATATTTGAATAAATGTAAAATAGGCATAAAATATGTTTTTAAGCAATGTTTTTTTACTTATAAAAATTTTAAAACCTAAATTCAATTTTACTTTTTTTGAAAGATAAATGTAAAGACACGAAGCATGGTCAAAGTTGCAGAATGATGAAAAAGTAGCAGTAAAATGTTTTGTTAGATAATCAAGATATTAGAATTAAATATTAAATGGGGAGGGAATTTCTATGTATTCCTAACCCCAACCAGAACCCTAACAATCTTGATGAATCCTGACGATATCTGACCAATTTGGCTGCTATTTTTCTGCTACTTTGACCGGGTGCCAAAAACACCTGCTTATTTAATATTAAATTAATTGTAAAAATTAAAATTAATAAATTCTCTTTTTCAACAAGTGCAGCTTATCGTGAAAATAGGAAGCAAACTATAGGAATTAGTAAAGTTATTAAAATATGCACCTTTTTTGGGACAGCGTCCATCAGTTAAAATATTATATTTATAAAAAACTCGTGGTATACGTTCAAATGTTAAAAACTAATTTACTTCAATTGATGTATTTCGAAGAGCCAAGAATGTGGGAAATATGTCCGTTCCAGACCAAGTTTCCGAGCCATTTGATCCGTTTTCATCAGCTTCAACCCCGGAATCAACTGATTTATTACATTAAAAGCTCGCTGACCTTAAAAATAATTATATAATGTGAAAATTGATGGTTTATAATTAACATTGCAGGTAAGCAGATAGGAAAAAACACAATTTTGTTTTAAATTTAATAAAAATACTTAATAGGCATAGTCAGGATTGGAACTAGAGGGGGCAACAATGCTTTAAGGGAAGAGCAAGTTAGTAATTTTTTGAGAAAAAGCCATAATTATTTTAAATTCTTAAAAATTTATGAATTTAGAGGGGGCAGCCGCCCCCTAGCTACGCTCAAGGCTTAAAGAGCTTTATAGTTTAATTTATTTTAAATCTAAAAATTCCTCAACATATAATTAAAATAATAATTAATATGCGAACTTAAATGTTTTAAATAAAATCAAAATTATTTCCTCTTGATGTCTGATTATTACATTCTAGTTCTTGCATACCTTTAGCGTCTAGACTTTTGTTACAGCATTTAAGGATTTGACTTTCACACTCGAAATTTCTATCCTCTTCCGGCAAAAATTTAAAAACAAAATTATAAGTAGATTGGCAATCCGTGTCTTCAATATGCTTGAACAGAGTTTTCCCTAATTTACAACATTGATAGGGACCGGCGTTCCCAAGCACACCTTTATGATATCATCAATGCAAGATTTAAGTAAATTATTAAGTGGTTTGCAATAAAATTAAATTAAATTTTAGAAGGGAGTTTTGATTGTTTTCGATTTAAAATCTAAAATTAAACTTTTTTATATTACTTACTGGAAAAATCGGAGACGAGATTTGAAATAGATCGTTTCTTTTTTCTATTGCTGCCGTTTCCACTTAACTCCTTTAAGAGAACTTCAGAGCTTTGGCATTCTAATGATTTTCTGGATATCAAGCGAAGGCCAAAATTACTGGCTATACTCAAACCAGCCGAATAAAATATAAACTCAGGCATGTTTTTATCATCAATTGAACACCCCAGGTCTTGTTGGGACAGGTAATCATTGACCTTCAAGCATAAATATATTCAGAGCTATACATGGGAGTAGCCAGCATTGGAATTAGAGGGGGGCAATAATGATTTGGGGGGGGGGCAAAATAAACATTTTTTGAACTTTTAGCTGTAATTTTATTAAATTTTAGCAAATTTTTTAAATCAGAGGGGAAGCAGCCCCCCCCCCCTCCCTGCCTTCCTTGGCTACGCCCATGGGGCTGTATCAAATATAATTCTTACAAATTTATGATAGAAATATTTTTATCTAATATTGTTATTTATAAGTGGAAAAAATTTAAAAGACTAGCAAATATGTGAAAAAAGATAATTTAAATTACAAAATTGACATTAACATTAAGAACTAGAATTTGCGAAATCAACGTTAAAATTATTATAAAAAATCCTCGATTTATAAGTGCATTACTTTTTAAAGTTATAATAAGACATAGATTCATTAAGATTTATAATATAATTGAATATTTCTTCTGGGAGGCCCTAAATATAAAAATTAATCAATAAGCCATGAACGTAGCCAGAATTTAAATTAGATGGGACCAAAAACATCCCCAATGTTTTGTTAGAAAGGCAAACAAATCATTTTTTTTAATTTGTAGTAAAATTATGGAATAAAAACTTTTTTAAATTATAATGAAATAAATTAAATTAATTTTTTTGAATCGTTTAAAGATAAAGCTTAAAATCGCATTCATAATTCTTGGAATATATTTAATATTTAACAATAAAGCTCTAAGTTAAAAAATATAATTAAATACCGTATCTGCAGTGAATTTAGAATCTGCGTCAAAATCGATTACAGTTTTGTCCAGCGCTAAAAATGCCAAATAAGAGTTTGGTACACCTTCTGCTTTTAGCATAATATCTTCGGCTGGTTTCAGATCCATTGAATTACTTATAGATAGTCGTATCTAGATTTTAAATTTAATTGAAAACTTTTGTAAAAATAATAATTAGTTTTATTACGTTTAAATATTAATGTGTCTTTAATCTTAAATATTACCAAAATAGTTAAAAATATTAGAATGTAAGGCTGGAAAATTTTAGTCGATTAAAAGTTATTAAAAGCTGGTAAGTAGGAATTAATTTTATCTTACTTTACAAAATAATATATTTTTAGTTGACATATAGTTCCTTTATTAAATTAGTTAAGATAATTTAGATCCATTATGAATTTTTTTTGGGTGTTATTTTTTATTAAACATAAATTAAAATAATAAATCTTACATTTGATAACATTAAACTCTCTACTAGCTTACGTATAGTTGCTTTATTTAGATCAATTTTGAATTTTTCTTTCCTGTGCGTTGATTTTTATTAAACAAAAATTTAGAATATTAACTTTAATTAAACTTAAAAATTCCTAATAATATCGAATAAATAATGTGTAAAAAGATATATTTACGTTATTATGATGACAAGTGCGTTGGACATTGAATGAGGCGCTATCGGCGATTAAATCCGTAAGATCATTATGATCATTTTGTACCAAAAAATAGGCGAGAATTCGAAAATTAGGTATCATTTTGTCAGTTATCCACACGTTTAATCTGTATTTAGGATCAGCTTTTATAATTCCATGCTCATATATTTGGCCTCTATACACTATCTATTCAAAACATAGTGTATAATTAATAAGAATTTTATAGGCATGGTGTAATATGATGTGTTTGACGGAATACCCGTCAAAGTAGCAGAATGATGAAAAAGTAGCAGAAAAATATTTTTTTAGATAATCAAGATATTAGAATTAAATCTCAAATGGGGAGGGAATTTCTGATGTATTCCTAATTCTAACCCTAACCCTATACTGCATAATTAAAGGTTAAAACTTAAAATTCTATGTTAAATCTTGACCAATCTTAATGAATTCTGACCAATTTGGGTGCTATTTTTTTGCTCCTTTGACCGGGTGCCGTTTGACGACAGCCATGGGCGTCGCCCTGGTGGGGGGGGGGGAGGCAGGGAGGGGCGGCTGCCCCCCCTCTAAACCCACAAATTTGTTAAAATTTTTCAAAATTATGGCTAAAATTTCAAAAAATGTTCATTTTACCCCTCCCTAAAGCATTATTGCCCCTGTCTAATTCCTATGCTGGCTACGCCCATACGAACAGCTATACAACTTTATTTTTGTTTTGCCTACAAAGCTCAATTATTTTTTTATGCTTAAAATGAATTTTAAATTTTAAATAAGCTAGAAAAGGTAGAGGCAAACACAGACACTCTGTTAAATTTTGAACGGTAAATAATTCTTCAACATGGGCGTAGCCTTGTAAAAAGGGGGCAATAATGATTTAAGGAGGGGTAAAATGATAATTTAATTTTACCCGTAAATAAAATAAATTTTAAAGAATTTTTGGATTCAGAGGGGGTCTCCGCCCCTTTCTGCCTCCCCCTGGCTACTCCCATGTTCTTTATACAATTTTTTTGTCCCGCTTCTTCATTAAGGTCGTGTGGTTAGGTTAGTTTTGAATTAAAGCCTCAAAGACAGACAAAACGTGAATTTTTTAAAATTAAATTAAAAACTGTATAAAAAGATTGGTCCTTTGGTCCTATTAGTGATCTTAATTTGTAGATTATAAATCATAGTAGGACTAGGAACTTTTAATACGAAACAACAGTTTTTACTGGCTAAGCCAAATATAAATATATTTGTTAAATAAGAAGCAGGTTAATTATTTTGAAAAAATATTTTAATCGAAATAAGGGTTGGGGGCTAAGAGAAAATCTAAATACCTTATATGACCAATAATATGGTAGACCCTTAAAAATTATACGATGTCCCGAATCGGGGTCAAAATAGCAGAATGATAAAAAAATAGCAGAAAAAATTTTTTTTAAATTATCAATATATTAGAATTAAATCTCAAATAGGAAGGGAATTTGACGTGCAAATAACCCTAACCCTAACTTAAAACGCCAACCTAAAACCCTAACCCTAACCCTCCTGACCAATCTTGATGAGTTCTGACCAATCTTGATGAGTTCTGACCAATTTGGCTGTTTTTTTTCTGCGAATTTGACCCCGTCCCGATGTCCCACCAGATTAACAACAATGTATGGTTTAAAATAGACCATTTTTTCATTATAAATTGTGGAGATTTAATATGACAAAATTTAGGAAAATATTGATTTTTGCACTAAATTTAAGAATTTTTTTTTATTTGTAAAAACGCGTATATTTCAATTAAAAAAAAAATTTATTTTAATACTAATAAAGCTTACGAGATAATGTAAAGGTTTTGGCATAACGGCGTTGTTCTCTTGTGTCAAAAAAGTGGGTTGAAATGTGTCCCCTACAAATAGAGGACTTGACGGTGCGATTTTTAGGTATATTTTATTATAAGATTCCTGCGGGGTTAGAACTATTGTTTTTCTAGCTTGGCGATTCGGTTTTCTCGAAGGAATCGACGTGTAAATCTAAAAAATCAATTATTTTTACAATTTCTTTAAGTTTAATAATAATTCTATAAATTCAATAATCGTACAAACTTAGGTAAATGGATATCCGGATAAACTATAAAATATTATTGAAAAGATTTGTTTTCTGATAATTGACTGATTTTTAAAATTGGGAATGCTTTAAATTATCTTTGACAAAATATGGTGAAAAATTAACTATTTGTTCATTGTTCTTTCTCAGTTTACCAATCATGCGTTATAAAAGCTGCACATTTTTGTTCAAAATTGTAAAATTTGATTCTATTTTTTTAAATAAATATTTATAGATTAGCCTTTGGAATGTTGAAAGAATTTAACATCGCAAATAATTCTTTATAATCGTTTAATAGAAATTTCAACTTTAAAACTAAATTACACTTAAAAAAATTTAGTAGATTACTTTTTAGTATTTCTTTACTCATCACAAATGTTTTATTAGATGCGATTAATTTCTTCTAATAATATTTAGAGAGAGAAATTAAAATAATTATGTAGAATTTCCTTTTGTAATTTAAAAACGATGTCGAGCACGAACAAATTAAAACACCGGGCTCGGGTGGGGCCATAGACTAATAGACTGCTCATTCCCTTTTAAAAGTGTACCCCATTTTGGCAGCCATTTTAATAAGTGCACCATGAATTTTGGCCAATTGATATGGTTTGATAAATTTTTTAAATCGCTATAATGATTAAAATGGGTTGTTTCACGTTATAAGATCAATGATTATTGTCCAATGCAATCCATCGCTATACCAACTCTACTTCACTTATTAAAATGGAGGTCGTTTGTGGCAACACTTTTGATGCGTGAATATATACGAGATGAGCAGTCTATTAGTCTATGGGTGGAGCCGATGAAAATCAATTTTGCAGGTCTTTTGTCCTTAGCCTAACTTTACTAACATAAAATTTATCTTAAAATTGATGGATAAAAAAACATTTAAAAGTAATGTTAAATAAGATTACATTTATAATAACACTTTGAAGATGTTGGCTGCTTGGTATGTCAATTTTGATGTTAAAAGTTCCATCGTAACTTGTATGAGTCGAATTTCGACCCGTTTTTAATAATAATTTTACTGCTCCAATTTTGGTTGTAAAAAAGGAACTAGCTCCTAAAGGAATATATGGTACTGTGGTGTTGTCTCTCGACCTATGAATTTTTCCCTATGTAAATTGTAAGCAAATTTAATTTTTAAATTACTTAAAATATGAAAAATACGAAATGATAAATAAAAAAGGGCTTCTTTTAATTATTATTTTTATTTTTTGCTTTTTTGTTGCCATATAAATATAGGAAATTAATTTGAATCAAGTTTGCTATTTATATTTTATAAAAATGAATAATTTACTTCGTAATTGAAGTCATTGCATATAATTCATTTTAAAGATTTTAACAATTTTATTTCATAATTTTCAAAAAATTAAAAATCATATATTACCGTTATATAGTAAGAAACTCCCGGTCTAAACTTCAATTTACTGCTCGCGATGTCAATTCTAAATTCCTGCACGCTAAATCGACTCAAAGCATTAATTTTGGTCTCTTTAGTTCCGCTAGATTTTTCTGTTACGAGAGCTTCAACGTAAAGATGCTGACCGTCGGGAAAATTTGGTTGCCAATTTTTCTTTTCGGTAACAAACACAGCATTCCCTTGCTCTAACTAAATTCAAATTTTAAATTAATAAATTTTAATAGGATTTTATAATTAAAAATTTAAATAAGCTTGCTGTCAAATAAACGTTAGAACAAAACCCGACCAGGATCCAAAATTTATTTTTCTATCAAGCCGAACCAAACTCAAAAAATGTCTTTAAATAAATCTAAGTTTTAACACTTATTCGTACTAGAATAACCAACTAATAAATATTTTTTTTGATTTATTATTTATTATATTAAACGTTGCTTTCTGCATCACTAAAATAAAATAAATGTTTACGTTTTGTATATTATTATTATTATTGTGAAAAATGCATGACAGAGTTCTGCAAAGTCAACTTGTCCAAAACCAAACCTGAGCTTTTTCCAATTTAATTAAAACCTCCGTTTAATTTGGGTTTTGGGAGACCCATGAGGAACTTTGTTAAACTTTTAATTTACCTGGGCTTATGTTTAAACCCAACATTTTTCAATGTTCTGACTTAGCATTAATAAAAAAAACATTGAAATTTTTATATATTTAAGGAAAAAAAGTTATTAAAGAAAAAAGATTTCAGTTATGATCAGGCAGCCGCTTAGCACTTAAACAGGAAGCTGATAGTCGTCTCGTCTGGCTCATTCACTTTATATTTTCTAGAAATCTAGGTTCTCAGATATTGACTTATATTATAGAATTGTGGAAATATTTTCTACAATATTCAATTAAAGAGATTTTTGACCATCTAAAAAACTTGCATTCAATAAGATTATAATGTTATATTTTATAAGATTTAATTTCTTTAATATAAAAGTCCATAAATTAATTGGATACCTCCTTAGTTTTTGTAAATCTCAATTGAACGGTGTCCATAATAGCCATTTCGCCGACTTTAATGTAAACCGTGCCCTTGATAGGAATCCCGAAAGAATGTACCGCACTGACTGTTATCTCAATATCATCTTCTGAATAAATCACTGAATGAGACACCCCTACGTCAACCGTGAAAGAGGGTAGATTGTATGGCTTAACTTCGAATTGGGTTGACATCGAGTTGAAAAACTAAAATTTAATAGGGTAATTATTTTAATGTTTTAAATTTTTTTCATATATACTTATTTCTAAATATCAAAAAATATTTTACCTAAAATTATGACTAAAATTTATTTAAAGCATTCTTTTACCCCTCCTTATATCAATAACATTTTAGCCCCCCCCCCCCTACGATAAAATTGACCACGCTTAAATTATTGAAAAATGCAACAGCACTAAAAAGGCCAAAGGGTATATTATTATGATGGTTATATTAGACAATTCACAGTTTTTACCTAAAATTTAATAGAAATAGCCTCTAAGCAGGAATAGTTTTACAATTTTAAAATCACTTTTCATTTAAAAATGTCAAATATGGTATAAAGTAATATCACAATCATAATCCGAATAATAAATAGCTCTTAATTATTTATGGGATGTAAATAATGTTTTTAAAATAATTATAAAATTTATCTGTTTGGAATAAATCTATTTCACTAACATTTTTCCCATTGAAAGCGACCACTTCCCATTTTCCTAACTTTGGATTAGGAGGCAGACCAAGGGTGACTTGAATTATTCCTGATTTATTAGATAAATTGTCGAATCGTTTGACTATGATGCCATCTGGATTCTATTATATTTATTATTTTTATTAAAATATCACCAAAAATACATTACTTTTATGTCAATTCTAACCGGTGCTGATGAGGATTTTAAAACATCGTCTAAGTTTAAAATTCGAACTTTCACTAAAAAAAGGTGTTAAAAACATAAAAATTCATAATATATTTATTATTACTCAATTTATTCGTTTTAAATAATAAAATTATTAAAAGAAATAGTAAATTTGTAATAAGAGTTTTTATAAAATCTAGGCATACCTTGCTCGCTAGGAGTATATAAAATTTTGTCCGTAATAATAAAATGGTTGCCTAGTCTTAAATCGATAGGTATCCAAAATTTTTCTTTAAAATTTAATTCTATTGAAGAACTGGAGATGGTAAGCAGGACAAGCGGTGTTTTTCCCAGTTCCAAAATACTTGCGAAACTATCTTCCGGATTAAAATTGATGCTGTTTCTCAAATCTCGTGTTAATTGTTCCGTCCAAATGGTAAAATTTATTTCATGAAAATTACCTAAGATAAAGATCAAATTATTATGACAAAAAAATTATAAGCTGTCGAGGTTTTAATAATTTAAAACAATAAAAGAATGTCCTCACTCTCGACCAATTCAGCCACCTAGGCGCTCCGCTGGGTGGGCACATATCTTCCCAACACTTTTTGGCCAATTTTTAACTTTTATAGAGGCCGTCAAACCTACCCCGCAAAAACTTGAACCCACACCATGCATTCTTTTGGGCTAAAAACTTTCTGCTAATCCCCAAAATAAATCACGCTTTGCGTACATCACATATCTTTGGCTGCCTCGAGCAGGTAAATTTAATCGAACTAAACATTCAGACTCTTTTTGAAACCTGCTTAAATATAAACTTTACTCCAGTCTAATGGCTCCAAGCATCCCTCTACTATTCTAAGAATGGGGGAATTAATATTCGATCTCCGCAAAAGATAGCCTTAGCGGGTTTTATATCTTCGCGCATGAGTACCGACCCCCCTATATCTGCCATAACATCCCTCCCAGACCCGCACCTCCAGGAGGCTCTCCACAGGTGGGACGCGGACAAGCTCGAGTCAGCCCAACGACCACTCAGAGTGACCCAAAAGGAATAAGACCTTCCCCTAATGGCACGTTCCGTAGCTTTTCTTTCTTCAAACGAACTATCTCAGGGAAAACTCCTTTTCAATTGGGCCTCTTCCAAGAGCGGTTACGAATGGCTCGATGCAATCCCGAGCAGGAATTTGGGACTCTATATGTCTGGGGAGGAGCTACGCATTGCCATAGGCCTCCGTCTCAGCTGTGACACCTTATCCCCTTTCGTATGCGATCTCTGCAAATAGCCGGTTCAACGCAATGGTCATCATCCCTTCCATTGCGAATACAGCAAAGGCTGCAACCCCAGGCACACGGCGATCAACAAAATTATCGGACAGTACCTTAGGAAGGCTGGCTACCCAAACACCTTGGAGCCCGTCGGCCTTAGCACTACCGACGGGAAAAGACCAAACGGCGTCACACTCATTCCATGGTGCGGTGGACCGAATCTCACTTGGGACTTCACCACGGTCGACATATTTGCCCCTTCACTCCTCTCCCGACCTTATAGTCAGTGCAGAGAATAGGAAGGCAGCCAAATATTCCTCCCTCGCGGACACAATATTCATCACCGTAGTGGCAACCACAATCGGAAATTTAGGCACTGAAGCTCTCGCTCTCTTGAAACAAATTGGAAAAGCGATCTTTAACGTCTCATTAGATTTATAAGGCAAAATATTACAATGGAAATCGTTAAAACCAACACGATTTCCATACACGGATCAATGCCATCCGTTTAGTTATAGCGCTATGATTTTTTGGTCGTGAATGTAATTTTTTTATACCATCCAAATAAAAAAAATTATTTCATACAAAAAAATAATATAAAAGAAATTTTTTAATTAATTTGTAACCTGGGTTTATGTATACTGTATCGGTGAGCAAAATATTTTGTTGGTTGGAATAATCTAGAAGGGTGTATTTTATTGAAATAAATTCAGATGGCTCCACATTAAAAATCTTAATTAACACCTTGTGCGGCTGATCAATCTTGATCACGTTCGGTGTTATAATGAAGTAATGTGGTCTGTAAATTATAAAACATAATATAAGGTAAAATTTAGAAATTTAGAACCTGAAAGTCTCGTCAAAATAACATGTTATAAAATCAAAGTTTTTGAAGAAAAAACCATTTAAAATGCCAATTAAATTGAAAATTGGTGTAAGTTTATAATTTATGATCAAAAACTAAATTTCAATGAAAATAAACATCGCGACATGAATATCTAGCAAAATTTTAATAAAAAGCGTTTTTTAAAAGCGTATAATGGTAGAATTTGGCTCTAGAAATAAATTATAAAACAATTTTTTTCCATTCAAATATTTTAATTGCTATGCAATTTATGGGCTCGTTTTTTGTTGTCCGTCCGTCCGTCCGTCCGTCCGTTCGTTGTCCGTCCGTTACCCTCCTATCTATTTGCATTGGGTATATTAGGTTATCGATTTTTTAAATTAATGCATGAGAAAGAGGTGCCCCACCCCTCATCTCTATCTCCCTCGCTGTGTTATTTTTTAAATTAATGCATAAGAGGTGCCCCACCCCTCATCTTTATCTCCCTCGGTGTGTTATATATAAGATTTGTTAAATTATCTATTATATAATAAACATAGATAAAAGTTGTTTACTTTAATGCTATGCAATTTAACTAGTTATATAATAAACATAAATAAAAGTTGTTTACTTTTTAATTGCTATGCAATTTAACTAGTTTTGGGGTTAGAATCCCGGAGTTTTTTTGACTCTTATGATTGTTCTTGTTACTTTGATAATAAGAATTTTTGGCCGTCCGTTGGCTGCTGACCAATGAAAAAAATGACCATTGGCCAAAATGTGAATCCGAGTTTATTTTTTCGTTTTTTTTGACTATTATGATTGTTCCTGTTTCTACCATTGCTATTATGACTTTTTGGCCGACCGCTGGCTGCTGACCAATGTTATATAATAAACATAAATAAAAGTTGTTTACTTTTAATTGCTATGCAATTTAACTAGTTTTTAGGTTAGAATCCCGGAGTTTTTTTGACTCTTATGATTGTTCTTGTTACTATCATTGATAATAAGTCTTTTTGGCCGTCCGTTGGCTGCTGACCAATGAAAAAAATGACCATTGGCCAAAATGTGAATCCGAGTTTATTTTATTGTTTTTTTTTGACTATTATGATTGTTCCTGTTACTACCATTGCTATTATGACTTTTTGGCCGTCCGCTGGCTCCTGACCGATGGAAAAAATGACCAATGGCCAAAATGTGAATCGAAATTATTTTTTTCGTTTTTTTTGACTATTATGATTGTTCCTGTTCCTACCATTGCTATTATGACTTTTTGGCCGTCCGCTGGCTGCTGACCAATGGAATAAAATGACCATTGGCCAAAATGTGATTCGAAAACTTTTTTTTCGTTTTTTTTTGACTATTATGAATTTATATCCACTTTTACCGTGTCCTGGCTGCTGACCAATGGAAAAAAATGACCATTGGCCAAAATGTGATTCGAAAATTTTTTTTTCGTTTTTTTTACTCTTATGAATTTATATCCACTTTTACCGTGTGCTGGTTGCTGACCAATGGAAAAAAATGACCATTGGCCAAAGTGAGCATCAAAATTTTTTTTCCGTTTTTTTGGCTATCATTGACTTATAGAGTATCTGTTGGTACTGACCAATAGAGAAAAAGTGACCATTGGCCAAATTTTTGATTTTTTTAATTAAAAATTGTTCAAATTCAACAAAAAATTTCTCCCAACAATTCTGCAAATTCTTAACATTGTGTTGTTTTATAATATAATGTTTGTTAGACCCATAATCACTAAAGGCCACAAAAACTAATGTAATACGCAACTAGATGCAAATACCAAATCTAACCCTAACCCTTGCCTATATTACATTTTGCCTATAATGGAAAATTTGTATAAATAATTAATTAATCATTAGGCATTTAATATTCCCCTATAGGCATTCTCGCCCCTACCCACCTTTCTCGCCCATAAATTGCATAGCAAATATGATACATTTATACGAAGTACAGATGAGTCGTCCCCCCTTCCCTTCCCCCCTTCCCTTCCCTTCTCCCCCTTCCCACGAGGGCCGAGGGCCCGAGTTTTTTAATGTTGCGATAGATTTTTTATATAAAAGTGCAGATAAAAATAATTTTTCTGGTGGTAAAAGACTTTAATTTTGAATACAAGAGTTCTAAAGCCAAAATTATCCAATTTTTTGATTTGTATACATTAAAGTTAGGCCCAATTTGAGGCGAATTTATATCGCAAATCACAAACACTTTTAAACCATAGAGGATTTGGCTGATAATTTGCATTTAAAGCGTTTTTTTAAATTGGATATTTACAAAATTAAAATTAGTAAGCCGGACAAAGTCATAATTAAAATGGGAGCAAAAATAATTTAGGGAAAAGCTAAATCACGTGAAATTTGAACTACATCAAAGAACTCTGGATTTAGGGATTAGCTATGCTCATGCCTCATGGTATGGTTAAAAAATTTCAATTTTTAATATAATTTGTTTCGCTTAAATAGATTTAACGGGTCGAAATTCTATTTTTCTAGACCGTATCCTAGAGAAAAATTTGATTTGGGACTTAATTAGATCATTATTCAGTTCCTGCATTAACTTTGCAGAATTTTGACCTCGTCAAATATAGTTGCACAAAAAGTTATATGCTAGTATTTTATACTCTAGGTCTAGATCATGGGAGTAACCAGGATTTGTTTAGGGGGAGGGGCAGGGGTTTGCCCCGAACCCCAACCCGATGTTTTACAGAACCCGAACCCATTTTTAAAAATACCCTTAAAACCCGAACCCGATGAATACAAAAAAGGGTTCGGGTTTTTAATTCAAAAATATATTGTGAATTGAATATCTCAGTTTTCTCTATCATGACAATGTAACGAAAACCATATGATTTTAATTTCAATATTTTTATGTTTTCGGCATTTTTTATTCATTAATCAATACTAATTATCTCAAGAATTATTTGTAAGTATTATATATATAATTAATTTCATGAACCCGAACCTGTACCCGAACCCAATTCCTTAAACCCGAACACGAACCCGATTTCAAAATTTATCCCAAACCCGAACACTTTTATTTTGGGCGGGTTCAAACCCCTGGTGATTTATGGAGGGGTAAAATGATAATTTTTTGAAAATTTAGCTATAATTTTATTAAATTTTAAATGATTTTTGATTTAGAAAGGGCAGCCTCCCCTCCCTGCCACCCCATGGCTATGCCCATGATCAATATTATAAATTAAGAGCATTATTTAACTTTGCACTTATATTTTCACATTCTTAAGTCTTAAGTTTTTTCGTTTTCCTTGCCATTTTTTGCATTATAGAAACCTTTTCGAAATTTTTTATCCTTAAAAGCCGTAAAACATTTTATTTTTAACGGTATGTCATGACTAATACGAGAATATCACACGTGTGCTTAGCTATTTGCTGAATGTTTAGATTTATAAGGTGTAAATGTAGTTTTAATAAAAATGGTCTTTTATATAATTGAAGATAGATGTAAAAATTCCTAAGCAATTGACCCCAATATTTAATTATGTTATATAATATATCAATGGACCTAGCCAAGGGGAGGCAGGGAGGAGCGGCTGCCCTCCTTTAAATCCAAAAATTCTTTCAAATTTATTAAAATTATGGCTAAAATTTAAAAAAATTACCATTTTGCCCCTCCCTCTGTTTAGTTGTATATTTTAGGTTTATACGTTTAAAAATAAAAAAACTAATTACGTTTTAGAAGTAATTTCCGCGTTGGGATTGGATAGTGGTCGTAAAAAGAATGAAATCCAGAATGCAATTTTTAAAAGTGATAACGAGATATTCGACATTTCGAGATAATTTGTTTGCTCTATGAATCACACGCGCGAGTTCAAATATTGAAAGATTTTTCTCAAATTTGCGATACAAATACAATAGCGTCTTTGTGCACTAATTTGTCATGGTAAATTTTGGCTGCAAAAAAACCGAAGTCAAACTTGCCCAGGGTTGAGGCCAGGGTTTTGTCAACCGATCCCAAAAGTGTGCGTAATGCAGAAATGGAGCTAATTAATCGGGGAATTTTATAGAGTTATAGGCGACTCGAATGTTTTCGCTGTCACACTTAGACAATAGCTTTAAAGTTGCAATGAGGGGGTACTTGGGGAAACTTTATTATAACAAGTGTTGCTAAGTTGTTATTATTATTATGGCGAAACGAGAAAATTACAGGTGAAGAGATTAAAATGAAAGAGGAGGGTGGATGGGGGGAGGCAGGGGCATAAGAAAAAATGAACGTAAACAAACAAACATGACCCTATGAAGGAGCGTTAATTTTATAATGTGAAATTGTGAAATTGATTTGAAATTGGCTGGCAATTTAAATGTCAAATTTATTTTTGCAATTTCGGTTTAACCTGAGGGCTTAGAAAAAATTATGGCATATAGTGACTTAATAAGCCTTGAGATATTATGTAAGTTATGCTTATTAGGTGAAAACACACGGTACTGCATCTTAATAAGAGATAAATTATATCAAGCCCGAGGGCTTTATCATTATTATTATTATCATAACCTAATATGCAATGTTTTGTAGGTTATAGAGAAACACTAATTTAGTGATTGTCCTATTTATAATTGCTTATATGACCGAATATAGATTTTATGTCTAATAATTTTTTAAGTAACATTTTTAAATTCATGATATATTTCAAAATATTTTTAATAGTTGAAAGTATTAATAGTTCTGCATGCAATTTGTATAAAATAATTAATTTTTTTTAGGTTTTAAAAAAGTAAATTACTAAGATATTATAAATTTTAACGTTAACACTACAAACGACGGTCCCAAGTCCGTGTGCAAAAAGTGGAGGGTTGGCGTCAGGTGGGAAACCGGCTTTAAAAAACCTTTTCCAAATTATGACAGTTTCTAATAAAGTGCAACAAAAGAAAGCTAGGGCGTCCTCTCCAAACGACGCGCAGTGCATCATCCGCCCGTGCAATGCGAAAAATTTACAAGGGTTACCGCCTGACTCACAACGAAGGCGGTTAAGGAATCTAGTTGTGGACAAATTACGGGTAGCAAGCTGGAACGTGGGCACGCTGACGGGGAAAAGCATTGAGGTCGCACAGATGCTCAAAAGAAGAAAGATACACATCGCTTGCCTACAGGAAACGAGATGGAACGGAACGAAGGCACGAGAGCTAGGAGAGGGTTACAAGCTATTTTACAGCGGGTCACCAACAGGTCGAAACGGGGTCGGTATCGTTCTCAGCGAATCCTTCAAGGACAAGGTTGTTGAAGTCAAAAGATGCTCAGATAGGTTGATGTGGGTTAAGATCGCAGATCAAGGTGGCCTCTTAACCGTTATTTGAGGCTACGCACCACAAATTGGGTGTTTAGAATCCGAAAAAGCCACCTTCTTCGAATCATTGGAAAAAGAAATACAAGGAATACGACAGGAGGAGAGGCTAATTATTGGGGCAGACTTCAACGCCCACGTGGGAAAAGATCGTCAAAATTACGAAAGAAATCATGAAGGACATGGGCATGGCATGAAGAACAAGGAAGGGGATAGACTTTAGTTTCCCAAGCATATGACATGGCGATCGTTAACACTTATTTTCAGAAACGTGAAGAACATATCGTGACGTACAGAAGTGGTAAGCATTATAGTCAAATTGATTATCTGCTTATACGACGAAGAGATTTATGGACGATTAAGGACTGCAAAGTAATACCGGGAGAAGAAATCGCCAGGCAACATCGGCCACTGGTCATGAATCTTGAAAGAAGAATATTCCCCTAAAGGAGAAAAGTTTATGAGCCCCGAATTAGGTACGAAAGGCTTAAGGATACGACAACAAACGAAAAATACCATCAGAAAGCCTCTACGCTGTTTAATGCCAAGACTATGGAACGGAACGTGAACGACAATTGGACAATGATCACCGCTCATCTAAAAGAAACGGCCATCCAGGTGTTAGGGCAGACCAAAGGGGGCAAAGCTCTGAATAGAGAACTATGGTGGTGGGACCAATCCGTTAGAAGCATCATCGAAACCAAGAAAGCGCTATATAAGCGGTGGCATATATCAAAAAAGTCGGAGGATTATCAAGATTATAAGGAGGCAAAAAGATCTGCGAAGAAGGCGGTTGCCATAGCGAAAAATACGGCTTACACAGAGATGGCCAACAAACTCGATCAAAGAGGGGGTGACAAGCTTATGTACAAATTGGCCAAGATAAGGGAGAAGAAAGGTCGTGACGTCGGGGTACTTAAAGTAATCAAAAATTCAGAAGGTCATACATTATCCAAGCCAAAGGAGGTGTTGGAAAGGTGGAAAGGTTATTTCAGCGAGCTAATGAATGTTGCAAATGACAAAGAACCCCTTCCCGATATAGAGCCTAACATGAATATGGTCGAACTATTTCAGGAAGAAGAAGTTAGGGTACAAATGAAAAAGATGCAAAAAGGAAAAGCTAATGGACCAGACGGAATTCCGTTGGAAGCGTTGGTAGGGTGCAGGGAAGAAGGAATCACGACTATGACGAAGCTATTCAACAAGATATTGGCCGAAGAACGCATCCCTGACCAATGGAGACAAAGCACGATCATACCCATATTCAAAGAGAAAGGAGACCCTCAAGATTGTGATTGTGGTAATTACAAAGGCATCAAGCTGACATGCCACTCCTTGAAACTGATGGAAAGAATCTTAGTAGCAAGGTTGAAGACGGAGGTGGACATATCGACTAACCAATTTGGTTTTGTGGCCGGTAAATCCACAATCGACCCGATCTTCGCCCTAAGACAAGTTATGGACAAGTATGGAGAAAAAAGAAGGAATCTACACATGGTCTTCATAGACTTGGAAAAAGCATATGACACGGTTCCCCGCGAATTGATTTGGTGGTGCTTGAGAAGACAGAGCATCTCGGATTATGTACGGCTAATCAAAAACATCTATGAAGCCTCAACATCGTGCGTTCGACGACAGTTGGAGAGTCTAAGCCCTTTCAGGTCAATATTGGTTTACACCAAGGTTCTGCCCTAAGTCCGTTTCTATTTAACGTTATTATAGACACGATAACGAGGGACTTACAGAAGCCATCCCCTTGGTGTATGCTATATGCCGATGATATAGTATTATGCGAGGAAAAGAAGGATATCGTATTTGAAGAAGCCGATAAGTGGTCGAAACGTTTGGCTAGATATGGGCTCAAAGTCAATGACCGAAAGACGGTATACATGGAGATGAACGCAGAAGGCACACAATCGATGAATGAACAATTGAAATTCCCAAGAGTTGACAAGTTTACGTACCTCGGCTCGATGCTACATCAAGAGGGAGGTTGTGCGAAAGAAGTTAATGCAAGAATTCAGAAGGGATGGTTAAAATGGCGTAGCGTATCCGGTGTAATGTGTGACAAGAAGATGCCAATATGGTTGAAGACTGAAGAGTAAAGCTTACAAATCTATCGTAAGACCGGTGTTACTCTACGGAAGTGAAACATGGGCCTTGAATGCGATCCAAGAAAAACTATTACAAGCGACGGAAATGAGAATGATACGCTGGAGCTTGGGATACACAAAGTTGGACCATATGACGAATGAAAGTCTTAGAGAAAAAATGGGTATTCAGTCAATAGCCGACTATATTAACGAAAATCGGCTAAGATGGTATGGGCATATCTTGAGAAGAAATGCGAGTGACGTCAATCGAATAGTACTAGACATGGAAGTGCCGGGAAAAAGAGGAAGAGGTCGACCTCGTGGTACCTGGAAAGGGCAAGTGGACAAAGTTATGCTCAATAAGAAGATCGATCCCAATATGGCTCTAACACGAGCTAGATGGAAGAAACTGATAAAAATCTCCACAAATTTGGGACCTACGAATTGATAAAGAAGAAGAAGATTATAAATTTTAACGTTATAAATTTAGGGTAATCATAAAAAATAACAATTTCTTGGGCGTGGTTGCGTAGTGGGTAAAGGATTAGTCTTTGAAGCAAGAGCTCGGTGGTTCAATCCCGCCTCTTGCACTTATTTCAAAAGATTAAAAATCACATCGTCAACATGGCTGTCATGCATGGATAGCCGAGCATCACACCTTATCCAAATATCTAAAGAAGATGACCACCTTAGTTGAATGCCAATATAACCATAATTGCATAGCAATTAATATTAATAAACAAAAAATAAGAAATTGTTATTTTTTATAACAATGTTAATTAAATTCAACAAGCTCACCTATTTTATATTTTGCCGACCCGAGAGTGGTGTGGTTTTAGGTCCATGCATGGGCATTGCAATTGCAATTAGCTGGAAGGAACGTCCCCTTTTCTACTAGAGGCCTGCAAATCTGCTTGTTTGTCAAAAATCGACCTGAGCATGTTCTTTTTCTAATTAATTTAAAACAATGTTAGGTATAATATATAAAGTATAATTAAATTTTTTAAATTTTAAAATAATTTTTATTTAACGGTTTAAAATAATTAAATTTCTGGACGTTGTACTCAGATTTCCCCTTATTTCTTCAGTTCGTCCTAGCATCCATCTTAGCATTCTCATCCATCTCCATGGACGCTAAGTGTTGCTCTTCACTCTTAGGTATAGCCCATGATTCTGAGCTATACAGGACTGTTAGCTGTATGATGGACCTATAGATATACCTTTAATCTTCTTGGGATGTTTTTGCAAACAGAACGCCTCTCCATTTGAGCCATTGGGTATTTATCCTTGCTCAGATTTCTTTATCCAACTTAACATCCCCTTAAAGTCTTGATTCTAGATAATTGAAGGAATCCACGCTTGTAAGTACCCATTCGCCTAAAGTAAGGGGTGCACATTGTTGATTTTCATTTGCCATTGCATTTATCCATCTATTAACAGTCCTACCCAATTCTTATTCACTTTTGGCACAGAAGATTTGACTGCAAAAATCATTGCCCAAACCCAAAGAGCTTCATCGCCCAATTTCTTTGTAATGATATCTTTATGAAAAGGAAGGGAGAGGAACTAAGAGCTGAACCTCGAAGGACTTCCTTTATTACGTACGTTCTATTTCCCTTTACATACCTTTTTTGGCACTTACGGATAATTCTGGCACGTTGTTTTGTATAATACATCTGCAACCTAATGTCCTAGGGACTTTATCTACGCTTTTTCTGGATCGATGAACACATTTGCAAATCCTCCTTCCTTTCTCTGAACCGTTCCATTAATCTTTCAACACTGTTCAGGGCATCTGCTGTTAACCTCTCCGGCATAAATCCGAAATGGTTGTCTCAAATTTTAACTAAATTCCGAACCCGTTTTTAGATCACTTATTCCCACCATTGAAAGTGTGAATCATAAGCTTTATCCCTCTATAGTTGTTACAATCCTGAATATTCCCTTTTATCTTGTGTATCGGTATCTATAGCTATCTCTTGACTTGTTAGGCATTTTACCCGGTTTTAAGTTGTTGTGAAAAGGTTTGGCGAACGTTGGAAATAAAGGAATATCACTTACGGGTTACACTGGGAGACTTAAAAATAAGCTAATTTTAAAATTTTATTAAATTACTAAGATAAGTTGAAAAAACTAGTTAATTATATTGGAACGATGAAGTGAGGTCTGACATTGCAGTATGGGCATAAAATTATGGTTGCTTAGCTGCATGTGCATACAGAGCAGGCCGTTGAGTGCACCTTTTTCGTTGATGACCGTCTATCGCATCTCTTAACCTAAATAATCTAAGGTTTTGAGTTCATTTAGCGGCCGTAGTTTTGATATTAATTTTGGACAATTAATTTTTTAAAACTGCAGAGTTTTATGGTTTTTTTTGTTAAGACAATAGAGCTGACAGACATTGTGCTAAGCGACATTCATTCCAAGTAATGGAAAGCACCGATTTCTGTCGCGAAAAGATACTTTTGTGGCATTAACATTTAATCAGAGCAATCTACACCGCCCAATATTTATTAAAATCCTTTGGTAAAATATTTTTCTGGACTTTAAAAGAGGTGTAATTCTGTTTATATGTAATAGGCTTAACAATTAAAAAGCCTCATTATGATTTTCGTGCCAACTTTCTGCCATGAAGCTAGAAATATTCCTCTGCGTAATAAAAATCCTTTCTTTATTTAGAGATTTTATATTGATCAATAGGCATTTGAGACGATTTGAAAGCACTGTTTTCGTAGCTCCGAAATTCACTTATGTAAGACAATTTAATAATTAAGCGATTGTAAAGATATTTTTAGAATATACATTAAAAGAGACAGAATTGAAAGGTAGCTAAGTCATTTATGACAGCTCCTTTTTTCATTTTGCTTGAACAACCATAACATGTTTTCTTGGTACTGTTCTAAGGTAACAAGATAGCCGGTTTTAGGGGCCTCACACCACATCTTAAAATGAAATCTAAAAGGCTTGCCTTTTATGAATTGGTTTCATGGGCGTAGCCAGGTTTTCGATTGGGGGGGGGGGGCAAAACGTTTAAATGTTCAATTAAGGAGGGGCAAAACATAAATTTTTTTAATTTTTAAGGGTTTTGAATTGAAAAAAAAAATTTTCGTCAATCAGGGGGTGGGCGGCCACCCCCTTCCCTGCCCCCTCCCCCTGGCTACACCCATAATTGGTTTGCTTTATGATGCCCATAACTGATTATGTTCTGAAACCATACGCATCCGATTGAATATTATTTTGTTGAGGATTTTTACATTTTTGGGAGACGAATTAAAAAATAAAAATATTGAAATATAAATTTCAAATTAGTTGATCGTTAATTTTACTTTTGATAGACTATCACGATCTAATGACGTTTAATACTTCACAGTGTCCAAGAAATATTAATTTGATAAAATGTCGGGTTATGAGCCAATGGGTGTTTTTTTGCATATAAATTAAAAATCTAAAGCATAATAATAAAACTTCATATTATTTGAAAGGGAGGAATTAGAGTCAAATTCTATTCAACCTTTTATAACAGCTGATAGATTGCTACAAACCTGAAAATGGGACCAATTCTAAAAAAATATCATAAAATTAGAATGAATTATAGAAATGTAGATCTCTATCTTAGGCCGCATTATAATTATCAACGGAATCAATTTTGGCTGTATTTAGCATGTTAGGAGGTACCATTCTACCTATAAATATCATGTATCCGCCATATTTCCCATCGAAAAATTAAATAAAATCAAAAATATCGTTTTACCAAGACTATTCTTGAGTATTCTACTCCCACCCCCTATATACCAACAACTTTTGCATAGAAAAATAAGAAAAAAGTAATAAGTAAATTCATAATTTTATAAATAAATTATTCAAAAGGTTAGCCCAGTGTAACCTGTAGGTGACGTTCAACTTTAAGATAAATTTTAGAGCCTTTTTAAAGTATACTGTGAATTATATCAAAATGTTGGAAAAATTATACAGATTTTAAATATGTAAATCAAGTTGCAAAAACTTATTGTTGAGTGTACATAAATATTGAATAAATATGGCAGGTGCGATTTTTGAACGTGTAAAATTCAAGAACCAATGAAAAAGATGTAGAGATGAATACCCCCATCCAATCTTTCAAATTTAATTTAAAAAATGTTTTTATCTTCTATAGCTTTTGAGAAAAGTGGTTCTAAAGTTGCGTCCCCTACAGGTTACACTGGTGTTAGTTAATGATTAAAGGCTGTTTGTCGAAAATTTAATTCAAAAAGAAAAATAATATAAAAACTTTTAAAATACTTATAAGTGACTTAGTCTTTTATGCAACTGTAATTAATACTTTTAAATTCACTTAATATGTTATTTATTAATCAAAAGAAAATGTATATTTTTTGCTAAGGGGGGGGGGGGGGGGGGGAGGGGGAAATTTTCCGCCCTTCTATTGGCTAGGCCACTGACTCCAATTGTTGAATATAACATTTTTATTATGAAACCCTGATTTTTTATGCAAAAATTTGATTGTAAAAAGAATTTTTCCAAGGTAATCATTTATAAATTCAAATAAATTTCAAAGCGTTAAAGAGCTTTGTGTAATGTAATTAGATATCTTCTTGGCCATAATTAAGCCCACACCCACTCATTTCTAAGTGAAATCTTAATTTTTGGAAATTTAAAAAATCAATTAAGATGCAATAAACCCCCAAAATACTAAATTTAATTAGTTAGCATTTTATACATCAATTTAAATTGTTTAAAATAATATTAAAAGTACAAAAACATTACTTTAACGTTAAGATGATAAATGCAGTCAATGGTTAACCGACAAACTTAAAATGCAGTGTTATGTATGACCTATTATTCATATAGAATAATGCTTCGAGAGCATTAAAAATTCATATTTTAAAATGTCGCCAATTACTCCATCAATGCATCGCAATATGTATGTCAAAATTGAATCGGAACGTCTGCTCTACATTCGTTTAAATCAGACCAAAGTTCGCTCAGAAGAATATGCAAAAGATAGGTTTACCGCGCATGCTCATATACTCATAGGGCTATATAACAAGATGACCTTCAACGAAATCGACGCTGTAACATGTGCTGAAATCCCTGATCCCAAAATAGATAAGGACTTGTAAGAAATTGTTACAAAAAATATGATACACGCCCCTTGTGGAACGCTCAATCCAAATCGACATACATGAGAGGTTCGGTTTAAAACGCTTTCGGGTCGGGTTCGGGTTAAAAAAATTGACTTTGAAGGGCTCTAATCCTACTTTTTACCTTATTATCCACTGCTAACCGGCAATTACGTCTATACACATTCTCTAATAAAACAATAGACTGCCGAAGAGCCGATTTTTGCATTGAAATTTATTGAGCAACTCAGGCCGTCATTACTATGGTGAAAGTGAAAGATATTACAAATGTCAATGTGCCCTCACATCAGGTTTAATGATTATTTATTAAATTTAGTTTAAGTTTCATTTTAAATTAATATTCGAATAATTTTAACAAACTATAATACATATATTTGTTAAGATGTTGAAAGATACAAATGTTAATGTGCCCTATTTGAATAATTTTAACAAACTATATATTTTTTAAGATCCTCACATGAGGTTTAATGAGTTGTAACTTATTTGCCACACAAGATCATGCACCTGCTGCGATATTCAAAGCTGCTATCCCTATATGTGCCTGGAAAAGATAAACAGACGAAGAATATATATGATGTATTGAGCAGGTATATATTGTTTTAATTTTTTTTTATGTTTTATATTGTAGACCTTGCTTTTCAAAGTTAATTAACCTTTAAATTTGATTTTTGATGATGGTAATGATTGTAGATCTTGTTTTTTAAAGATAATCAACCTTTAAATTTAATTTTGGATGATGGTAATGATCTAACAGAATTGGACAATGAGTTAACACAAAGTCATCTAACTGATTATAACAATATAATCTTATTTTTACCATCAGAATCTGAACTTTAGGATTTTATACAATCTTAAATTAAACGGTGCCCTACCAACTCGCCGAATTTAATGTCCCCCATTATTTAACTGGGGGACATTAAATTCGGCGAGATGGTTTTCGGCAAGTTGACGGGCCACCAAATTAAACTACTGATAACAGCTGATTACAAAAGTTACAAAAAATAGCTCCACAATGGTGCCCTATCAACTCGCCGAAAACCATCTTGCCGAATTAACCCTGGGACATTAACGAACATCTCTCCATTTTTATAAATAAGGCCCTAAATTGTGTATCTTTTATAATAATATTTAATTTTATTATAAAAAATACCTACATTTTAACTTTAATCCGAAATTGAATGATTAATATGCTTAATTGTTGTGGGACATTTTCTAATTGGGGGACATTTTTTAACATTGGGACATTCAATTCGGCAAGAGGTTTTCGGCAAGTTGACGGGTAACCCTCCACAATAATATTAATAACTATAAAAATAACCAAATAAAACTAGCGATATTCATTCCAAATGTTATACACATGTTTAAATTATAATTTTTAAGTGAAAAATAAAAAAAAATTTTACGATTACGAGAATGGGTTTGAAGGAGGGGAATCATCATCAGGCTCAAATTGGGGGAATTTAGAGGAATGATGGGGGGAAATATAAGGCATTTAAATTAATATGAATCTGATCCTCCCCAAAGGGAGTAGTTAGGATATTATTCTACTACATCTTGTTTCTAATTTATTTATTAATATCCAACTCCAGAATAAAATAATTAATTAATAAAATCAATCAACTCTCGAGTATATATAAAAATCCATGATGCGTATTGTTAGAAATAACAAATACGTATAAGCGCGTCGGGGGGGGGGAATAACATACGCGTACTAGGAATTAAATGTAAAAGCATAAAGTTCCATGTACTACAACTACACATTAAATAGCATGGCCAGGAAAGGCAGATGGTGTTGTAGACTACATTCCCGCGTATTATCATATACGTGTCGTATATGCGCGTTGGGGGGGGGCATTAACACGCGTACTGAAATTAATTAGATAGTTAGCAGCGGCGCTTTTTTGTATAAAAGAACATGGGGGGGGGGAAAGATATCCTCGTATCTCCGGATACGATAGGCAAATAAAAAAAACTTTCTTAATTGACCTTATGGGGTGTTGAGGACCCCAAACGCTTATATTACCAAAAGTATTGAGGCAAACCCAATGAAATTTTCAGGAAATCTAGCTTTCACATAATTATGAAAACTCTAAAAAAAACCAAATTTCTAAATCTAAAACTTTTTAAGTGGTGTTAAATTATAACTTTCGTGGGGTTTGTTAAACCTCATAAGTACATTGGAGGGTTAATATGCTTTCTATTACTTGACAAGATTGCTATAAGGCCTTATCTTAATTTTTCGATGTTTTTGAAAGGTATTAATTAATTAATTCTTATTTATATAATATTTCAAAGGTGTGCCTATGTGGGTGAAGGGATTGTATATAAACTGCTGCCAGGGCAATGAGTGCATAGCCTATAAGCACAGCCCAATCTGCCAAGGCATGTTGTGATTTGTAAAGCCAGCCAATTAAAAAAACCTGTATATGTATATTTTTACGATTATATGCATGAACTGTATTGTAATTTATATTTATTTTTGTACTTATCAAACAAACTTCTAAAAAACTAAAAAAGCCTTATATTTTTTTAGAAAGATTGAAATAAAAGTTTTTTGATATATTTTTATTCTTTGTACATCATATTGTAGGTCAGGGATGGCGATCATTAATTCATTTACAAATTTTAATTACATGAATCATCAATTATTATACAAAAAATTTTGCTTTATAATTTTGTGAATAAACAATTTAAAACTTACATTAGGCAACAATATAATAAAACTTTAATTTTTAAGGGTCAATATTTTTTTAGTTGACAATAAATTAGTATTTTACGCTCGTCTAATTCTATGATGGCAACTTTATATGTAGTTAAATTTCATAGATAGAAAACCTATAATGTTAAATCTAATACTAATGTTTTATAGCGTGAAAAAATATAGTATAGATGGCGCTAATGAATATATTATTTCCTTATAGATGTAAAAGTTCTGCACAGGTTTAAATGTTTTGAATGTAATGTAATTTATTTTTATTAAAATTATAAAGGTAAAATTAATTATATAAATCTTTGTTTCTTACCTTATTAGATATATACGAATTTTAATTCCACATTCGAATCGCGCGAATAACATCAGTATTTAGTCTATGATTATACCACTAATAATCTAATAATAAGAATTATAATAAATGCATTTTATTGATCACTAGGGCATTTTTAATTGCTATGCAATTTATGGGCTCGTTTTTTGGTGTCCGTTGTCCGTCCGTCGTCCGTCCGTTGTCCGTCCTCCCTATCTATTTTTTTAATTGCTATGCAATTTATGGGCTCGTTTTTTGGTGTCCGTCCGTCCGTTGTCCGTTACCCTCCCTATCTATTTGCATTGGGTATATTAGGTTATCGCTTTTTTAAATTAATGCATGAGAAAGAGGTGCCCCACCCCTCATCTCTATCTCCCTCGCTGTGTTATTTTTTAAATTAATGCATAAGAGGTGCCCCACCCCTCATCTCTATCTCCCTCGCTTTCGGGCGGGGTTAGGGTTTTAATTGCTACGTTAAATTAATGCATAAGTATATTATATAATAAACATAAATAAAAGTTGTTTACTTTTAATTGCTATGCAATTAATTGCTATGCAATTTATGGGCTCGTTTTTTGGTGTCCGTTGTCCGTCCGTTACCCTCTAATGTATATTAATATTTAATTAAATTAATATTTTGTTCTTGTTAATACCATTGATAATATGACTTTTTGACCGTCCGCAGGCTACTGACCATTGAAAAAATACCATTGGCCAAATAAATCGAATTTTTTTTTCGTTTTTGAATAAGTTAACATTGATAATTACCCTATGCCCTCCACTACAAGGGCCTATGCCTCTACTGTTTAATTAAATTAATATTTTGTTCTTGTTAATACCATTGATAATATGACTTTTTGACCGTCCGCAGGTTACTGACCATTGAAAAAAATGACCATTGGCCAAACAAATCGAATTTTTTTTTCGTTTTTGAATAAGTTAACATTGATAATTACCCTATGCCCTCTACTACAAGGGCCTATGCCTCTACTCTACTGATATGGGTCCCTGTGCCCTAACAAAAGTTTTAATTGCTATGCAATTTATGGGCTCGCTTTCCATTTTGTTTGTAACGCTGTTCGGTGTCTTGTCTTGCACATGTCTTGTCTTGCACAGAATGTCTAGTTTTTGGGTTAGTCCCAGAGTTTATTTTGACTCTTATGATTGTTCTTGTTACTATCATTGATAATAAGACTTTTTGGCCGTCCGCTGGCTGCTGACCAATGAAAAAAATGACCATTGGCCAAAATGTGAATCCGAGTTTATTTTTTCGTTTTTTTTTGACTATTATGATTGTTACTACCATTGCTATTATGACTTTTTGGCCGTCCGTTGGGAGCTGACCAATGAAAAAAATGACCATTGGCCTAAATGTGAATCCAATTTTTTTTTCGTTTTTTTTGACTATTATGATTGTTCCTGTTACTACCATTCTATTATGACTTTTTGGTCGTCCGTTGGCTTCTGACCAATGGAAAAAAATGACCATTGGCCAAAGTGAGCATCAAAATTTTTTTTTCCGTTTTTTTCATATCATTGACTTATAGAGTATTTGTTGGTACTGACCAATGGAGAAAAAATGACCATTGGCCAAATTTTTGATTTTTTTAATTAAAAAATGTTCAAATTCAACAAAAAATTTCTCCCAACAATTCTGCAAATTCTTAACATTGTGATGTTTTATAATATAATGTTTGTTAGACCCATAATCACTAAAGGCCATAAAAACTAATGTAATACGCAACTAGATGCAAACACTAAATCTAACCCTAACCCTTGCCTATATTACATTTTGCATATATTACATTTTGCCTATAAATGGAAAATTTGTATAAATAATTAATTAACCATTAGGCATTTAATACCCCCCCCCCCCCCTATAGGCATTCTCGCCCCTTCCCACCTTTCTCGCCCATAAATTGCATAGCAAATATGATACATTTATACGAAGTATAGATGAGTCGTCCCCCCTTCCCTTCCCCCCTTCCATTCCCCCCTTCCCTTCCCCCCTTCCCTTCTCCCTCCCCCTTCCCACGAGGGCTAAAGGCCCGAGTTTTAATTTTTATTACTTTTTTATCCCTAAAATTTTCATTAATAGGCATTTTAATTTTGTTCTCAAAAATTCCACTAATTCCTGCTTCCTGTGTATCTCTAATAACCTTATTTTTTGCTACTTCATTAATATTCCCAACCATTTTATTTGTCGTTATTTCATTGATATTCCTTAAACCTTCGTTAACCCCCGAGTTTTTAATTGCTATGAAATTTATGGGCTCGTTTTTTGGTGTCCGTCCGTCCGTTGTCCGTTACCCTCCCTATCTATTTGCATTGGGTATATTAGGTTATCGCTTTTTTAAATTAATGCATGAGAAAGAGGTGCCCCACCCCTCATCTCTATCTCCCTCGCTTTCGGGCGGGGTCGGGTTTTAATTGCTACGTTAAATTAATGCATAAGTATATTATATAATAAACATAAATAAAAGTTGTTTACTTTTAATTGCTATGCAATTTAACTAGTTTTGGGGTTAGAATCCCGGAGTTTTTTTGACTCTTATGATTGTTCTTGTTACTATCATTGATAATAAGAATTTTTGGCCGTCCGCTGGCTGCTAACCAATGAAAAAAATGACCATTGGCCAAAATGTGAATCGAAATTATTTTTTTCGTTTTTTTTTGACTATTATGATTGTTCCTGTTTCTACCATTGCTATTATGACTTTTTGGCCGTCCGCTGGCTGCTGACCAATGTTATATATTATATAAAAAACATAAATAAAAGTTGTTTACTTTTAATTGTTATGCAATTTAACTAGTTTTGGGGTTAGAATCCCGGAGTTTTTTTGACTCTTATGATTGTTCTTGTTACTATCATTGATAATAAGAATTTTTGGCCGTCCGCTGGCTGCTGACCAATGAAAAAAATGACCATTGGCCAAAATGTGGATCGAAATTTATTTTTAAGTTTTTTTTTTGACTATTATGATTGTTCCTGTTTCTACCATTGCTATTATGACTTTTTGGCCGTCCGCTGGCTGCTGACCAATGTTATATAATAAACATAAATAAAAGTTGTTTACTTTTAATTGCTATGCAATTTAACTAGTTTTTGGGTTAGAATCCCGGAGTTTTTTTTGACTCTTATGATTGTCCCTGTTACTACTATTGCTATTATGACTTTTTGGCCGTCCGCTGGCTCCTGACCGATGGAAAAAATGATCATTGGCCAAAATGTGAATCGAAATTATTTTTTTCGTTTTTTTTTGACTATTATGATTGTTCCTGTTCCTACCATTGCTATTATGACTTTTTGGCCGTCCGCTGGCTGCTGACCAATGGAATAAAATGACCATTGACCAAAATGTTATTCGAAAATTTTTTTTTCGTTTTTTTTGACTATATGAATTTATATCCACTTTTACCGTGTCCTGGCTGCTGACCAATGGAAAAAAATGACCATTGGCCAAAATGTGATTCGAAAATTTTTTTTTCGTTTTTTTACTCTTATGAATTTATATCCACTTTTACCGTGTGCTGGCTGCTGACCAATGGAAAAAAATGACCATTGGCCAAAGTGAGCATCAAAAATTTTTTTTCCGTTTTTTTGGCTATTATTGACTTATAGAGTATCTGTTGGTATTGACCAATGGAGAAAAAATGACCATTGGCCAAATTTTTGATTTTTTTAATTAAAAATTGTTCAAATTCAACAAAAAATTTCTTCCAACAATTCTGCAAATTCTTAACATTGTGATGTTTTATAATATAATGTTTGTTAGACCCATAATCACAAAAGGCCATAAAAACTAATGTAATACGCAACTAGATGCAAACACTAAATCTAACCCTAATCCTTACCTATATTACATTTTGCCTATATTACATTTTGCCTATAAATGGAAAATTTGTATAAATAATTAATTAATCATTAAGCATTTAATACCCCCCCCTATAGGCATTCTCGCCCCTTCCCACCTTTCTCGCCCATAAATTGCATAGCAAATATGATACATTTATACGAAGTATAGATGAATTGTCCCCCCTTCCCTTCCCCCCTTCCCTTTCCCCCTTCCCTTCTCCCCTCCCCCTTCCCACGAGGGCTAAAGGCCCGAGTTTTAATTTTTATTACTTTTTTATCCCTAAAATTTTCATTAATAGGTATTTTAATTTTGTTCTCAAAAATTCCACTAATTCCTGCTTCCTGTGTATCTCTAATAACTTTATTTTTTGCTACTTCATTAATATTCCCAACCATTTTATTTGTCGTTATTTCATTAATATTCCTTAAACCGTTAACCCCGAAGTTTTTAATTGCTATGAAATTTATGGGCTCGTTTTTTGGTGTCCGTCCGTCCGTTGTCCGTTACCCTCCCTATCTAATTGCATTGGGTATATTAGGTTATCGCTTTTTTAAATTAATGCATGAGAAAGAGGTGCCCCACCCCTCATCTCTATCTCCCTCGCTGTGTTATTTTTTAAATTAATGCATAAGAGGTGCCCCACCCCTCATCTCTATCTCCCTCGCTTTCGGGCGGGGTCGGGTTTTAATTGCTACGTTAAATTAATGCATAAGTATATTATATAATAAACATAAATAAGAGTGTGGCATAACGCCAATTTGGTATGTTGAATTAATCTAAACTTTTTCCCCCTTGCCCCTCTTTTGGTTGCTTAGTTCTTTTCGTGTTTTAATTACTCTTCTTGGCACTTGTTCAATTTCCCTTTTTAGTTTTATTACCCTCCCCTTGCTAATTGTATGACTCTTCAAATTTATTGTCACGCAGTTCTAATCCCCCCATCTTTATTATTATGCGCGTTTGTTTGTTATTATCCCCCTCCCCGATCGTGATGGTATTGTTTACATATTTTCATCTTCAATCAACCCCCGATCTTTATTGTATTGTTTATCTATTTACGTAAACCATTATCATTATTATTATTATTATCTTTTCGCGTAGTTAAAAAGGCGAATTTGTTACGATAAAATAATAGTTATATTATTTTGAAAATTGATGATTCGAAATTAATAAAAGATTTGTTTTGGTATTGAATTATAACTAAATTCTCCTCCCTCACGGAGGGAGGACCAGCCTTTATTTTCTATACCTTCCGGGTATAGAATATTGGTGTCAGAAGTGGGATCTGAACCCACGCCCTCATTTGAGGACCAGAAAATATTGGTGTCAGATTACTGAAACCACGCCCGCATGAAGATTGACACCGCGGCCACAATGGATATTCCATTATCCTAATTCCGATGTCAAACAAAGGAAAATATATTCAAATTAATTCTTTGGAATCGTTTCTCAATTCAAAAATACGTGGATACGAATCCCGAACCAGTCGTGAATTAAAGATGAAATTTCTAATTATTAATTCCTTGGAGATGGCGGCCAAATTCTAAATGTGCCACTTAAATATTATTATGGTCCAAATACAAAATTCGAGAATACTCAATGAAGGAATTCCGAGAATTCTAATGGCAATTTTTATGGAGGGTATGTAACCACTGGAAATAAATTATTTAAATAGAAGCCTAAATTATTATTGTGCTACTTAAATATTATTATTGTTATTAAACAATGTTAAACCGAACCCCCCCCCCCCCCCCCCCCCCCCGTTTAGTTGAATATTATTTGGCGATGTAAGCAGGATTTTATGGATGAAAAAAAAGCGATTTTTATAAAGTGAATTATATTGAATTTGGAAGGAAGGAAATGATATTTTTTTGTAAAGTGGCTTATATGAATAATTTGAAGGAAGGACATGACGGAGATTTTTGGTTTGCAATTGTACTACTAAACCGAGTATTGAGGCTCTGAACTCTTTGAGTCATCCTGGGGTATATGAGGCGCTGAACTCTTTGAGTCATCCTCGGGTATATAAGGCTCTGAACTCATTGAGTCATCCTTGGAATTTGTCGGGAAGTAGTGGCAATATCGAGGTCAATATCAATGTCAATATATAGGTCAATATCAATAGGTCAATATCGATGTCAATATGAAGGTCAATGTCAATAGGAAGGTCAATGTCAAGATCAAAGTCGATGTCAAAAAAAGCATGAATGTGGAGATTACAAAATTGCCAGAAATACGCAAGGTTAAATTTTATGTTTGGTAAAGGGTAAGGTGTGGCATAACGCCAAATTTGGTATGTTGAATTAATCTAAACTTTTTCCCCCTTTCCCCTCTTTTGGTTGCTTAGTTCTTTTCGTGTTTTAATTACTCTTCTTGGCACTTGTTCAATTTCCCTTTTTAGTTTTATTACCCTCCCCTTGCTAATTGTATGACTCTTCAAATTTATTATCACGCAGTCCTAATCCCCCCATCTTTATTATTATGCGCGTTGGTTTGTTATTATCCCCCTCCCCGATCGTGATGGTATTGTTTACATATTTTCATCTTCAATCAACCCCCGATCTTTATTGTATTGTTTATCTATTTACGTAAACCATTATCATTATTATTATTATCTTTTCGCGTAGTTAAAAAGGCGAAATTGTTACGATAAAATAATAGTTATATTATTTAAAAATTGTTGATTCGAAATTAATAAAAGATTTGTTTTGGTATTGAATTATAACTAAATTCTCCTCCCTCACGGAGGGAGGACCTTTATTTTCTATACCTTCCGGGTATAGAATAAAAAGTTGTTTACTTTTAATTGCTATGCAATTTAACTAGTTTTGGGGTTAAAATCCCGGAGTTTTTTTGACTCTTATGATTGTTCTTGTTACTATCATTGATAATAAGAATTTTTGGCCGTCCGCTGGCTGCTGACCAATGAAAAAAATGACCATTGGCCAAAATGTGAATCGAAATTTATTTTTACGTTTATTTTTGACTATTATGATTGTTCCTGTTTCTACCATTGCTATTATGACTTTTTGGCCGTCCGCTGGCTGCTGACCAATGTTATATATTATATAATAAACATAAATAAAAGTTGTTTACTTTTAATTGCTATGCAATTTAACTAGTTTTGGGGTTAGAATCCCGGAGTTTTTTTGACTCTTATGATTGTTCTTGTTACTATCATTGATAATAAGAATTTTTGGCCGTCCGCTGGCTGCTGACCAATGAAAAAAATGACCATTGGCCAAAATGTGAATCGAAATTTATTTTTACGTTTTTTTTGACTATTATGATTGTTCCTGTTTCTACCATTGCTATTATGACTTTTTGGCCGTCCGCTGGCTGCTGACCAATGTTATATAATAAACATAAATAAAAGTTGTTTACTTTTAATTGCTATGCAATTTAACTAGTTTTTGGGTTAGAATCCCGGAGTTTTTTTTTGACTCTTATGATTGTCCCTGTTACTACTATTGCTATTATGACTTTTTGGCCGTCCGCTGGCTCCTGACCGATGGAAAAAATGACCATTGGCCAAAATGTGAATCGAAATTATTTTTTTCGTTTTTTTTGACTATTATGATTGTTCCTGTTCCTACCATTGCTATTATGACTTTTTGGCCGTCCGCTGGCTGCTGACCAATGGAATAAAATGACCATAGGCCAAAATGTTATTCGAAAATTTTTTTTTCGTTTTTTTTGACTATTATGAATTTATATCCACTTTTACCGTGTCCTGGCTGCTGACCAATGGAAAAAAATGACCATTGGCCAAAATGTGATTCGAAAATTTTTTTTTCGTTTTTTTTTACTCTTATGAATTTATATCCACTTTTACCATGTGCTGGCTGCTGACCAATGGAAAAAAATGACCATTGGCCAAAGTGAGCATCAAAAATTTTTTTCCGTTTTTTTGGCTATCATTGACTTATAGAGTATCTGTTGGTACTGACCAATGGAGAAAAAATGACCATTGGCCAAATTTTTGATTTTTTTAATTAAAAAATGTTCAAATTCAACAAAAAATTTCTCCCAACAATTCTGCAAATTCTTAACATTGTGATGTTTTATAATATAATGTATGTTAGACCCATAATCACTAAAGGCCATAAAAACTAATGTAATACGCAACTAGATGCAAACACTAAATCTAACCCTAACCCTTGCCTATATTACATTTTGCCTATATTACATTTTGCCTATAAATGGAAAATTTGTATAAATAATTAATTAATCATTAGGCATTTAATACCCCCCCCCCCCCCCCCCCTATAGGCATTCTCGCCCCTTCCCACCTTTCTCGCCCATAAATTGCATAGCAAATATGATACATTTATACGAAGTATAGATTAGTCGTCCCCCCTTCCCTTCCCCCCCCCCCCCCCCCCTTCCCACGAGGGCCGAAGGCCCGAGTTTTTTTTATTCCGTTTTGATTCTTACCGCCAAGTGCTCTTAATACCTCTTTCCTCTTTCCTTACTTTTAAAGGAAAGCATCTCAAGAAGGGCTTACTATCTACTGGAAAATTTGTTATTGGGGTTAACAGTTAATAATGCCCATGCGTATGCATTTAACAATAACGATCGTTAACCCCTTTATAATGCGCATGCGTATGTATTTAACAGACTAATCAGATAGCTGCGCATTTATCAGATTTTTAATAATGCGCATGCGGATGCATTTAACAATTATTGCTCCACTATAAAACTTTAAGGGACAGGGTTAAGGTTCGGGGTAGTGTTTTAGGTCAGCGTTTTAGGTTAGGGTTAAGGTTAGGATTAGATACACATCAAGTTACCTCCCCATTTGAGATTTAATTCTAATGATTATCTAGTATAACAAATACGACATCTATCCATCGTTAACCCTTAATTTGTGAGTGAAACTAATTCACGCACGCTTGCCTTGCTAGCGCAGATGGCGTGAGCACGGGGCATCTTACAAAGAGAGGGGAGAGAGGGAACCATACCCTTTAAGATAACTTACTCCAACCCAAGTGTTGATTTCTCTCAGCGCGATCGTCAGACCTGAGTTTCTGACCGCATACGTTTTTCTCTAGTCCATTGTTCGGGCGTACGTATCGAACTGTATTGAACGTTTGAACGTTTTCTTGCTCGGTCTTGGCTTAAAATTGAATCGGGGGTTGTTATTAGAGTTGTTAAATTGCTCGCGTTAGCAATGCTAACTATGTGCTTTGCTCGAGCACGCACACTAGCTGTTAAATATGCTAGTTTAGCACAATGAGTGCTATCTGTTCGGTGCAATAGTTTTAACAGTAGCATGTAAAAATGCTCGAGAGGTAAGTCGAAGCAGCCAAAGCTGTTAAAGCCTTTAGTAGAAGCTCCAGCAGTAAATTCGAGCAGGTAGTAGATTGAATCGCTATTTTTTAAAATTTAGTAACTTAAAATATTTGCTCATATTATATATCATAAATAAATTAAGAACTTTGCCCCCCCCCTTATTTTTTACCCTCTTTCTCATTAAGGCCCCCTCTTATCACTTCCCTTATTTTTACCCTCTTTCTTACCAGGGGGAAGCCCCAAATTTTTTACCCTCTTTTTCACCAGGGGGGAGGGGGATGATTGGCCCCCTTTTTTACCCCCTTATTTTTTACCCTCTTCATCACCCGGAGGGGGGGATCTTCACGTGCGCGCATGCAATAATACTAAACTTAATACCCAAATCATCGTTGTACACGCAATGCTCTGTACCGGCAGAATTCCTTCGGGCCTGGCCCTACCGTCCCTATGCACCGGCATTACCCTTAAGCAGATATTGACCACACTGCCCTGTACAGGTAACCTTCATGCATAACGTTATATACCATCGCGTCATTTTGTCCATCCGCCATATTCCGATCATCAAGCAGGTACCGACAGAATTTTTTGGAATAGCAATATCATCCCTCAGCACCGGAATTACATACCTTCGGCACCCTATTGCTGCCCGATACCAGCTGATTAATCAAGGACAATGACGGACGACGATTGACGTTCACATGTGCGTCAATCATATTCATAAATATATAACAGCAATTCCACGCAAAAAAAGGCAAAAAATTTATGGATTAAAATATGCATAATAAAAAATGTTACCTTGGCGCGATTATTATGGGACTTTAAAATGGCGGTTAACTTCGTGATTAAACCTTCCGCGATAATCCGATTTACGATTAAAAAGTTTCGACCGTACATCGATTCAATGTAGGCTTCGAGATGTGACGAATTGGATATATCCTCAACTTTAAATTTTAATTTAAAAATGTCATGAAATTATCTTTTGAAAAAGTTTTAATTCGTACTTATACAACTTTTTTAAAAAATATGGTTAAAGAAATGAAAATAAAATCGAACAAAAAGCTAAAATTTAATCCTGCCTCACTTCCACCACCATCTATTCCAACAATCGCTTATTTTCAAGTTATTGGAAATGGAGTTAAGGGTTCGCCAAAATGTGTGCATTTATTTACCAATTTTAACAGGTTCAGACATTATTTTGCTTATTATTTATTGACAGTTTACTTATTTAATGGCATTACATTGGCTATATAAAGAATACATTAATTTTGTTTTATTTTATATTATATAAAATTATTATTTCAAATAAATATTCTCTACTTTGTTAACTTATCTTTATAAATATAGTCTACTAAACAAATGACTTAAGATAAATAATTAAAACCTTATTTACAAATGCCAAATAAAAGAAACTTATTAAATTAAATCTGGCAACTGTGGGACCAAATATATGAGAAAAAGAAAAAATATTTAAATGCCAGCTATTATCAACTGTAGAAGATATAACATTGATCTTATATCTTTTGGAATCATTTGTTTATGTACAATCATATGTACCCATCACAATCCTGAACATTTAAAATATAAAAAGATTTATTTAAAACAAGAAATTTGTAATATATAAAAAAGTTTTGATTTGGGCCCTTTCAAATAATAATTCTTTAAATGGTAAAAGGCATATTTTATGTTACATAAAGATTAATCTAACCTTAATCCTCAATTAATAAGAATTTTATTATATTTGACAAATTTTATTTATTAAATTATCACTCAATATATAAATTAAAAAATTGCAAATTGTGTTTGCCTACTTATGCAACCTTAAATCCTGGGAAATATTGCAATACATGATAAAATATTGAAAAGCTGCTCTAATATTCATAACTCAACTGCAATCTTACTAACTAGTTTATTTTACAAATTTCTACATAACCCTAAATGCTTAGTTATTATGCAGGAACATTTTAATTACCAAACATGTCTTAAATACTCTCACTCCATTTATTTATAAACATTAGCCAATTGAAATGCATCCACAATAACATCTAATTATCTTATAAATCTAAGCTTTTCCTTAATTTATGATGACATATTTTAAGCCAAAATTACTATTTCACAAACATAAATTTTGCATTACCAACATATTTTTGTATCTAACTTTAAATTAATTAATAAAGTTTATCCTCAACGTTACAGGTATTTATTTAATGTTGGAGAAGGAACTCAGAGGTTAGTAATTGAACACAAGTGTAAACTTTCAAAACTTTCTGGCATATTTATAACTCATTCTTCCTGGGACAATATGGGAGGTCTGCCCGGTGTTATGTTATGTCTCAAAGATATTGGAATAGACAAAGTGGTCTTACACGGGCCGCCCAAAGTGGAAAATTTATTCATCATGACTAAAGGCTTCATGCAAACGGAACAAATCGAAATTGGTAAACAAATATAGTTTATTTTTCCCTTATTTGACCACAAAAACTTGACCGCAAAAGTTTGAGGTTTTTTTCGATAAATTATTTTGATATAGAATTTTCGTTAGGAACAAAATAGTGCTCATACTTTAAAAAATATGACAAAAAATAGTAAAATCAATAAAATACCCCACTCCCAGCGTGATATTGGCCCTTTAAACATCCATAACCCTAAAAATATAGGCCAAAAAGCACAAGAATTCATAGAAATTACTATAATATGAGACCTAGGCACTCACCAAAAATCATCCAAATCTGATCTGGTTGGTCAAAAATTGTCTATTTAACTCACACTTGACTATGGGCGTAGCCGGGGGGGGGGGGCAAGGAGGGGCGGCTGACCCCCTCTAGATCCAAAAAGTTGTTATCAACATTATGGCGAAAATTCAAAATATGTTCATTTTGCCCCTCCCAAATTCATTATTTCGCCCCCTCTCTAATTCCAATGCTTGCTACACCCATGCACTGGACTTAACTTTGCTGTACTTTGCTGTAAGTTTATATTAAATATTTACGTAATTTCTTAATTTTAAGGCCTAAATGTACATTTATAACTCTAAATTATACGATAACTTCTGTAGAAAAGTATGATTATACGAGGAGAACGTACGAGGACGGTTGTATTAAGATTCACTACGTACCCATGATTAAGGATAGCGACGATCCCGCTAAATTAGTAATGGTGGCCAACCCTCAGTCGAACCAAGCAAATTTTACTCCGTCCTCAACTTCAAGCTCCGAAACTGAATCGGAATCAGGTTATTTATATTGGCTCGCTGGTTAGATAATGATTGCTCAGGTCAAGTTCCTGAGATCAGATTTGTTTTTAAATGTTTCTGCCCGAACCCGGCCCGGTCCATTTCTTTAATTAAATTTCCCGCAATGTCCTAATCATTAGAGCTGCCCCTGCCCGACCTGAAATGAGGATTTTTAAAATTTTTACCAATAATTTAGTTGTGTACTTTAAAAACTTTTGGATTTAATTCTCGATTCTTTTGGATATCGACTAGGATTAATAAATATTATACAGGGAAAAAAAGTGATAAAATAATATACCAAAACAAAATGGCACGCTATAACTTTGTGCCCGAATTTCTCGAATCTTGTTATAATGCTCGCCGCGGCCTGAAATTCTAATTTTTTCTGGTCTATGCTGAGGACCTCAAGCATTCAATTATTAACTAATTCGTTAACGACATTAATTCAATAATTTATGTGTTTTAGTGTTAAAATATCCCGCTTAAAGATACGTTTTATGTTTCTCGGAAATTTCTATTTTAAAATTTAATGAACTTTCTATCACCAATGATGTCAACAAGGGCCAATGCTTTTCTGCACTATTTTCTGGTTCGACATTTGTATACAGCAATCCAATTCCATTCAAAAAATGATTTTATGTCAAGTTCATGTTCAAAATGTGTTTTTTTATGAAGATAAGTTTTTAGGATTTTTATCTTGTAATATCATTTTTAGGCCACAAACTCTCCTAAACGCGAACGAGTTTTACAAGTATAATAAGCATAAAGATACTCTATGGTTAGGTTACTTTTTTTTAATAAGAGTTTTCAAAAAATGGTTTTGTACTATTATAAAATGTGAGAAAATAGTGGGAACGACCAGGTTAATTTGAGTGATTGTAATATAATGGATCTAATATAAAGATTTTACCGTATCTTATTTAGTTCGTTGCAGAATCAAAAGCTTATAATTATGCTTTTCGAATATGACGAAATTAGCTTTTTTTTTAACCACACCTAATATTAGACAAAACTATCTATGGGCAAGTCAAAGCTCAAAATTTTGTTAATATGAGAATTTATGTATATAGATACTGCTCCATCCCATCTATCCATGGCTTTGCCCTTGGTTGTTTAAATAAGTTAGTGTTTCATTAGTAGCTGTAAGGAGGAAGGCTCCGTTGATTTTTTGTGATGATAAAAGTTAAATAAATACCACCTTTATATGAAATATTTATAAAATTTTTATTTTTTGGTTATTAGAAGTGAATGGGAATCTGATAGATGCCGCTCCTGAACCCCTTAAAGATGTTCAAGAAACTCTGGGACCCAGGGCAAAACCAGGCAAGGAGAAGAAAGCTAAAGTTTTTAAGCCAGGAGGCAGAGATATAATCATATCTTATATAGGAGAGGTTATTTTTTTCTAAAGTATTTCTATTTTACAGGAGTAGTATTCCTAGATCTTAATTAAAGCTTAAATATTGTCTAAGAATTTTATTTAAATCTTTTCTATACAATTTTGGCTTACTAATTACTAAAATAATTTCCTTCCATATCCCTAGCATACATGGTAAAAGTTAAATAGACAAGATTGCATATAATTTGAACAGAGAGCATTAAAATTTTACCAAGATAGGTGTGATGTTTGGTCTGTTAAAAGAATTTTGAATTACAAATTAAGACATTTATCGTTGAACACTTTAAATAATGTTTAAAATTTTTGACGAATTTTTCTCCAAATCATTGCCTATTACTTTATCTCTTCAAAATTAGGTGGTTTCATGAAAAATTATCTTATTAATTTTTGAAGCCCCTTTTTACTAAAGAACATCTCCACAACAATTACATTCAGAGCGTTGATGATAAAAAAACACTTTAACCAGCGAAGTTTATAGTAATAAGTGTTAGAGTTGGCTTGATATGCACAAGATAAATAAGGATCGATGTAAATATAGAGACAAATGGAAATTTATTGTTGAAATGATTGAACACCAGCCTGCGTGTTAAACAATCATAGAAAGAAGAGGGTTGGGTTGATGGAATCACAGGGGCCCATCATCTAACAAAACTACGTAAATTTAGTGCAGAAATAAAGTGACCGACCTGAATTATAAGCAAAAAATTGGTTATAGTGCTCAAACATCTATGGGCGTAGCCAGCATAGGAATTAGAGGGGCGCAATATTGATTTAGGGAGGGGCAAAATGATCAATTTTTGAAATTTAGCTATAATTTTAACAAACTTGAACAAATTTTTAGATTTAGCCCCCCCCCCCCTTGGCTACGCCCATGATTTACGGTTAAAGTAAAGAGTGAAACGAAAAGTAAATAAATGACAGAGGTATATAAATAAGTCTATGTAAATTATTATTGTAATGGTAATGGGTTTAGAAGAAGAATACTACTTTAAGTTTTAGGAATGAGAGAATAGGTATACTATATTTTATAGGTATGTGGGAATGCAGGTGTGTGAGTTTACATCTTCTGAATTAACGAAATTGTCATGGCTTGAGGATCAAAAGTTTTCGATGATTTTTTTTAATAAAGTAATCGGATCCGGTACGGATCGGACCAAAAATTAATAAGGCTTTGGACTCGGGTAGAGCTGCGGTAAAGGTTTTTTTCATTGGACTCGAGCTTAAGAAAATCTATTTTGTAGGGCTCTCCCATTCATTTCATCAATCCTACCCTAACTATTACTAATACACACTTAACATATAAATGATAGGTAATTAGTAAGTTTAACCTGCTAATAAAATCCTTCTGGATCAGAACGACTAGATCTGTCAAAACATTTGTCGTAGTTTTGGGGAAAATGTGTAAAGTAAACGTTATTATATTAGAATTTAAAGCTTTTACTGTCCAAATTTTATATAAACTCGCAGTAATGTGCGTTAATTGAAATAGTTTTTTTAAATGAATTTAAACTAATTTATAGGTAGCCTATATAATGATGTATTATCCTTTGTTTCTTAAGTTGTACGCAAAGCCCGGTGCCTTGGACTTCCAAAAATGTATGGATTTCAAGGTTCCACCTAATAGTCGACTTCTGGGTAATTTGAAAGCGGGTCAAGACGCAATTTTAGACGATGGAACTGTGGTATTTTGCCCCTTTCTTTTATGAATATAAATATGATGTTAGTCGTTTTTATGTTTGTGGCAGATACCAGAAAAGCCCGTTGGTAAAATTAGACTTCCGGGCGGGCCCCATAAAAAGATTCGCGCAATTAAATGAGATTTTTTATAAACTAATATTTTGTTTTGGTATAATATTTTGTCACTTTTTGATTGTTTATTAATCGTAGTTCTTATCCAAAAAAAAATCCTGAGTTAATTTTTGAATTTTTGCGCGTATATAACAAAATGATGGTAAAAATTAAAAAAAATTTAATTTCGGGCCGGGCAGCTCTAATCATTCGGGTATGGCCGGGTGGCACTTAGAAGGGTTCGGGCGGCGGGCCGGCAATTTAGCTTAAAAATTGGACCTGGGATTCGGGTAGAAAAAATTAATAAATGTGATCTATGTACGTGGCAAATAATTTTATGATATTTTAGTTAAAGCACATAAGGTTTTTGCCTTGAGTACTAGTAATTGATAAAGTTTATTATCGTCACACACGTACACAGGTTTAGGGTATATTAAATATGAGATTGTTTTTGAATTAAAATTAATGATCTTTCAAATTTTGTATTGGTATTTATGAAGTTTAACTTGAATTTTAAAAGAAAGTTTAAAGTTTTGTGATTTTCGATATCAAGTGGCATCCAAATTTAGAGTTTGTCTAATATTTTCATAGACTAGATAGACTGCTCATCAACGCACAAAATGTGTACCCTTTTTTCCACCATTTTGAAACGAGGATTGTAACATTGTGAGCATATAGAAATTAGTAATTTTCGCAAATTAAATAATTTTAAAAAGGTAAATAAAAAAATATTAAAGTGGGTAGATATCAAAAACAGCATTTTAAAATAAATATCATTTAAAAAATACATAAAAATTAAAAAGTAAAAACTGCGATTAAAGTTTGTTTAATAATATAGCGCCGTCAATATTTTGTATAATATTAATTTATTGACGTTCGTTTTAATTTATAAACTAGTGAGGAAGGTAAATTGACTGTTATAGGGCAAAATTACAGGTTAAAATACACCAGCTCTTTAAAATGGAGGAAAATTAGACACACAATTACCCACATTCAACATATGGGATGAGCAGTCTATCTAGTCTAAGAATATTTTGTGTTTTTGCTCCGAGTTTTATCGATTATGGGATGATATAGCTTATAAAATAAGAACTTTTTGATCGTTATAACTTTTTATTTATTTACCGCCTCCTAACTGATTCCCTAGTCTACACTGGACCCTTTTGACTCTTTTATATGTCAGGTTAAATCGATGGATGTAGTGGGCCCTGAAGAAGCAGCCTTGCATTTTGCCGTAGTGGAATGTCCTTCGATGGAATACATAGCTAATTTTACTACGAACGAATCCTTAGCCCGATTTCATCTAGGTGAGAAAGCCGGTGTAGCGGCCACTTCTCGATATGAAATAACGCCGCACGAAAAAAAAGCTTTTTTTGACAGCTCAAAAAAATTTCGATTTTATTTTACCAGTTTGCTTACTTTTTTCCAACTTGAAATTTTAATTTTAGATAAGAAATTAAACTTATATCTCTGAACTTGAATTGAAGTTTTCTGATCAATTTTACAAGATTTCAACGCTTTTGTGTTCAAAATTTATCCTTAAGCAGTTTGGGGATCTATTTAATTTAGGAACTGAAAATTGTTTAGAGGTTTTCTTTAAAAAATTTGTCCAAAGGTGTTCGCGTTTAAAGTTCGTTTTTTGGCCAAAATGCATTAAAAAGTTATTGTAAACCTTGAATTTAGAAAATATTCATATGAAAAATCTTTTATAAACAAACGCTATTTCTAAAACAATATTTCCCAACCATTCAAAACAGCTATCACTTCTGGCTAGTCTAGGGCTTTATCTTACCCTATTTAATGCTTAAAAAAATATGAATTTTTTAATTATGATGAGTGCAAAAAAATTTACGTTTTATATAAATTTTGTTTAATCTCGTTGAACTTATAGTCAAAGCTTTGTTGTTGTTTTTTGTGAATAGATGCGATCGATGCGAATAAAATGAAACTCATAGTCCACTTCACGCCCCGGCAAGTGATGGAAACATCTATTTACAAAAATTGGATTGAAAAGTAGGTGTTTTTGTTTCGGCTTTATATCCAAACCAATCCATAATTTGATCAATGAGTTGTATTTTTTATGTGTGAGAACTAAAAATTATATTTACCAACCACACGTAGGTTTTGTAAAGTAGCAAAACCAAAGATTAAGAGTCTTATAGACGAAACTTTTATGACGTTTTTTCCTTTTTTTTTATAAATTTTTAGCATGGTCCAGCGAACATTTGGCCATTATTCTTTATTTTATTTCTTTTGGCCATAATTCTTTATTTCTATTTATGTATAATGTCTTTCAGATTAGTTTATAATTGTCACTTGCCTGTTAGATCTTAATTTTCACCAATTTAGCCAGCATATAGAATTTTTGCTTATCTCACCGAACACGGCTTGCCTGAAACAGTATTAATACGTGGTGGCAATAAGATCGACAGTCATCGTCTAAATTAGTGATAAATATTAAATTCCATAAAAATAATACTTTTTTTCCTTTTCTCAGATTTGGTCCCTCTACTTCGCACCTGATAGTTAACGAATCAAACCACGGAGACCTTTCTTTTATAGACGCCCTTGAGTTTCAAGCCAAACTAAACCTACTCGACCCCGATATATATCCTTTGGGTTCGTTAGCACACCCACCAGACCCAATCAGTAGCGATAGGCCGCTGGAACAGGGTTCTAATCATGATTGCGGACCAATATACCCGGGAAAAACGCTCGCGAAATTTCATTTAAGACCCGCTTGCGATACCCCATACGATATGACCGACGTAAAACAATTTAGGTAGTGCTAATTAGTACCAAAATTATATTATGCTTTAAGCACTTTTAAGTGAAATTTGGTTGTTCAGTTTACAGTTTACAAAAATGACGTTTGTTAAATAGTAATTTCCCTTTTCATTATGGACTGGGTCACTATGCTAGAAGGAATAAACAGTATTTTATCAGACATAAAAAATTAGAAATCAGCAATCAAGCTATCAATATAGACAATCATGGGCGTAGCCAAGGGGGGGGGGTGGTGTAGGAAAGGGCGGCTGCCTCCCTCTAAATCCAAATTTTTGTTGAAATTTATAAAAATTATGGCTAAAGTATATAAAAATGATGATTTGCCCCTCCCTAAATCATTATTGTCCCCCTCTATCATTCCAATTCTGGTTACGCCCATGTAGACAATGCAAGTATTTTCTGAGGTTTGAGCGCTAAAAACTATCATTTTAGGCTTAACACTTACCTGATATAGATGCTATATTTTTTATTTATTTTCAGCGGCGTCAAGTTTAGCAGTCAAAACATAAGGGACCCTTTTTACAACGATGATCAACCCTCTTCTACTAATGCAAATAGGGAATCTCCCCTTAAAGAATTGAAGGAACAAGATTTTATGGCGATTGTTAGCGACACTAACCCCGATATTAACACAGCTTTCGCTGTGCAACGCAATATATTACGGTCTACCATAGAAGGTTAACAATGGCAAACTTGACTGTTCTTAGCTATTATAGTTGACTTACTTATTAGGTAGGATTTCTGTTTTTTAAGATTGTTTTTGAGTTAAAATTTAAAAATGAGATCGATATTGCTCTTTAGAGTCCGAAAATATTTGTTTTTTGTTAGACTGCTCTATCAGAACTATACTTATTGAGTGGGTGCGTATCTCAGGTGTTTATTAAAGATTTCTTTATTAATTTTGATTAAAATCTCTCAGTTTGTTTAAATTAATAGAGCAATTGGAGTAATCTTCTTTTTAAGAGACGTAAATGTTGGAAATTTTAACATTGAAGCTGATAACAGTTTTTCTATATTTTATGATTTTTTGCGTTTTTCATGACAATTTCAAGTGGTTTGGAATTAACCTTGGATTGAAATAGTAAGTAAATGTTCCTGTTCGAATTAAAAATTAAGGCTTTAGTTAAACAATAAAATACAATAAAATTTACATTTGAAAAGCTAAGAGAACTTTGACTTTTTTCAACATCTACGATGCAAGGTCCGAATTGAAAATCAAATTTTTACTATGAATGGTAGTAGAGATGTAGAAGGTGGCTTGGTTTCAATTTTAATATATTGCAAATTTTAGGCTATACAAGTTTGCATTTTAAAACATTTTTTTTCCATATAATTTTCGTTAATTTCATTGTGATGTGTTGTCTGCAGATAATTCTAAAGCATAAATACAGGCTACACAATCGCCCAAAATTACGTTGCAGAAAAATTAATATTCATTAAAACAGCATATTTTACCTTTACCACGCAGGCCTCAGGTCTTCGCTCCCAAAACCTCCTAATAATTCTTCCTCTCACTATCCACAATTCATATTTTTGGGCACTGGGTCGGCCGTCCCTAACAAAACCAGAAACGTAAGCGCCATTTGGCTCAGCCTGGAGCCCGACACTTCGATTATGCTCGATTGTGGGGAAGGAACCTTTGGTCAGGTCGCCCGATTTTTTGGTCTGCTCCAGGCCCCAGAACCACGTCATGAAGGTCTTCTGTTGGACCATATGCTCCGTAGCTTAAAATGTGTCTTCATATCGCACTTACACGCCGATCACCACCTAGGACTTATTAGCATCATAAAGTAATGGGAATTCTCCTTTTAGTACTGGAAAAATTGTTTAAAAAGCTATGAAAAGGCTTAGTTTTAAACTTATTTCCAATCGATCGAAGCGAATTTGTAGTATGTTAGTGAAGTTAATGTATATTTTTTCTGAAAAAAAACTTAACTTTATCAGACTAAATTTTATTTATAAGAATAGTATTTTTGTATAACATTTTGCATTGGATTATCTATTGTAGCGGGTTACAGGTATGTGAGCGAAGGAATGTATCTACGTTTATCTGAAAAATAGTACTTTCTCAACCTTAAAAACATTCTTTTAATTATAAAAAAAGAGTGTACTGCTGTGTAATGTCTGGTTTTAGATAACGTTTTTAGCTTGTTGTGCCATTTTGCGTTTAATTATTAAAAGCTATCAGTTGGTTTCGAAATATATCGCCACGACCTTTTAATTTCAAATCAGCCTACGACTTGCTTTTACTTCCTCGCGATAAATCTTAGGATTAACATTGTCGTTTTAAAATATAACGCCATTTAGTGGAGACTAGAGTTGTAAAAACAGATGGGTTCCGTTAGGTCGGCCTTTGGTTTAGTCGACTAAACATGACCAGACCAAATCAATTGTTAGCCTTAGTTAAACCAAAAATCGACCAAACAAAACCCAGCCGTTTTTACAATACTTGTGGAGACGTCGGATATTTGTGTCAATAAAATTATAAGCGCCTGTGTTAAGTTTGGCTATACCTGAACGGAGCAGAATCGGGGAGAAAAATATGTATAGGTGTTTACTTGCATTAATGCTTTACTAAGTTTACGAATTTAATGAGTTTGAAAAAGTAATACTAATTAAGAAGGTACCTTTTAATATGTTAGATTAAATCATATAAGTTTTTTTTGTAGATTAGCAACCCTTTAGCATTCAACTTTACAATTATTAAACTTAATTTATTTATTATAACCTATCTTGGTGAATTTCGCATAATTTTAAATATTAGCTGTTGGATACCTTAATTATTATTCGAAATCTTGTACTTATATCAAGCAATATTTTTATAAATTTACTAGCGAAAGGAGGCTTGCCTTTCAACGAAATCCAATGGCACCTAATGAAGGAGATGAAAAGCGGAGAAAACTGATTTTGGTGGGACCGAAGGGCTTGGCAACTTTTTTAAAACCTTACAATTACAAACACCAAGAGATTATGTCCGAATTTGAGTATCTATTAACAAATTTTGTTGAAATATAATATTTATTATTAAATTAATCCATTTTTTGCATTGATTGTGGCTTAATAAATTTTCTTAACTAGCATTAAAGTAAATCTATATCATATAATCTATGTGCGATGTTTATTAAAATCCCCATTTTAAATTTTTTGTAGCGTTTTTTCTCCAACTTTTTTTTCCTTGTTTGACTTTTGATAACTAAATGATCGATTGCCCGGAATTTTTTTTAGGTAAAATAGTATTGATAATTATTTTCTTTTAATTTTGGTACGTAAATATTGAATTGCAAAACTTTTTTTTCACAAATTCGAGATTACCTCTAGCTATATTATGGGGTTGCTCCAAAAAATTGAAAATTTTTTACATAGTTGGAGGTTATGATTTACAACCGATTTTTCATAAAAAAGATTCATCCATTCTTCCCAACTCATGCCGGAGACGTATGATCCTCAAGCCTTTCAAATGCTCAAGACACACCTCGGTATCGAAGAAGTGAATTCATACCATTTGCGTTGCCGTATTTTTATATAATAAATATTATTATGTAATACAACACACCACAGTTTCTTTCTTAAATTTTTGAATTTTGCTGTTTAAAAACGTCTAGTAACCCTATTTTGAGTTTTAAGTTGGTTTGTGACCAAAATTTTTCATGTGTGTGTTTATGATTAGTTCGTTGCCGTCCCCGTTTACCACTTCAAAAATCCCACGGGCCTCGTGCTCGGTCATAAAGGTAGACGCGTGGTGTATTCCGGTGACACTCTGCCCTGCGATAATTTAATCAAATACGGACACCCATGCGATGTCCTAATTCACGAGGCTACCATGGAGGATGATTTAGAGAGTGAAGGCTTTAAAAAGAGACATAGGTTTGTCGATCACGACCAATACACAACTATTTACATGGGCGTAGCCAAGAGAGGGGGGGGCTGCCCCCCTCTAAATCCAAATATTTGTTGAAATTTGTAAAATTATGGCTAAAATTTTTAAAAATGATCATTTTTCCTCTCCCTAAATCATTATTGCCCCCCCCTCTAATTTCAATGCTGGCTACGCCCATGACTACTAAATTTGTGTAGTGAAACAGTTATGAAAGTATTATTTTCGTTATCGCTACAATTGTTCTTACCCAGAATACTCAGAGAAATTTGTAAAATCGTTATAAGAGAATAGCTCGCTTGCTTTGCTACTAAAGATTGTATTAGCAGGCTAGCGAATTAGTGAAAATTGCGCCTGAGCAATATATAGCGCTTATACAATATTAGGAGGAAGAAGAAATGCATGAGTGTGTTTGTCGTAATACACAGTAGAGGACAATTTTTGTATCTTTCTTTTAGCGCTGGGACAATATTGATGATGATTTAGTTTTACGAATCGTTAAATTCATTTAAAGGTGCAAAATTTTTGAAACCTCAAAGTAAAAGCTAAAAACGTAGTATCCCTCATAAAATTTAATTGCCTCTCCACACCCTGTTATGTGTCTATAACTCTAAATTCTTATGGCTTATCTAATAAACTTTGAAATACGCTAACGAACAGCTGACTTTTACCGGGATTTAGTAAGTAAATTACGACACCCTTTTGTATGGTTTTTTGCATATGCGCACTTGTGCTGTAAAAAATTGGGAAATTAATTGAATAAAAAATTATGGTAACACTGAGGTATTATCTCGTTTGACATTATAGCGTTTTGTGCTGTTACTCAATCTCGATTTCAGACGTGAATTCCATGAAAAAAAGTTAAAATTTGCCAGTCAAAAAATTAGTACTTTGAAATCACGATCGTTTGCAGCATGTTTTAAAAATTAAAATTTTAGAAAGTTGCCCCTATCAGTTGGTTACCAGTTTATTGTGTTCATAGAGTAATAAAACCATAGACTGGCGATCCGCTCTTTTTTACATTGAAATTTATTTTGCAACTCAGGGCGCCATTTTATGTGGGTTTTTGAATGTGCGTTCTTGTTGAGTGATAAATTTCGACAAAATTTATGAAAAAATCTTTAACTTTCCATACGTAAGTTTGTCATTTAATTACAGAGCTCTACATATATTCACTTAGTGATTCCATCCCGCAACCAGACCAATAATTCTGATAGAGAATTTTGCGCTGAATAATTATCTGTTTTTTAGTTTTTATCCAAAACTTAGAATTTTTTTAGATTAAACGAGGTTGAAAATGCAAAAATGCTCATTTTATTCTTTTATTTGAGGCTCACGGTATTTTTAATTTCTACTGAAAACTATTAATTTATTCCTGTAGATTAGAGTTTCATCTATAATTAAATTTATACGCGGTCCGATTGCCGGATTTCTTTGTAAAACTGTGTTAATTTGATAATATTTACCCTATAAACATGGCGGCAGCACTTTCTTTCAAAAAAGATGCCAAATACATCACGTCGTCAACACGGCTGTCAGGCCTGGATAGCCGAGCGTCACCCCTCATCCAAATATCTAAAAGAGCTGACCACCTTAGTGTGACAAATGACTAACAAATTTTATTGTATTATCGTTTTGTTAGCACGATATCCCAGGCCTTGGATGTGGGGAAAAGGATGAATGCCAAATTTACGCTTCTAACCCACTTCAGTCAGAGATACTCAAAAATTCCCCTTATAAACGAAACTCACGAAGCTTTCGCTACGCTCAAAAATGCTGGAATCGCTTTTGACAATATGAAAGTAACTAGCACTGGAAATTTTATCTTTTATTTTTATTATGAAAGAGTTTTATGGATGTATTTGGGGGGGGGGGGCGGGTACAACCCACTCGATATTTTATTTATCAAAATTAAAATAATCAAAACCCTAGTTTTTTCCTAAAAGTTTTGTTGGTAATGGTTTCTTAATGGCATAGCTTATTATAAATAGCTGTTTTTGACTACTAAATTACATTTAGTTTTAGATCAATTATACCTTTCAAAATAAACTTATTTATCTTTGGGTTACTATAAAATGTAATATATAGCAAAATAAGCCTTATAATATAAGTTCGAAACCAATATCTCAATATAACAAACAGTTTTTTTGCTCCTTTATTACATTTTGAGCTGGCTAATGTCGTTTATATTTTTTTAATTCTAGTAACTGCAAAATTTTAGAATTAATCAGGGTTTAAGGACTTTCAATCTTCCCCTACCTATAATTTTGTGTATAAAAAGTATTTTCACAGCGAAAGTTAGTATTCATCGCAAATAAACTTCCTACTAAACTAGTTGGGGCATAATTTATAGTTTTAAATTAGAAGTTATTATACTAAGTTTATAAGGTTTAAGTATCGGAACCTTTTTATAGATTATTTATAAATTAAATTAACATCTCGTTATTTAAATATTTTGAATTGATTAGTTTCTGGAATATTTAACCATCAAAGTAATTATGGGTCACACTCTATTTAATAGTACTAATTTAGACTTTAAAATACTTTTTAGTTGTGCTATTGATAACTATAGAAAAACAAATGGATTTATTTGTTTCATTTATTAAAACTTGATTTAACTTAATAAATTTGTGCTTTAATATTTATAAATGTAAATTGCTATGCATTTTACGATAATAATTAAATTAATTTAAAAATTAATATCAAAGGTCGATATGGAGAATATGTCATTCCTACCTTACTTTTTACCCGTTCTCACAACTCTGTTTGCGGATGAAATTTTAGAAATGGAAGAAAGAACGACGAAATTAATTAATCGAAAACGCATGGCGGTCGACTGAGATTAATGCCATTTTGTATACGTTGTTATAGCTTGTTATAAAATTTGCGTTGAAAACACGTCTTTTAAAATCATGCTCAATTCCCGTATAAAAGTACATAAAAGTGAAAAAAATATAAATTCGAATGCTTTTTTGATTAAAGTTGCTATATTTTTGAAGGGATTTATTAAAGTGTGATAATTCTGACGTTTTAGAAGATTTTGACCATCGTAAGCAATATTTTTTATGGATTCATTTTGGGATGTGTTATAGGGTGTTAAAAATAAATTAATATTAATATAATAATTCGTCAACAAAAGTTTCGGGCAGGGTTTAGCCCGTTCGGGCTTCGGGCGGCCCGTGCAGGGCTCTAGGTATAGGGTGAGTAGAGCCTTGCAAAATGAAATTTTTTTGCCCTCCCCCGGCCCGAGCCCGACGTCTCTGTTTTTTTTGCCCGAACCGAGCCCGAACGACTTTTTTATTTTTAGCCCGACTCAAACCCGAGTCCAATTTTTTACCATATAAATACATAATGCATTAAATTGTTATTACTCGTAATTAATAACTAATGAGTTGTGATTTAAATTTTCATTTTCACTACCTACAATTTATTCAGCTAATAATTTAAAACTGAAAATTTTACTTTATAAAATATTTTTTATCTAATAGTTCCAAATTATTTTATTTATAAAGTAGCTACCAAAAAATATTTAAATATTAGAATAAGATTTTCAATTGAGGTCAAAATATTATTAACAGGGGAAAAAGCTGAAGCTTGGAAGCTATATTATGTATGATGTACGAGATAATTAATTAATATCGAGGAATTTGTTTAAATCATATTTAAAAAAAGATTAGTTTGCTTTAGTCATATTGGGCTGAGCTCGAGCCTCGGGTTGGGCAGCCTCATCAGGCCCGACCCAAGCCCGCGATTGGTTTATAAAATTCTGCCCGGGCCGAAGCCCGATCGGGTCGGGCTTAGGGCGGCCCGTGCAGGGCTCTAAGGGTCTTCTGTAGTAAGCCACTCATCAAACACATAATTCGAGACAATTGATATTTTGACCATTTTTATGTTTAAGTTTAAGTAATTATTAAAGATTTATTTAGTTCCCCAAAATTCAAAAGGACTAATAGTTTTACCCTGATCATAAAATATTAGTTTTAATCATGGAAAAATACCTTATATTCAATTTTTGTGAAGTGGGGTAAGAATATTCACGTGTTAAAAAAATTAATCCGGGGAATGGGAGAGCTTAGGCTATCTTGGAAATACACCCACCCACACTGAAATAGTAAATCATTGACAGTTTTTTTATTTTAAAATAAAAACTTTATATAATCATATATATTTAGATATACAATTACAAATAATGTTAATATAAAAATGTTTATAATTTATTCAGGTGGCCTATAGAGAAATAATTTTATTTATTAATATCATAAGATTGTTTATAGGATTTTAGATGTGTTTAAAAAGCGAGTAGTCGTATACCCTTTTCAATATTCTCCCTAAAATGCAAATGAAAATTTAAGAAATCTCTTGCAAAACTTTTAAGGAATTCTCTTACCTAGGTTTTTTAATATGAAAAAATGTATGTATTTTTTTTGTATGATGACATCTTTTACAATTTGTGTTTTTAATATATTTTGAACATTCTTTTAATAAAAAATCACGTTTATTTTGATTTATTGTAAAGTATATGACGTCAAGAGGTAAAATGAGGGGAAGCTCCAAAATAACCAAAATAAAAATAATGTTCTCCCTAAAATGCAAATCAAAATTTAAGAAACCTCTTGCAAAACCTTTATATTATAAGCAATGATTAAATTATGTTTTAATATATAAAACTTACTGCATTGATCTCCAACGGGTCCTTTAAAATATAATATGTTGTATAATAAAACGATATTGGAAGGGGAATCCAAAAATTTAAAACTTAAATTTTATCACTTCTAGTGTAATTGAAGTTTAAAACTGAAGGCAATTTAGAGTTTTTTATTTTAGAAATATGTGATTTTTATAATATTGGTAATTTTAAAGCAAATTCAAATATTATCGACATTAATATCTTACTAAATCCTCCTTTAAAATAATCAATATGTTTATAAATAATACAGGTTAACAAACATTATTTCGGATTAAAAACTTTTAAATTACTTGGGCAATCTATATTGGCAATAGCATATATGTTACAATTAGTAGGTAACTATTTAACCATTAATTAGTTTAAAAAGTGAAAAAATAAATTATTATTAGAGGATTTAACCCGCGTAAACTTTCGTGGGGTATTTCGAAACCCCGCAAATTATAAATTAAAATATAAAACGCAATTTAAGTCTAATAAATTGGGTCTTTTCAGTAGCTTAAAATTTTATCAAGAACTAGGTTAGGTGAAAATTTCATAGGTTTTGGCTTTACTTGCTTTTTTGGCATGCGCGGTTCTGTTTTACCCCACGAATGCTCTTACGTAAGTTTTTTTTAACATGAAAAAATGGTATTTTTTTGTATGATAATATCTTTTACAATTTGTGTTTTTAATACATTTCGAACATTCTTTTAATAAAAAATCAAGTTTATTTTGATTTATTGTAAGGTATATGATGTCAAGAGGTAAAATGAGGGGAAGCTCCAAAATAACCAAAATAAAAATGGGGGTCCAGAAAATTGTTGATAAGTTTTCTAATATTGATTTATTAATATTCATCATAAGATTGTTAATAGGATTTTAGATGTGTTTAAAAAGCGAGTAGTCGCTTACCTCCATTTTTTTCATATGTTCCCCCTAAAATGCAAAACAAAATTTAAGAAATCTCTTGCAAAACTTTTAACGAATTCTCTTACCTAAGTTTTTTTTTAACATGAAAAAATGTATGTATTTTTTTGTATGATGATATCTTTTACAATTTGTGTTTTTAATACATTTTGAACATTCTTTTAATAAAAGATCAAGTTTATTTTGATTTATTGTAAGGTATATGATGTCAAGAGGTAAAATGTGGGGAAGCTCCAAAATAACCAAAAAAATGGGGGTCCAGAAAATTGTTGATAAGTTTTCTAATATTGATTTATTATTATTCATCATTAGATTGTTAATAGGATTTTAGATGTGTTTAAAAAGCGAGTAGTCGCTTACCATTTGAATTTTTTGTTCTCCCTAAAATGCAAAACAAAATTTAAGAAATCTCTTGCAAAACTTTTAACGAATTCTCTTACCTAAGTTTTTTTTTAATATGAAAAAACGTATGTATTTTTTTTTGTATGATGATATCTTTTACAATTTGTGTTTTTAATACATTTTGAACATTCTCATAATAAAAAATCAAGTTTATTTTGATTTATTGTAAGGTATATGATGTCAAGAGGTAAAATGAGGGGAAGCTCCAAAATAACCAAAATAAAAATGGGGGTCCAAAAAATTGTTAATAAGTTTTGTAATATTGATTTATTAATATTCATCATTAGATTGTTTATAGGATTTTAGATGCGTTTAAAAAGCGAGTAGTCGTATATTTTTTCTTCATTCAATGTTTTCCCTAAAATGCAAATCAAAATTTAAGAAACCTCTTGAAAAACTTTTAAATTATAAGCAATGATTAAATTATGTTTTAATATATCTATTATAAAAACTTACAGCACAACCCATTAACGAGTTCTTCAAAATATAATATGTTGTATATTAAAACGATATTTGAAGGGGAATCCAAAATTTTAAAACTAAAATTTTTATCACTTTTAGTGTAATGAAGTTTAAAAACTGAAGGCAATTTAGAGTTTTTTTTTAGAAATATGTAATCTTTATAATATTGGTAATTTTAAAGCAAAATTCAAATATTATCGACATAATATCTTACTTTGTCCATCTTTAATATAATCAATATGTATATAAAACTCAAGCCTTCGGCCCTCGTGGGAAGGGGGAGAAGGGAAGGGAAGAGGGGAAGGGAAGGGGGGACGACTCATCTGTACTTCGTATAAATGTATCATATTTGCTATGCAATTTATGGGCGAGAAAGGTGGGAAGGGGCGAGAATGCCTATAGGGGGGTATTAAATGCCTAATGATTAATTAATTATTTATACAAATTTTCCATTATAGGCAAAATGTAATAAAGGCAAAATGTAATATAGGCAAGGGTTAGGGTTAGATTTAGTGTTTGCATCTAGTTGCGTATTACATTAGTTTTTATGGCCTTTAGTGATTATGGGTCTAACAAACATTATATTATAAAAAAACACAATGTTAAGAATTTGCAGAATTGTTGGGAGAAATTTTTTGTTAAATTTGAACAATTTTTAATTAAAAAAATCAAAAATTTGGCCAATGGTCACTTTTTCTCTATTGGTCAGTACTAACAGATACTCTATAAGTCAATGATAGCCAAAAAAAACGGAAAAAAAATTTTTGATGTTCACTTTGGCCAATGGTCATTTTTTTCTATTGGTCAGCAGCCAGCACACGGTAAAAGTGGATAAACATTCATAAGAGTAAAAAAACGAAAAAAAAATTTTCGAATCACATTTTGGCCAATAGTCATTTTTTTCCATTAGTCAGCAGCCAGGACACGGTAAAAGTGGATATAAATTCATAATAGTCAAAAAAAAACGAAAAAAAAGTTTTCGAATCACATTTTGGCCAATGGTCATTTTATTCCATTGGTCAGCAGCCAGCGGACGGCCCAAAAGTCATAATAGCAATGGTAGGAACAGGAACAATCATAATAGTCAAAAAAAACGAAAAAAATAATTTCGATTCACATTTTGGCCAATGGTCATTTTTTCCATCGGTCAGGAGCCAGCGGACGGCCAAAAAGTCATAATAGCAATGGTAGTAACAGGAACAATCATAATAGTCAAAAAAAACGAAAAAATAAACTCGGATTCACATTTTGGCCAATGGTCATTTTTTCATTGGTCAGCAGCCAACGGACGGCCAAAAAGTCTTATTATCAATGATAGTAACAAGAACAATCATAAGAGTCAAAAAAACTCCGGGATTTTAACCCAAAAACTAGTTAAATTGCATAGCAATTAAAAGTAAACAACTCTTATTTATGTTTATTATATAACATTGGTCAGCAGCCAGCGGACGGCCAAAATAATAGCAATGGTAGAAACAGGAACAATCATAATAGTCAAAAAAAAAACGAAAAAAATAATTTCGATTCACATTTTGGCCAATGGTCATTTTTTTCATTGGTCAGCAGCCAGCGGACGGCCAAAAATTCTTATTATCAGTGATAGTAACAAGAACAATCATAAGAGTCAAAAAAACTTCGGGATTCTAACCCCAAAACTAGTTAAATTGCATAGCAATTAAAAAGTAAACTTTTATTTATGTTTATTATATAACTAGTTAAATTGCATAGCATTAAAAGTAAACAACTTTTATTTATGTTTATTATATAATAGATAATTTAACAAATCTTATATATAACACACCGAGGGAGATAGAGATGAGATGAGGGGTGGGGCACCTCTTATGCATTAATTTAAAAAATAACACAGCGAGGGAGATAGAGATGAGGGGTGGGGCACCTCTTTCTCATGCATTAATTTAAAAAAGCGATAACCTAATATACCCAATGCAAATAGATAGGAGGGTAACGGACGGACGACGGACAACGGACAACCAAAAACGAGCCCATAAATTGCATAGCAATTAATAATACATGTTAAGGAACATTATTTCGGATTAAAAAATTATTTAGATTACCTGGGCAATCTATATTGGCAATAGCATATATGTTACAAGTACTATGTAATTATTTGACCATTAATTAGTTTAAAAAGTGAAAAAAAAATTATTATTTAAGGATTTAACCCGCGAGAGTATTCGTGGGGTATTTCGAAACCCCACGCAAATTATAAATTAAAATATAAAACGCAATTTAAGTCTAATAAATTGGGTCTTTTCATAGAAACTTTTTTGGCTCGCGCGGTTCTGTTTTACCCCACGAATGCTCTTACGTAAGTTTTTTTTAACATAAAAAAATGTATGTTAATTTTTGCATGATGATATCTTTTACAATTGTTTTATATATTTTGAACATTCTTTTAATAAAAAATCAAGTTTATTTTGATTTATTGTAAGGTATATGATGTTAAGAGGTAAAATGAGGGGAAGCTCCAAAATAACCATAATAAAAATAGGGGTCCAGAAAAGTGTTAATAAGTTTTGTAATATTGATTTATTATTATTCATCATTAGATTGTTAATAGGATTTTAGATGTGTTTAAAAGTCATATACCTTCTCCTTGCTTGACTCTAACTAAAATGCAAATCAAAATTAAGAAACCTCTTGCAAAACTTTTTAATTATAAGCAATGATTAAATTATGTTTTAATATATCTATTATAAAACTTACCGCACTTATCTCTTGATTTATCGAATCCTTCAAAATATAATATGTTGTATAATAAATCGATATTTGAAGGGGAATCCAAAAATTTAAAACTTAAATTTTTATCACTTCTAGTGTAATTGAAGTTTAAAAACTGAAGGCAATTTAGAGTTTTTATTTTAGAAATATGTGATCTTTATAATATTAGTAATCTTAAAGCAAAATTCAAATATTATCGACATAATATCTTACTAAATCCACCTTTAATATAATCAATATGTATATAAATAATACAGGTTAACGAACATTATTTCGGATTAATAACTTTTAAATTACTTGGGCACTCTATATTGGCATTAGCATATATGTTACAATTAGTAGGTATTTATTTAATCTATAATTTGTTGAAATATATAAAAATTATTTATTAATTGAGGACCTAAATTTGTAATAATAATAAAAGTGCTCTATGTTTAATATATAAAATTATATGATAATTGCTAATGCATCTAGCGCTCCATTCAGAAATTGTTATTTATGGATATATAAAAATTTAGGGAAGAGGATAATGAAATAAGAAAAAATAACGAGCAGCAACAAATTAACCCCTGTTTGAAATCTTAAGCCTAAGGCAAAATTTGTTACATGTTTAAAAATCTTAAAAGAAAAAACCAAAGGAAATTAAAAAACTTACTTATTTCCTCAAATATGGTAGCTAAATTTGTGATACAAATAAAAGTGCTTTATGTTTAATATATATAATTATATAATAATTGCTAATGCTCAGAATTTTTATCAATGGTTTTATGAAAATTTAGGAAAGAGCTATAATGAAATAAGAAAAATAATCGGCAGCAACAAATTAACCCATGTTTTGAATTTCAAGCCTAAATGTGTTCCATGACCGGCAAACTGTTTGCAAGAGTTTTTCGCGGTAAACTGTATTTTTAATTTTTTTCTCCCTCTAGTATTTGAAGTATTTGCTGGCAAAGTTTCTAAAGACAAAGAGTTTGGTTTTTTCAACCGTGGCTAACTTGCAAATTAAGCGGTAAAATTTTAGTTTAATAAAATTTATTTATAAATAAAGGGGAAAGGTATCCATTAAATCCTTGTTTATTTAATAAACATCAAATATAATATAAGTTAGAAAATTAACCTTTGCCTGAACTTTATAAAACACAAATCAAAATCTAATTATTGTGCAAGGGGCATTTAGTGGGTCTTAAGTATATCTGGGCTCTGCCGCTCGGCCGTAATATACCATTATGTATATTACGGCCTGTCCAGGCATGCCCGTTGTTTTAAAGCAAAAGCTCGTTCAAGTTCAACCCGCGGGTCGGTATTTAGGTTAGTCCGCGGGCCGGGCCATGCAAAACTACAATACCTTCTTAATTCCCAGTGTTAAAGCGAAGGGAAGGCGATTTGAGACTGGGACAATTTGTTAATGTAAATAGATAAAGATAAGTTAATTTTGTATATATATCAAAAATAGTAGAGATAGGGTAATAAAATTTCAATGGGTCCCTCTATTTAATAAACAAAAGTTTTACCTATAAAGTAGCAAGTTATTGATGTTTGAAAAAATCAAAATCCCTGTTTTTAGCAACTTTGACAGCAAATACTAGAAAAACCTGACCTTTAGGGAATAAACTAAAAATATATTTGTGTTCAATGTAAAAAACTCTACCAGAATTTGCAAACAGCAATGTATTTTTTTATAAAATGAGTCAAAGTACTGTTTCTTTTCATTTAAAAAGGGGCTAAAGGCTTTTTAAATTAAAATAAAACATAATAAATGCTCTGAGCCATAAAACTGCCTTTATAGTAACATAAATTTTTTTAAGAAAAATGACTATAAATTACTTAAGTGCACCAATGGCAGAAATAACAATTTCGATGCAATGATAATCATTATTTTCATTGTAGAATGTAGATAGTCGTAGGGAAAAATTTTTCAATATAATAATATATCTTTAGTTTAAAATCATGAGTATTTATACTGTAACGTCGGAAAACGTTGTCAATGCAATCCTTCGCCACGTGAAATACATACGCATTCTCGTTGGTTGAAAACACGTAAATAAATTTTTGCCATATCACGTGTTTTTTTATAATAATAAGATTGGGCCAAGATTTGGTAAAAGCACCAATTTCGGACCCATAATCACTAAAGGCCATAAAAACTAATGTATTCACCAACTAGACGCAAAAACTAAATTCAAAAATAGCAAATATATATAAATATATATTTACATATATCTAAACACGAAGTCTGATGTTAATAAAAACTAAACTCGATTTAAAATATTTATAATCCTACAGAGAAAATAATATAGATTTAAATTTTATGATTGCAAAGTTTATTTTAGTATATATTTGAGCTTTAAAGATAAATATATAATTTAAAAACGCTTATTTATTAAACCTGTTTAATAAGATTTTCTTTTTACAAAACTAGATATTTATGCCTGAATTATTTCGTTAAATAAAATGTAAGAAAAGAAATTGTATTTTTAAAAACTTAACCTTGTTTAAATTACGAATTTGATAGCAATAAAATATACATGGTAAATTTTAAAGATTGTCCTCGGAAAGAATATTTTAAGAGATTTATTAACAAGATAAACTATAAAGAATAATCTCGGAAAGCCCGAATTGCCCGAATCTTGTTAGGTGCACGCCCGGGCAGTTAGTTTTTTATCGAAAATTTAGTTTAAAAAATGTAAATATTATCTTTCCAAGTGTTTATAAGTGTTTTATAATCCTTTATGCAACTATACTATAATGTTTTAATCCATTAAATTTATTTAATATTAAGAATTTTTCAAATTTTGGCCAAGGGGGGGGGGGTTTCCGGTTTCACCCCTTGCCCACTTTTTTACACGACTGACAATGTATTGTTACTAAAAAATCTTCGTTATCTAAAATTTTTCGAATTTTTTATTTACCTTATGTATAAACTTCGATAAGATTCCTATGTTTATAACAAATGTATGTAAGCAGCCTTTAGGTTGAGGCTTTTTGTTTTTTTACCTATACTTGTTATTCATGGCGCATAGCTAGGATGTTTTTGATGTGGCGCTTAGATTAAATTAAAAATATTTTCTATAATATAATAAAGATAAGAGACGAAAAAAAGCCTCGGCCACACCTACTGGGCCAGGTAGCTATCAAAAATTTATATATTCGGGTTGGCCCGGGCTGGCATCATAACAGAAATAAGGCAATTCGAGCTTAATGAGTATACTATATTATTTTTGTGTATTATTTTGTGAATTTTTATTTGATTTAATGATATTTATTAATCATAGTTCTTATCCCCCCAAAAAAAGAAAATTAAAAAATATTAAAACATATAGCGAAATTAGAAAATTAATGGCGGAGCAGTTCAGGCAAAGACTCTGGCATTGCTGTGGGAAGGGCTTTGGTGGCGGTCGGGAGTGCTATTTGTCTATCTCTATATAGTTGGACAGGATCGGGTTTGGGCAAGAGAATAAACCTCTAATTAAATATAAACTTTTATTAAATGGAAAACTTTTCAAAATAGTCATTATAAAACAAAGTTAATTTATCTTTTGCCCGCCAATTGTCAACTAAAATTTCCTAACGCTGGAGATGAATGGTTAATAATGCCAATTAATTCAATCGATGCTTGACATACTAGCTCTCCTGAGTATGGGAAAACTTCACTCGTTCGTGCATGTGATTATTAGAAGACAAATAGGTGTCGCCAGGAAATGGATTTAATACAATTTTAAGACTTATTAGTGAATCTCATGGGCGTACCCAATATATCATTTTTTTGGCATGGGGATTTGTTTTTTATCATCATATATTTAATGAATTTCACGCGATAAAAATAAATTTTTATATATACATAAGTAACATCGTCATGAGTTTGTCCAACCAAACTTAAAGAGTTTTTTTATTGAATCTGGTGTAACGGAGATGTGGTACATGGGATCTACAAATATAACGAAAAAATTGTCTTCTTTTTCTCTACAAATGTAATTAAAAATATTAACACAACAAACTAATATGTCGGCGTGGTATTACTTTGTGATTGTCCTTTATTTGTTATAGTAATCACCAAACCCATATTATCTCCTTTCAACCTCAAAACTAACATAAATTCCTTCTAAACTATTTTACAGTTGTCTCTTACCTTTGCAACTCTATTTTATTTAATACTTGTGATAGGTATAGGTTGACATTCAAAAAGACGAATCAAGTTTTTTTTATAAACAATACCTTTTGAGCAACTGTGGAAACGGTCGACCTAGTTAGAGAAATTAGATTCTATTTTAAAATATTTATTACGAATTAAAAAATTAAGTACATTTATATTACATGGTCGAAAATTTTCGAATGTAAAATTTTATTAAGATCCTTATTTAAAACATCGGAAGCTAATAAGTAGTTTGGACTGGGGTCGAGTTCTGACAAATTAAAACTCGGTCTCGGGCAGGGCTAGGAGCGGCAAATCCATTTTGCAGGGTTTTTGTTAAATATAAAGATTATCAGTCCTAATTCAAACACAAAGATAGCCCACATATTTAAACAAACTTCAAAATGTTAAAAGAAAGTAAAGTTAATCAGGTTTTAGATACCTAAAATAGATGTTTCCTGCCCCAGCTGATTCAAGCATCCCTCCCAACCAAATTTGGAGGACGGCAGCATATCGCTAGTCGCCTTTATTTCCTCTTTTAAGTTGGTCAAAAACTTAATTTTTAATCTCACAAAACATGATTCCGACCCTCTGCTATCTCAAGCCTTGCAGCTTTGGAATTTGAATGTCACACCCGAGACCATCCAACTTCAAAGTACGAGACAAAAGGATTGGGATTCTGGACTAGTATCGCGCTCCGTTGATTACCTTTTATCGAGCAGCGATGATAGCCAGCATTACAGCCTAAGGTCCCTCGCTTTTGATGGTTCCGGTCACGAGTGGCTTGAAGCCATCCCAGCAAACTTTTGGGAATGCTGCTTGATGACTTTGAGCTATCATATTCCATAGCTTTTTTATTTTTTGTTGCCCGACACGACCCCGAGTTTGTAGATAAAATCTTTTCATTTTTTATACGGTTTTGAAAGTATTTATATATCTAGATTCTAATATATATTAAACTGAGCCAGCTTTGAATCAAAACTGTATTCGATTTTACAATTTGCATATTGTAGAATAATTTTAATCCCTTGTATTACACTTCCGTTACACTAGAGTCAATAAAAAAACTGATGACGATGTTACTTATATATATAAATCTTAAAAATTTATTTTTATCGCATGAAATTTATTAAATATATGATGATAAAAAACAAATCCCCATGCCAAAAAACGGTATATTGGGTCCGCCCATGAGATACACTAATAAGTCTTAAAATTGTATTAAATCCATTTCCTGGCGACACCTATTTGTCTTCTAATAATCACATGCACGAATGAGTGAAGTTTTCCCATACTCAGGAGAGCTGAAATATTATTTAAGGAATAGTATGTCAAGCATCGATTGAATTAATTGGCATTATTAACCATTCATCTCCAGCGTTAGGAAATTTTAGCTGACAATCGGCGGGCAAAAGAAAAATTAACTTTATAATGACTATTTTGATAAGTTTTCCATTTAATAAATGTTTATATTTAAATAGAGGTTTATTATCTTGCCCAAACTCGATCCTGTACAATTATATAGACAAATAGCACTCCCGACCGCCACCAAAGCTCTTCCCACAGCAATCCTTGTTCGGCCCTTAATTTTCGGTAGTAATTTCACTATATGTTTTAATATTTTTTTAATTTTCTTTGTTTTTTTGGGATAAGAACTATGATTAATAAATATCATATAATCAAATAAAAATTCACAAAATAATAATCAAGAATTATATAATATCTCATTAAGCCCGATTTGATCTAATCGTGTTATGATGCCAGCATTTTCGATAGCTGCCGGCCCACTAGGTGTGGCGAAGGTTTTTTTCGTCTCTTATCTTTATTATATTATAGATAAAATATTTTTAATTTATGCGCCACATCGAAAAATTCCTAGGTAAGCGCAATGAATAACATGTATAGGTATAACAAAAAGCCCATAGGCAAACACTGGCAACATAAAGGTATTCACACACATTTATTAAACATATACATTTTCCAGGAATTTTACCGAATTTATACATGATGTAAGTAAAAAAATTATTCGGATAATTTTTAAATAACGAAGTAGCTGCCGGGCCACTAGGTGTGGCGAAGGTTTTTTTCGTCTCTTATCTTTATTATATTATAGATAAAATATTTTTAATTTATGCGCCACATCGAAAAATTCCTAGGTATGCGCAATAAAAACATGTATAGGTATAACAAAAAGCCCATAGGCAAACACTGGCAACATAAAGGTATTTACATACATTTGTTAAACATACATTTTCTAGGAATTATACCGAGTTTATACATGATGTAAGTAAAATAAAATATTCGGATAATTTTTATATAAAGAAGATTTTTTAGTTATAATATATTGCATTCAGTTGAGTAAGAAAGGGGCCGAGGGGCGAAAGCGAAAATTCCCCTCTCCCTTAGCCAAAATTAGAAAAAAGCTAATTATTAAATAAATTAAATGGATTAAATTATTATAGTATAGTTGCTTTTAAGACACTTATAAACTTGGAAAGATGATATATATATATACTTTATTTTTTTAACTAAATTTTAGTTAAAAAACTTATACCCCCCCCCGGGCTGCATTCTAACAAGATTCGGGCAATTCGGGCTTTATGAGATTTTTCTTTGTGTTTATCAATTCGCTTAATTTATCATTTTTTCACCTCTTTAACTAATCGTTTAATATATACTTATCGTAATGTCTACAGTAAAATCTAAAATTGAATTAGCTTTTGAAAATCATGACAAAATTACTATTAAAAATCTTAAAGATCCTCATATCGGGCAGGGCAGGGATGATTCACGCATTGTAGGGCGAACACTTAGAAAGGTTTCTGCGGGCCCGGGTGGGCAATTTAGTAATAATATCGGACCGGAGCGTGTTCGGGCAGTTAAATTTAAACAAATCTCCCTCTGCACCAGTAACTATGCGATTATGTTATATAAAGTAATAACTTTGAAATATTTTTAATTGTTATAAATATTATAGATAATTTTTCAAGTTGTAACACGAGCATATATACACAAAAATATGCATTTCAAAATCCAATTAAGCACTGACTATAAAAATAAATATCATTTATGATTATCGACATGGGCGTGGTCAGAGGGTGGCAGGGAGGGGTGGCTCCCCCCCTCAAATTCAAATTTTTTTAACAACATTAAATAATTATAGCTAAAATGTCGCCCTTGCGAATATTATTATTGCCCCCCCTAATTCCAATCTAGGATGCCATATTATCTATCCTATCCCATAAATACAACCTTTTTTATATGTTTCTCCTCTAATTATAAACATTGATGTAGAGTATCTGCATAGCCAAGGGGGCGGAAGCGATACATTGCAAAAATTAAAAATAAAATTTGTACCTAAACTCGGATAAAAAACAACTAAAAGACATATAAATACCTTAGAACAGTGATTCTTAACCGGGGGGCCGCGGCTAGAGCCCTGCAAAATGAAATTTTTCTGCCCGAGCCCGGCCCGAGCCCGACGACTCAGTTTTTATTCTGCCCGAGCCCGACCCAAAGCCCGATCGGGTTGGGCTCGGGCCGGGCTCGGGCTTCGGGCGGCCTGGCTCTAGCCGCGGCCCCCTAAGGGGCCGTGAGAAGTTTGCCGGGGGGCCGCCAAATTATGCAAAAAATTTTAGAATATAGTAATAGTATTCAGAAAAGCTTTAAGCTATTTTGATGACAATAATTGGGTGGCTAAATTGTCATATCTAGCGGATATTTTTAAAATTCTAAATCAATTGAATATATCTATACAAGTACCTAAATCTTATATTTTTAATATGCATTTGAGGCTATGAAAATGAAATTACAAAGATGGATTCAAAGAATAGATTCAAATATATATGAAATGTTTCCATTCTATTCACAACAAATCTATGATTCAAAATTTCAATTCGAAAAAAGAGAATGTAAATTACTTAATTAAATGTCATATTTTAAAATCAATTGATAAATTAGAAAAATTTTTCCTTAATGATGAAGGTCACATTACAAAACTCTAGATTCAAGATCCATACAACAAGTATAAAAATACCAATTTATCATCAGATGATGAAGATTCATTATTAGAATTAATAAATGATTGTAATTTAAAGTCTTTGTTTAAAACTAAAAGTTTGCCGCAATTTTGGATACAAATTTGTGCATAATATCCTCCATTATTTTCAGCAGCAATGCAAAATTTGCTGCCTCCTTTCGCTAGTACATATTTGTCTGAAAAAGGCTTCTCAACTTTGGTGGATATAAAAACTAAAAAACGCAATCGATTGCGACTAGATTCCTGCATGAGGATAGCATTACAATCAATTGAACCAAGAATTAACAAGTTGATGATGTTCAGCAGCAGATATCTGATTAAATGTATTTCCGAACGCATATATTTTTTATTATAAATGAATGCTTTTCATGTTTAATAATGAAGTTTTTATGTTATTTAAATAGAAAATAAATTAATAAAGTTGTGTTTTATGTTTATTATATAATAAAATGAAACAATAATAGAAAATTAATATATTATAGATGATTTAACAAATATAAATAATTATGAAAAAAATGGGGGGGGGGGGCCGCAAAAAAATTATAAAATATTTGGGGGGCCGCGTGTATAAAAAGGTTAAGAACCACTGCCTTAGAAGCTTATATATAATTTTAATTTTTAAATTAAAGTTTCGGCAAAACGCTCTAACCAAAATTTTTTTTATTTGTAACAACACATGCGTCAATCATTGTGGTTTTTCAATTAAAAAAAATGTCAAGACATCGATGGACTGAATTGACAATATTAGCAATTCATCCTTAATGCTCCTAGTTAAGCTAAAATATTAAAAAGACAATAGCTGGGCAAATGAAAAATCAAGTGACTATTATAACGTTCCACATTCTATAGACTTAACAACTTTATTATTGATCATACTTGTATAAATTTTTCTGCCAGTACTTCCCTTTTGTTGATTCCTTATTAAAACTGTATTTTAAAAATGCTTTTAATATCACATTAAGCTCAGCTTTTATGAAATACTAGCTGTGCCCGGCCAAGCGTTGCTTTGGCTCAGTCCTTAAGTGGTTAATTAAGTATAAGCTATTAATAAGACTTATCTAAAATGGGGTCATATATGAAATAATTTATAATGTGAAAGGTCCGAATGATTTTATGAACCCACTATTTTTAGTATATATTTATATAATAAGACAAACCAAATGCAAATTCTGTTTTAGTCATCAAATCCGACTAAAATTAAATGTTTTTGAAAAAATTGCTTATTAATGCTGTTACTTATTATACAATAATACCATTATTTTATTTTTCTAGTTAGCTGATTTATTTGAAATACAATTTTCTTTAATATAAAATAATTAATTGAAGGATGGATAATTATTTTAAAATATGCTTCTATGATCGACCACGTGATAATAATGACAAAAACTGCATAATTTGAATTTTATTTATTTAATTTAAATAGTCTGTTAATGTCAGATATTTTTAAAACAAAAAGGTATTTTAGGAATCTCAAAAAGCTATTTTACCCCTGGCCTATCTGGGCATCTACGGCTAAATTTTCGCTCGAATCGTATCTAAAGTTTCAGAATTTAGCCCTTTTTTAAAACCAAAAGGCCGAGAAATGTCCGATATTTTTAAAACTAAAAGGAATTTTAGCAATCTGAAAAAGCTATTTTACACCTGGCCGCCCTGAGAACCTACGGGTAAAGTTTCGCGCGAATCGGGCCGGTAGTTTCAGAATTTATTCTCATTTAAATATCTCATTTAATAAAAATTAATGATAGATAAATAATGACATTTATATATAAATAGCATTTACTCAGAATCAACGTTGGACTATTTTATATTACATTTAAATTATATATACTTTCATCTTTCTCATTTAAAATATCTCATTTAATGATAATGAGAAAAATTCATCTTCTTCACCTATATATTTTCTCAAATAATCTATAATTTTATTTATTTCAGGTTAATTCATAAATTTTATGTTGTCACCGTTAAGAAAAGATGACGTTTAAGAAATTTAATTCATAAATTTTATGTTGTCTTGTCACCGTTAAGAAAAGACGACGTTTAAGAAATTTAATTCATAAATTTTATATTGTCACCGTTAAGAAAAGATGACGTTTAAGAAATTTAATTCATAAATTTTATGTTGTCACCGTTAAGAAAAGATGACGTTTAAGAAATTTAATTCATAAATTTTATGTTGTCACCGTTAAGAAAAGATTACGTTTTACAAACTACTATAAGTGATACACTTTTACTACAGAACTGTTTGTATATTCAAATTTTCAACGAACGCGAGGAGGTGCGTTTGATTGACATTTTATTGAACGTCAAAACGCATAAAACCCAATATCTCGAAAACTAAAAGGAATTTTAGGATTCTGAAAAAGCTATTTTACCCCTGGCCGCCCTGGGAACCTAGGGGTAAATTTTCGCGGGAATCGGACCGGTAGTTTCAGAATTTAGCTTTTACATATATACATATATACACTTTACTTTATATATATAGATACCAACTACATAATTTTAAGTTATGGACGACAATTAATTTTAAATTTTGCAGAGTTCTTTTAGAACCCGCTGAAGAGATTCAAAAAGGGACCCCCTATTTATTCTGTCTGGCTATTTACAACTTAATCAATGAAATTAGCTAATTTTGTAAACTGACTACTAAATGTCTGGTATTTAGATGACGCCACTCTTGTCGGCACTCCCGATAACCTTGCCTAAGCACTAGATTTGATCCATGCCTTTTATCCTAGTTTAAACTTATCCTTAAACGCCTCAAAAAATGCGATTTATACTGACTTGAATAATATTCGTCCATCCTTAACTGCAATCAAATTAAAAAGTAAGATTAATGTTTTAGGCGCACCAATCGGGAGACTGAATGCCTACAAAGTTTTTTAACAAAAACCTTCCCGGTCTTAAATTAAAATTCGAAATTTTTAAATCTATGTCCGCTCATCATTCCTTCTATACTATTAGAGATTTATTACAACATAAGCAAAATTTTATTTTGTTTCCTTTCCACAAATTTTTATTTAAAGAAGTTTTATAGAATTATGAAAGCTTTTTTAAATCTCTACTAGAATCGATTTTAAATATATCTGTTAATACAAATACTTGACTTCAAGCCCACCTTCCAATAAAATTCAGGGGCGAGCATTCGCTCACCAACTGCGATTTCCAGCCGCTTTAATATAATCCTCCCTATCATCGTTTGAACAAGGCATCAACGATCCCATACTCACTCAATCCCTTGATAATCAAGCCTTAGCTCCATGAAATGAGAACGCCTACTTAGGGGCTCCTACACCACAATCATGTGCACAAAAAGATTTGGATGCAAGTTTTGGGACCCGATCCGTTGTTTACGTTCTTTCGACATGCGACGCCAAACAGGATTGCAACCTTAGAACATTGGCTCTTGACAAACCGGGTCATGAATGTCTAGAAGGTTACCCTAGCAAATTTTTTAGAGTGCTCTTAGAGAACCCCACACTGTCCTCCAATAGTGCCTTTCGCTTATGCGGTAAATATACGTCACCCTACCCCTGCCGGCTTTGTTATTCACTTGTAGATGTGGAAGCGCGTCACCCTTCGCATTGTAAATTTAATAAAAGCCGGTATAGTAGTTAGGAACCAAAAATTTACACCATGTTACAACCTGCCTTCAAACGGGCTAAAGTTCTCTCCACCTTTGAACCGTAATATCCCACTCTTGAAGGGGGATGCGTCCTGACGGTACGTCACTAGTCCCATGAGGCAAGGCCCTTTATGAAAATTAGACTACTCTCGTATTCATCTTTTTAGACCCTCTAACGATACTCACATCCCCTAGATTCGGCAGAGCACCGTAAATGCTTAAAATATTCAGCTTCATTAGGATACTCCATTTTTATTCCCATCGTTTCGTCATGCTCAGGGACGTTCGGGAATTTTTAAATATTTTTAAAAAACTAAATGAACGCTAGCCCTCCCTTCTAATTATTTTTTACTCAGCAATCAATCGCCATTGCCTTCACTAAAAGTAATTTATATTCCCTTATGATATCAATGCCCCCTTCTTATAGAAGACGAATAAATATATTATGCCTTTTAATCACTTTACTATTTTAGTTCTTATTCTTTATTGATCTCATAAACAGTCACCATTTTTTTATAATAAACCATTTAACAGTCAAAAATAAAAATTGCTATGCAATTATAGGGCTCGTTTTTTGTTGTCCGTCCGTCCGTTGTCCGTCCATCCGTTACCCTCCAATGTATTTTATCGATTTTTTAAATTAATGCACAAGCGGTGCCCCACCCCTCGTCTCTATCTCCCTCGCTGTGTTAGAAGCGTAGTAAGTAGTAAGTAATACATACGCGTGTCTCCCCACATCATATCTCTCTCGTTATCGATTTATTGGGTTGAAAATTTTAAAATGCTTTCGGGCGGGGTTGAGCGACTAAGGCTTTAGGGAAAGGGAAATTGCGCTGTATATTATCAAAACGTTTGTAAGGTAACATTTCCCTTGAGAACGTAAAAAATAAGAAATCTGGCATTTTTAAGATAATTAACAAAAGTTCTTACTTTTTTCACAATTTGACCTTTATTATTACATCACAAAACTATAAGCGTAAGAGAATATTTTACTTTTTCCTCCGAAAATAAATGTTGGATTACTTAGTTTTATACGGATGAGCCTTATTCGCGTCGTTTTTTTTTGTATAGTTAAGTAATTTAGGACTAAGCACACAATTATTGCTTCAGCCCTGTTTTATAAAGGTCGTTGAGAGGTTTTTTTGAATAAGTGTGTTTATTAAAATTACGGTATAATAGATTATTTTAAATTTTTGCTGGAAGAAATTGATTGAATAATGAATTATTAACTTTGCTTGACAAAAATTTATGATTACTTCTTACAAAAAGTATAATATAACTTTAAAAGAAATGGCTTTAAATATTTTAAAAGTAACTTTATCCATTTTCACACGGGTTGTTATTTCAAAATAAACGAAATAAGTTGGAGCAAATGAGCGTAGATGTTAAGCGAATCACTACTTAATTACCCTATGCCCTTCCCTACAAGGGCCTATTCCTCTACTGATATAAGTCCCTCTGTGCTTCTACGAAAGCCTACTCTACTGATGTGGGTTCGAATCCCGGCGAGGGCAAAATTTTTATTTTTTTTTAAATTATATTAATATATTGTTCTTGTTAATACCCTTGATAATACGACTTTTTAACCGTGTCCTGGCTACTGACTAATGGGAAAAATGACCATTAGCCAAATTGCGATTCGAAATTTTTTTTTTCGTTTTTGAATTGGTTAACATTGATAATTACCCTGTGCCCTCTTCTACAGAAGCCTATGCCTCCTGATATGGACCCCTGTGCCCCTACAAAAGCCTATGCCTCTACTGATGTGGGTTCGAATCCCGGAGAGGGCAGAATTTTTATTTTTTTTAAAAATTAAATTAATATATAGTTCTTGTTAATACCATTGATAATATGACTTTTTGGCCGTCCGCTGGCTGCTGACCAATGGAAAAAAATTACCATTGGCCAAAGTGTGAATCGAATTTTTTTTTCTCGTTTTTTTTGACTCATATGTATTATAGACCGTCTCTTGATACTGACCAATGGAAAAAAATGACCATTGGCCAAATTGTGATTTGAAATTTTTTTTCGTTTTTTTTTTGACTCGTATGTATTTATAGACCGTCTCTTGGTACTGACCAATAAAAAAAATGACCATTGGCCAAATTGTTTTAAAGTAAAGGCTAAAATTTCCAAATGCTCCTCCCAAAATCATTATAAAATAATGAACCAAATTTTTGAATATTTGATGATCAAAAAACGCCTATTGCTGGAGTGTTTTAAATCAGTGGTTCTAACCTTTTTATACACGCGGCCCCCCCAAATATTTTATAATTTTTTTGCGGCCCCCCATTTTTTCAAAATAATTTATATTTGTTAAATTATCTATAATATATTGATTTTCTATGATTGTTTCATTTTATTATATAATAAACATAAAACACAACTTTATTATTTCATTATCTATATAAATAACGTAAAAAACTTCTACCATTCAAAAAATTATTTTCATTATAAATAAGTTACACAACTTTTTTTAATACCAGCAGGGTGTGAGTGGTTATAGCTAACGGCTTGTAAACAGGATGCAACGAGCTCGAATCCCGGAGAGAGCAAAATTTTTATTTTTTTTCAAATTAAATTCTTATATTGTTCTTGATAATACCGTTGATAATATGACTTTTTGACCGTGTTCTGGCTACTGATCAATGAAATGACCAATGGCCAAAATCTGATTCGAAATTTTTTTTTCGTTTTTGAATTGGTTAACGTTGATAATTACCTTGTGCCCTCCCCTACAGAAGCCTATGCCTCTACTGATATCTCCTTCCCACCTTTCTCGCCCATAAATTGCATAGCAAATATGCTACGTTTATAGGGAGTATAGATGAATTTCGCTCCCCCTTCCCTTCCCCCCTCCCCCTTCCCACTAGGGCCGAAGGCCCGAGTTTTAATTTGATATTATTTATTATAATTTATAGGTTAATATGGACAAACATATTATTATATCGTCGTCATCTTCACATTCTGAATATTCAAAATCAGCAGATGAGTTGCCATTGTCATTACCAAAATGTAATAAATATTTTTCACTCATTTCATATAAAGGACCGAATTCAATAATTACTAAATGTAAAATGTGTCCATAAAGTATCATAATTTCTAAATCATTAAGTTCAAATTTAAAACGACACCTGATTGTAATATTATTATATATATGTAAGTTAGTGTTGTAAAAAACCAAGGTTTAAGATTGGTCGCCTGCAAGGGTTAGCGTTTTTTCCCCCCAAACTCTTTCAGTGCTGGGTGAATTATTTTTGGGCTTTTGTAAAAAACACCCAAATCGCGTTGGGTGAAATTTTTTGGTCGACCTGGGCGTTTTTGTTAAAAAACACCCATAGGGCGTGGGTGAATTATTTTGGTCGACGTTTGGCGTTTCGCGTTTTTATAAAAAAAACACCATTAGCGTTTAGGTGAATTGTTTTGGTAACCTTTTGATTTGGTTTTGGTCGTTTTGGGTTGTGTGTGGAAGTATGTGAAGTTTTTATAATTTTTTTATTTAATAGTAATTTATTTTGGTAATGAACTTTTGATTGATGGGAAATATGATATGACGTCACTAAGTGGAAATATCATACCTGCTAGTTATAGCGAATCTATAATTTGTTCCAATTGGTATGCTATGAATCATCTATGCATATTATTAAAGGTGTATTATAAAATTTTTTTCTACCTTTCTACGGTGAAACAGGTGACAAATGTCAAAATTTTCAATATCTATTGAAAGAATATTTTTTTTGAAATTGGTTTATTATATGACTAAAACAAGTTTTAAACTTGAAAAAAAATATTTTTTCACCTTTTTAAGGTGACACAGGTGACAAGTGTCAAAATTTTCAATATCTATTAAAATAATTTTTTTAAGCTGTTTTACCTTATAAGGTGAAAAAATATTTTTTTCAAGTTTAAAACTTGTTTTAGTCATATAATAAACCAATTTTCAAAAAAATATTATCATTAGATATTGAAGATTTTGACATTTGTCACCTTAAAAAGGTGAAAAAATATTTTTTTCAAGTTTAAAACTTGTTTTAGTCATATAATAAACCAATTTTCAAAAAAAATATTCATTTCAATAGATATTAAAGATTTTGACATTTGTCACCTGTGTCACCTTAAAAAGGTGAAAACAAGTTTTAAACTTGTTTTAGTCATATAATAAACCAATTTTCAAAAAAAAAAATATTCATTTCAATTGGAGATTTTGACATTGTCACCTGTGTCACCTTAAAAAGGTGAAAAATATTTTTTCTAGTTTAAAACTTGTTTTAGTTGTCACCTGTTTCACCTGTTTATTTTTCACATTGCACGGGCTGGGTGTGCAGTGCGCGTCGTTTGTGGAGGACGCCCTAGCCTTTTCTTGCAAAATCTTTTTTGAAACTATCATAATTTTGGAGTTGGTTTTTATAGCCGGTTTCCGACCTGACGCCAACCCTCCACTTTTTGCACACGGCCTTGGGACCGTCGTAGGTAGTGTTTATTTAATGTAACTATTACTTTTTATTATAGGAATGTCAAGGTCTTATTTTGTAAACTTTTCATATTTAATTGGTAATGAAATGATAATTTTTAAGTATTTTGTATTTAAGATACTATAATTTAACAAAAGATACAAGTATTCTTTATATTTTGAAAAAGATATTAATATTTGTATATCTATTATTTATATACTTATATTAGTGTAGTAAAAACGGTTGGCTGGTTTTTCCCAGCGTGTTGTGGCATAAATCAAAAAAGTCGGAGGATTAATAAAAGTGTAGAGATGCAAAGAGGGCCGCAAAAAAAGCCGTAGAAAAAGCGAGGAATGCCGCGTACACCGAGATGGCAAACAAACTGGATCATAAAGGGGGCGATAGGCTTAGGTACAAATTGGCCAAGATAAGGGAGAAGAAAAGTCGCGATGTCGGAGTTCTTAATAGCAAAAACGGGAAGGGTCAAACCTTATTCAAGCCGAAAGCAGTGATGGAAAGGTGGAAAGGATATTTTAAGAAACTTATGAATTGCAAATGACAAGGATTCCCTTCCCAAAATTGAGCCAAATATATATGGTCGAACTCTTTCGTGAGGATGAAGTTAGGACACAAATGAACAAGATGCAAAAAGGGAAAGCAAATGGCCCAGATGGAATACCTATGGAAGCATTGCTTGGATGTCGTTAAGAAGGAGTCACCACCATGACGAACCTTCTTAACAAGATATTGGTAGTAGCGAATTCCTGATCAATGGAGAGCAAGCACGATTATACCCTTATTTAAAGGCAAAGGAGACCCTCAGGACTGTGGCAATTACAGAGGTATCAAGCTAACTTGCCAGCTGAAAAACGAGGTGGATATATCGGCTAATCAATTATTTGTGGCCGGTAAATCTACAATCGACCCAATCTTCGCACTAAGACAAATGATGGATAAGTATGGTGAAAAGAGGAAAGACCTACATATGGTTTTTATCGACTTAAGAAAGCTTATGACACGATCCCCCGCGATTTAATATGGTGGTGCCTGAGGAAACAAAATATCCCTGATGCATATATACGGCTTATGAAAAATATTTATGAAGCCTCAAACTCCTGCGTTAGGACGACAGTTGGAGACTCTAAACCTTCTCGAGTTAATATTGGATTACATCAAGGCTCTGCTTTAAGTCCCTTTTTATTTAATATATTTAATGAGATTTCGCCTGCTGAACATCATCAATCAATTTGTTAATTCTTGGTTCAATTGATTGTAATGCTATCCTCATGCAGGAGTCTTGCAATCGATTGCGGTTTTGAGTTTTTATATCCACCATAGTGCCTTTTTCACACAAATACGTACTAGCAAAAGGCAGCAAATTTTGCATTGCAGCTGAAAATAATGGAGAATATTCTGCACGAATTTGTATCCAAAATTGCGGCAAACTTTTAGTTTTAAACAAAAATTTTAAATTACAATCATTTATTAATTCTAATAATGAATCTTCATCATCTGATGATAAATTAGTATTTTTTATAATTGTTGTATGGATCTTGAATCCAGAGTTTTGTAATGTGACCTTCATCATTAGGGAAATATTTTTCAAATTTATCAATTAATTTTAAAATATGACATTTTAAGTAATTTACATTTTCTTTCTCAAATTGAAATTTTGAATCAGAGATTTGTTGTGAATAGAATGGACACATTTCATATATATCTAAATCTATTTTTTGAATCCATCTTTGTAATTTCATTTTCATAGCCTCAATTTTGTTATGCATATTAAAAATATCAGATTTAGGTCCTTGCATAGATATATACAATTGATTTAGAATTGTAAAAATATCCGCTAGATATGACAATTTAGCGACCCAATTATTGACATCAAAATAGCTTGATAGGCTGTAGTTTTTATCATCTAAAAAAAGTTTGACTTCTAGTCTAATTCAAATAAACGAGTTAAGATTTTTCCTCGTGATAGCCATCTCACTTCTGTGTGGAATAAAATTTGGCGGCCCCCCGGCAAACTTCTCACGGCCCCTTAGAGGGGCGCGGCCCCCGGTTAAGAATCACTGATCTAAAGTACCCAAAAGTAGAAAGGTTTATATACCTCGGCTTGATGCTACATCAAGAGGGAGGTTGCGCAACGGAAGTCAATGCCCGGATCCAAAAAGAATGGCTTAAATGGCGTAGTATATCCGGTGTAATGTGCGACAAGAAAATGCCAATATGGTTGAAGAGCAAAGTTTACAAATCCATCTTAAGACCGGTGTTATTCTATGGAAGTGAAACATGGGCATTAAATACCATGGAAGGAAATCTATTACAAGCAACAGAGATGAGAACGATATGGTGGAGCTTGGGGTATACGAAGCTCGACCATATGACGAATGACTTTCTCATGACAAAAATGGGTATTCAACCTATCGGACATGATTAACGAAAATCGGTTAAGGTGGTATGGGCATATACTAGGAAGGGACACGGATGACGTAAATAGAAAAGTACTGGGCATGGAGGTACCGGGGAAGAGAGGAAGAGGACGCCCCCGTGTCACGTGGAAAGGGCAAATCGATAAAGTTATGGAAACTTAAAAGATTAGTCAAGACATGGCACTCACCCGGTCAAGATGGAAAAACTTATCAAAACAAACCCCACAAATGTGGGACCAAAATAACTGATAAAGAAGAAGAAGTTACATTAGTTAATAAAATATTCATTGATTAGTTATTGATAATGAAAGAACTGTCGATTTCGAGATTTCGTTTTTTTGAGAGGAAGTAGAGGGCGGATTGGAGGATGATGTCTTATCGCAATTTTTTGAAGCGAAGGTAAAGCCCTGCACGGGTGACCCGAAGTCGGGTCGGGTTCGGGTTGAAAATTTTAAAACGCTTTCGGGTCGGGTTCGGGTTAAAAATTTTAAAATGCTTTCGGGTCAGGTTCGGGTTGAAAATTTTAAGCTCGGGTCGGGTCCGAGTCGGGTTGAAGGTTATGAATCTTATATAGCATAATAGACATATTGTTTAAATTTAATGCCATTATCTATATATATAAAGTAAAGTCTATGTATGTGTGTGTGTATGTATGTGGATAAGGGCTAAATTCTAAAACTACCAAAGAAGATGAAGAAGAACCCGATTCGCGCAAAAATTTAGCCATAGATGGCAAGGGGTAAAATAGCTTTTTCAGAATCTTAAAATTCCTTTTAGTTTTAAAAATATCGGACATTTCCCGGCCAGTTTCATTTATAGCATCATATACAATAATGACATCAGGAAATTTAGAAAATAAGTAGAAAGATGTATTATTTATTTATAGGATTAATTTAATATGATTAAAAATAAATATTAGGCTTATACATTTTATATATTAATTGCTATGCAATTTATGGGCTCACTTTCCAATTTGTTTTGTCACGCTATTCGGCGTGCGCACCGAACGTGGATGTCACGCTGTTCGTGTCACGCACCGAACGTGGATGTCACGCACCGTTTTGTTTACTTTTAATTTTTGTTAATTTAACCAGTTTTTGGGTTCGAATCCCGGGTTTTTTTTGACTATTATGATTGTTCCTGTTACTACCATTGATAATAAGACTTTTTGGCCGTCCGCTGGCTGCTGACCACTGGAAAAAAATGACCATTTGGCTAAAATGTGAATCCAAGTTTATTTTTCCGTTTTTTTTGCCTCTTATGATTGTTCCTGTTACTACCATTGATAATATTCCTTTTTGGCCGTCCGTTGGCTGCTGACCAATGAAAAAAACGTGGATGTCTTGCACCGAATGTCTTTTTTGTTTACTTTTAATTTTTGTTAATTTAACCAGTTTTTGGGTTCGAATCCCGGGTTTTTTTTTGACTATTATGTTTGTTCCTGTTACTACCATTGATAATAAGACTTTTTGGCCGTCCGCTGGCTGCTGACCACTGGAAAAAAATGACCATTTGGCCAAAATGTGAATCCAAGTTTATTTTTTCGCTTTTTTCCGCCTATTATGATTGTTCATGTTACTACGATTGATAATCTGACTTTTTGGCCGTCCTCTGGCTACTGACCACTGGAAAAAATGGTCAGTGTCCGAAAGTGTGAAGCGAAATTTTTTTTCCCGTTTTTTTGACTCTTATGATTGTTCCTGTTACTACCATTGATAATATGACTTTTTGGCCGTCCGCTGGCTACTGACCATTGGAAAAAAATGACCAGTGTCCGAAAGTGTGAAGCGAAATTTTTTTCCCGTTTTTTTTGACTCTTATGATTGTTCCTGTTACTACCATTGATAATATGACTTTTTGGCCGTCCGCTGGCTACTGACCATTGAAAAAAATGACCATTGGCCAAAGTATGAAGTAAAATTTTTTTCCTCTTTTTTTTGGCTAACATTGACTTATAGAGTATCTGTTGGTAGTGACCAATGAAAAAAATGACCATTTGGCCAAAATGTGAATCGAAAATTTTTTTTCGTTTTTTTTGACTTTTATGATTGTTTCTGTTAATACCATTAATAATATGACTTTTTGGCCGTCCGCTGGCTACTAACCATTGGAAAAAAATGCCCATTGGCCAAAGTATGAAGTGAAATTTTTTTCCTCGTTTTTTTGGCTAACATTGACTTATAGAGTATCTGTTGGTAGTGACCAATGAAAAAAATGACCATTTGGCCAAAATGTGAATCGAAATTTTTTTTAGTTTTTTTTGACTCTTATGTATTAATAGATTGTCTTTTGGTACTGACCAATGGAACAATTTAGCACATGTAAATTTTTTGATATATCTTTATGATACCTGTGACAGTTTTAGATGCGCGGTCGTAACAGGCAATAGCGGAGCTATTGCATGTCGCTGATAGTTTCGCCGTAAGGATTTTTTTAATTTTTATTATTATTTCCCATTAATTTCTATGTAAAAATTTTTAATAATTTCTATGCAATTTTTTATTATAAGCTACAATAGGAATTATCCCAATTTAATAACATTTTACCTTAACCAAAAGTAAGTTTTTAAATTTTATCATTTTTAGATGCGCGTTTGTAACAGGCAATAGCGGAGCCATTGCATATCGCTGGTAATTGTGCCATTTTTAGATGCGCAGACGTAATAGGACGCCTAAATTAATTACTATTTTTAACAAAGTTTTCCATTATTACTAACCAAAATTTATAGAGATGGACCTTTTGCATATCATTTTAAGAAAGATGTAAAATAATAAAAATTAGGTTTCCTCATTTTAAAAAGGAACTTATTAGTTCCTTTTTAAACTAGTTCCTTTAACAGCTCTAGCTAAACCAATATTAAATGGCTTTTAAATAATTTGTTACCAAAACAATCAAAGTATCGAATAGTGAGAGCTAATGTATATGAGAATTATTTTAGTTACATTTCTTTACCGTTACTAAATAAAAATTACCTCTGAATTACGTAGCGAGTTTTTTATTTTTATATTGATTATACGTTAAACCCCTACCCCTCTCTATCTTACCCTTCCACCGCTGAGTTGGTATTATTAGGGGGCGGGAGTGGAGGAGATCATCCCTCAACCCCTTTTTATTATTATTGATTTTTATATGCTTTTGGCAAATTAACGGAGGGAAAGGGGGGATAGTGTGCGCGTTTAGTTTTAACGGAGGGAAAGGGGGGGATAGCTTTGTATTTTAATGTATTCAATCTTCTCGGAACTTTTGGTAATAATCCAGCCTCCTTATGCTGACCCCACTTCTTATGTATATACCTTATCTAATCTCTGTTATTTAACGCCTCTTTTATCATTTAATAAACATTAATCTCTCCTTCAATAATTTAATCTTTCATTTAATAAACATTAATCTCTCCTTTTTAAATACATTTTTAATATATTCCAAATGTCTTTGTATAATGTTATGTTTTCCATATGAACCTATTATAAATGACGTCTAACTCTATAATTCAGTACACTTTTAAAAAACATTTTATCGTAAAAATATGTTTATCAAAAATGAAATTTAATTGATCAGACAGGGACATGGACGTAGCCAGGTTTTGGTTTGGGGGGGAGGCGAAACGTTTAAAATTTCAATCAGGGGGGGGGCCAAACCTACAATTTTTAATTTTTACGGGTTTTTTCATTGAAAAATTTTATTTTCGTCATTTAGGGGGGTTTTCTTATTTGAACTAAAGGTCGACCAAGCAAAACCCAGGCAAAACTAGTCCCCCCCCCACTAAATGACAAAAAATTTCAATAAAGCTTCCTCCAAGAGTTACATTTTAGCCCCTTCACCCTCCTAACCTAAAATGTTTAACCTAATTTCATTTATTAAAAAATAAAAAATAAAGATGATATTTATATACTTTATCCAGCCGACATTTATACACTTAACTCATTTATATTTTCCCGCTTCGTCAAATTGTAAATCAAAATAAAATTTTACGTTTTTTTGGCTAACATTGATACCTACCTATGCCCGTCAGTCCAATTCTTTTGCCTTTAATACCCCCCTATAGGCATTCTCGCCCCTTCTCACCTTTCTCGCCCATAAATTGCATAGCAAATAAGCTACATTTATACGTAGAATAGATGAGTCGTCCCCTCTTCCCTTCCCCCCCCCCTTCCCATCTCCCCCTTCTCCGGGGGTCTGGGGGCGGAGCCCCCAGGAGATGGGGGTTTGGGGGCGTAGCCCCCAACGGGGGTTTGGGGGCAGAGCCCCCAACGGGGGACTGGGGGCGGAGCCCCCAGCAGGGGGTTTGGGGGCGAAGCCCCCAAGGGGGTCTGGGGGCGAAGCCCCCAGTTACGCCCGAAGGGCGTATTGAAATAAGGCACGAATTTTATCACGTCATGGATTTTATGCACCCACTATTTTTAGTATATATATAATAAGACAAACCAATTTACTTATGATAATTTGTCAGACTTATTTATTTCTTATTTATATTGTAAAATTCTATGTGATAATTTTAAGGGCAAGAATTAAAGAAATTATGTTGTGTTGTTACTTAAGTAAGCATCATTATTTTTAGTAGTGTTCTAAATGTATATCGTTATTTACTTTAACGTTTTTTGTTTCCTTTCACCATAATGAGAAGTAGAAACACGCTTATATCGAATCGACCTTCATTTCTTACTGACATTCCATCTCATCTACATGTTAATGCCATTTTGTGGAAGCTTTGACATGTAATACAATGGTACGAGACCCATTTGAATATAAACATCTCTATGATAGCTTAGTTTTTATCCGAAATATGGATCCCACATCGCCCTCATACGTGTGACATTTGTATCTTTTTATATAATACGTTCGTATAATGTACATTGTTATTACATAACTTATGCAAGGTCGTGTTCCCAAATAAATTACATGCTTCTATGGCCATGTGATAATAATGGCAGCTCATTAATTTTGATGCCAATTTTATTAGTTGAGTTTTAAATTTTTTTTGGTAGTTTTAAATTTTCTTATTTAAATTTTTTAATTATCTTCGAAAAATTTTATAGGTCACTAGCGTAGGCCACGTTTTACCTCCTCGCCTTCCCATCCTTGACTATCCGAAATATGGATCCCACATCGCCCCCATACGTGTGACATTTGTATCTTTTTTTATAATACGTTTTTAGAATGTACATTGGTATTACATAACTTATGCAAGGTCGTTGGCTTAAATCTAGAAAATCCAAGTTTGAAATAAATCCATTTTCACTCGCTACAATTTATTCAGCTAATAATATTTTTAAGATTTTTATAGTATGTACAGATGGCGCTAAAGCTAAAATTTATCCACCGTATTTCTGTCTTAATTTTTCGATATATAACAAAGTGATGCGAATGATAAAATAGGTATTATTTAAGAGTGGTTAAGAAAATATAACCGGTAGACCAACAACCCCTTAGGAAACAATAAATAAAAAGTTTTCTCTTCCCTGCATTCCCCGACAAACTCCTTACCTGCAATTAGTTATTTACGTTTACTTTCCATCTATTGTAAAAATAACACCACAATTAAGATAAAATTTCTGCAAAAAATATCCCCACTCACTTATAAGTAAGTTAGTTAATTTGCCAGACATAATGTATATGGCAAAACAACGTTTACCGGGCTTAACTATTTATTTATATTTTGTATTTAGCGTGTTAATTCTTCCTACATTAAGTTCGTGAATTATTTCCCATAGGACAATTATATTTTAATCGCTCATTATATGATCGAGGCATAACGATTATGCACATCACTTATAGTATTTTCTCGAAATAATGTATATGGCAAAACAACGTTTGCCGGGTCAGTAGTTTTTATATATAAGATGTAATTACAATTGACAATAGAAATCAGGAGGAAGTAGATGGAAATTGGACTTGAATATTATATTATTTTCAAAATTATTATTTAATAAAGAAGAACTTATAAAATAGGGTTGGCAGGTGCATTCATCAAAAATGTTTATATGGGAATTTTGCAAATTATACACGATATATACTGTATTAAAACTAATATTTAACTGCAAAGTTATTTAGAAATAGGAGGTAATTTTTTGGAAAATAAAATGGGACCTTAAACTTGAATATCATAGTTTACTTATAATTATAATGATTTTTGAAATGATTATGTGTAATTAATAACCAAATAATAAACCTGATGTTCTTATTCCACTAATGCCACTTTTCTTGTTGTTTTACAACGTTCCAATACGTTCAGGTTATCAATTTTATAAATTCTAATAAAGTTTACAGTCGTGGTTTATAACGTCATAGTAAACAAGCAATAAACTCCATGGGCGTAGGCAGGGGTGGGAGGGAAACTTGTGCTTTGCCCCCCCTAAACTTAAACAACTTTCGCCCCCCCCCCCATCCAAAACCTGGCTACGCCCATGATAAACTCTATGGGCAATAATTGATGATTATCAATGGACTATAACGTTTTTGCATTGAATTTTTTTTTTTAGTTATTTGGAGGGTGGGGGGAGGCGAGCTACCCTTATGAAGTCAAATATAGGTTAACTTATAAATTTCTATGTATTGATATTTGACACAGTGAATTTGATATAAACGTTATAATTCGCAAAAACTTAAAAATTTATAATCATAACTTTAGGCTTATTAATAATCTTATTTTCATATTGCACTTTCTATGTTCTACAGAAGACATTCAAAAAGGTGGGCTTTTCTTCCCAATTGGAGCCTAATGGTCATTGCCTTAGCGACAAGAAGAGACCTGATGGACAGACCCTCATCCCATGGGCAAAAGGGCTATGCCTAGCTTGGGACTACACTTGTCCGGATGCCTTTGTTCCCTCAAATCAAAACAAAGATCCCCTTGTTGATTCTGAAAGATTAAAGTCCGCTAAACACGCAGAACTTAATTCCTCACTGCTTTTCTCCCCTATAGTGACCACTACCCTTACAACAATAGGTCCTAAAACCCAAGCCCTTCTGAAAGAATTGGGACGCCGTATAGCTGCCAATACGCTTGACAATAGGGAAACTTTTTTCATTAAACAGAAAATCGGAATCATTATTTGTCATTTCAACGCTATCGCAATTTTCGAATGTTTACCTCGCATATGATTTTTATAGTTGTTTATAGTTTCATTTAATAAAAATATAATAATTGCAAAAAAAATTAATATTGGTTCATATCTTTATATTGTTAATGACATGTCGCATTCAAACTTTATCAGGTTTGTGTATTAAAGTCTTTGAAAATAAAATAGTAATGCCATTTTTAATTTTTTATCACTTATTTAATAATTTTATAACATCAAGAGATATTTCTATTTAGTATAACATTTTTTTTAAAAGCCGAGACATGTCAAGAAATCTCGTCGAGACGAGACCAAATTTTTTAGACTGAGACAAAATTCTCATAATCGCACCCGAGACGAGATTTTGATTTCGAGACAGAGACGAGATCGAAACACTAAAATCAATCAAACTCGGCTCATAAAATCATTATAATAATTATTGTGATGAACTATTAGTTCATTTATATTGTAAAGTTCAAGTTAAAGTTCAGAATATTTAAAAAGGAACTAGTTCAAGTTCATAGTTCAGCTTTAAAAAAACGAACTAGTCCAAGTTCATAGTTGAATAGAAAAGTAACTAGTTCAGTTCAAGTTCAGAAAAAAGGGAACTAGTTGAAATAACTAGTTTAAAATTAACTAGTTCTTAGCAGCTCTACTCAAAATAGAGTATATAATGCATAATGATAACTTAGTTTTTTGTATAATAATATTTAAAAAGCTAAATTTTTGTAATAATAAACTGCTATAAAACATTTATGAATGCTTTATTTAATGAGGTTATTATTAATATGAAAATAGTGTACGTAAAAAAACAATTATAACGTTGTAGGAGTATTATCTGACTCCCTGCTTGACCCTGCCCCCTCCCCCCCCCCCCCGCATAGGCATTCTCGCCCCTTCCCACCTATCTCGCCCATAAATTGCATAGCAAATGTGCTACGTTTATCCGTATTATAGATGAGTTTTGTAAAAACAATACCCCAAAATTAGGCACATGTACCAAAACGAAAAAACAAACTCCAAGTCGGACCCTCGGCGGGGTGTTGAGGGCGCAGGCCCGAACGCCCATGTCTATATATATATCAGCTTTTAAGGTATTTATAAGTGTCTCCGTTTTTTATTCGTGTATAAATACTTTTAATTAATATAATATTTAATTTATATTTATTATTTTTGATTTTTGCTAAGCTTGGATACGCCTCTAATCTACATAGTTGTTTATAACTATAGGTGACACGTTTTCTTTTACATAATTGGACAAATTTAGGATATCTAGAGATTATTAATCAGGCGGCTTTAAAACATTTTATAAATAGGATAGGATAAATAACCATAATAATATTTATTCTCATAGTCAATGGTTAATAATTTTGGATATGCATATGTTTTTACATATGCTCAGCAGTGGCGTAGCTAGCCTTTTTGCCTTGGGGGGCCGAGCTTTGATTTCACACAAGTGGGAAGGGGTCAAACCATGGGCGTGGCCAGAAGGACTGGTGGCCGCCCCCCCCCCTTAATGAAAAAAATAATCAATACAAAAACCCTTAAAAATTTTAAAAAAATGTCTTAACCCCCCCCCCCCCCCCCGATTGAACTTAAAACGTTTTCGCCCCCCCCCCCCCTTAATATAAACCCTGGGTATGCCATGGGTCAAACGCAATTGAAAATTTTTTCCATCATTAACGTTGGTCAAGCCTAAAACTCCGCTATATCAAGATAACATAAAAAATTTCACAGAGTATAGTAAGTTAGTGTGTAAATGAATTGTAAGAGCACAAAGTGGAACAAGAAAACTTTGATATTACAAAAAATAATACAAATAGTAAAAAAACTCGATTTACGACGGGTGGTTCAATTAAATAATTATAACTATAATTAACTTGCCATCTAGGAACAATTTAAATTAGAGATTAGTTTGAATAAATTGTCCCTATCTCTTTTAGAATGTGACTCTAGAAAATTAACTATGGCATACTGATGAGCTCCAATAAGAACGTTATACGTCTGTTTTTATTTCAAGTCACATTCTAAAAGAGATAGGGATAATATAGTCAAACTAGTCTCTAATTTAAATTGTTCCTGGATGGCATGTTTTAGTAATAATTATTTAATTGACGGTTACCACCCTTCGTAAATCGGGCTTTCTTTACATAAACCATAAACCCGAACCGGAATCGTATTTAAATCCTTATTTCAACAATATATTAAAGTAATTAAGCTATACAGCAAAGTTTTTATACCAATCTTGAATTGCCACAAGCCTAATGAAATCTTAGCCATATATATAACAAATCCTAATTTTACATATGCGATATTGGCAGCATTTTTCGGCAGCATTTATATCGGGAAAACAATGACAACATTTAAAAGCCTTTTTAAAGTATTATTCCTGATGATATTATAAATTTTTTGGTGTAAACCCCCTTTACACCACCAAAAATTTAAAATGAACTAATAAATTTAAATGATCCTTAAAAATATTCTGTTAAAATTAAATGAATCAAAATTTTATATATTAATTTTAGATGAAATTAGAGATGTGAGATGCACAGAACAACTTAGTGTTTGTGTACATTTTGTTGAATCCAATGACACACATAAAGAATATTTTTGGATTTTTATCCCTTGAAAGTTTTGATGCATTGACAATTGTCAATATTCTGAAATATTTATTAATATAAATTTAAAAGCAATATGTGCTGCTCAAACTTATGATGGGGTATCACTAATAAAGGAGAAAAAATTGTGTGCAAGCCATTTTTCCAAATCATTGGCTTTATATGTGCATGTGGTACATAAAAATATGCAAGATATGTTAAACAATAAGCTGACAAATAAATTGAATACAGGATGGGATTCTCGTGATATTAATAATATTTTAATATATTTTAAAATGTTAAAAAGTTTAAAACGAGTTTAAAAGCCCCAAGATTCTTCATTAAATATTGAAATTAGACTTTAGATAATAGTAGTTCATTCATTACGCCTTTTATTCGATATTGCAAATGAATTTATTAGGGAAATAACATCTATAAAGTCATGTTCTAAGCTCAATAAAGCTAAGGAAGATAGCCTATCTTGTCCTATTGTAGAACGAAAATAAGTTCTTACGGCATCTTGCAGTTTGAATCATAATGGTTAATTACTTCTGATAAAAGAGATTTATGGCAAAAAAAGGGGATGAAGTGTTTAAACCTTCTGAGGACTTATGTAAATTACAATTAATTTTCTAAATGTTTATTTCTACCATTATTCTATCGATGATAGGTTAATATAAATTAATTTTGAAGTCAATTAATGAATTGGTATATTTATAAAAGTAAAAAGTGTCCTAATTTTTTGATTTTATACGTTTCAACGGTATCAAGGAAATATCAAAATTTGAAGTTAAATCTTTTGCCTTATTATAAAGAATGGAATTATGTCGACTCAACAATCTTATAAAATTTGCATCCTTTATTGTCTTATACAGCATCTTTATTTGTAATAATATAATTAAAAGTTTAGTCAGAAACAAATAATTGTCATATTGTTTCTTAATTAAGATAATATGAAAAAAAATTGATTAAGGGGCCGAGGGGCTCAAGATTTTTCCCTTGGGGTGGGGGGGGCCTTGGGGCCCGCATTTTGCTTTTTTGAGGGGGGAGGGCCTCGGCCCCTACGGACCTCTAGCTACTTCACTGTTGATCGGGCTTATAAAAAGTGTTTATGGTGGCAAAAATTGTATGAAAAAGCTATATCAAACCATTTAAAATGTGTCTTCGATTTATGGTGACTACTTAGATTATCGATTAAACTATCTAAAAGGGAAGAACCCATGGGCTAGCCAGGGGGATGGCAGGGGGGGGGGCGGCCGCCCTCCCCCCTAAAGGACGAAACAAAGTTTCAATGCAAAACTGCACAATGAACATATAGTGCTGTTGGATAAGATTTAATAATATTGACCTGAACGCCATTAAATTTCCCACTCATATTTCGGGCACCATCATAGCCCTGACCTCTTAACAAATTTATGTTAATCTTCATATCATTGAGGCTTTGAATAATAATGTCAGCCTTTTCCAGTTGTGTCTTGGACCGGCACAAACTGCAAAAAATCCTCTTTTATCGTGACCGAATCAGTGTCCAGATAGCGAACACACAGCGACATTTGTTGTATTCCCGCTATGTCGGTGGATTCGTCAGAGAGAATGGAAAAAGGGGGATTTATTAATACAAAATACCAATTTTTCTAAGATAATTTCTTTACAAACGTCGATGACTTCATTTTGAAAATGAGGATTTAAATAATGGGCATTTTAGGGGGAACTTTTGAGGGAATCAAAAAGATTTTGATCCCCAATAGCCCTGTACCTTAATAGAGCCCGTAGATTACCATCACTATTCTCATCTACATCCAGGCTTATAGGCCCTGAATCTTTATGGCCTCGCAATGATAGGCCTTGAATGCCCAAAGTCAATATGCATCAATTATCGGGGCAATCTTCTGACGATTATGTTTGGCCTGCAACACTCTATGTGTGTCTATTTGGTCAATTATTTTTGATTTCTTCCCTTGTTTTATTAATTTAATGACTGAGCTGTTTGCAGTGCATTTATATGGTATAAATTGATTTGATGGGCATAAAACTTTTAGAGGCATCGGTCCACCTTTTGTATGGTTGCGAGACAAGAACTTTCAACAATTGATCCCCTTTACCACCACCATACCTTGGTCCAAAGAACACACAAAATTCACAATAAGCACCATTTTCTTGAGGAGCCAGCTCCATTTATGAAACCAAGAGAAATTAAATTTCAGCTTTTTAGCTGTTTCATCACGAGGAAAATTGAATAAAAGTGGTGGTTGATACATTTTATCAAATTCTGCCAACTTATCTTCATAATGTTGTATGGTGTTAACATACAAAGATATGTCATACGGCTGCTGGGTTGATGATAATTTTATATCTAACATAACATTAAATTATTTCAATTAACATTTTATAAATTTTAATTAACTCTAAAAATAAACTAAAAAAGATAATATTTTTCATATACCATTTGACTTTAGAATAGTTGAGGCATTTTCATCAATATTATTGTTTAAAACAATAGGTGTGAATGTTTCAATTGAATCTTAATCATTGGACAAATTTAAATCCGCTATAAACTTTTAAAATTGGCAATGTAATCATAATATTTATAACAATTAAAATATAAGAAATCAATACTATATAAACATAAAATAAAAGCCTAAGTCACTTACTAGAAATACCAGGGTTTGGTATTTTAAGGGGGAAAAATTTGTGTATAGGATTCTTCATAATTTACAACTCTTCGCGGCAATCATACATACATACATACATACATACATACATACATACATACATACATACATACATACATACATACATACATACATACATACATACATACATACATACATACATACATACATACATACATACATACATACATACATACATACATACATACATACATACATACATACATACATACATACATACATACATACATACATACATACATACATACATACATACATACATACATACATACATACATACATACATACATACATACATACATACATACATACATACATACATACATACATACATACATACATACATACATACATACATACATACATACATACATACATACATACATACATACATACATACATACATACATACATACATACATACATACATACATACATACCAATTCGAAAATTAAATTCTAAAAATTGAATGTATATAACATGTTTCCAGACTTTTATAAGTGTCTCAAAATCTTTTATAACTAAACTACAATATTTAACCCATTCTAATTATTAAACAAAAAAAATTTAAAATTTTGGTCAAGGGACAAGAAACGTCCCACTTTCTGGCCCCTTGGCTACGCGCCTGTATTACCATCATGAGCGTAGCCAGGTTTTGGATTAGGGGGGGGGGGCAAAACGTTTAAAAGCTCAATTAGAGGGGGGTAAAACATAAATTTTATAATTTTTTAAAGTTTTTGCATTGAAATTTTTTTCCCCGTAAATTAGGGGGGGCAGCAGCCGCCCTCCCCCCTGCCCTTACCCCCTGGCTACGCCCAGGCCACCATCAATTATAGCCCATAAAGTTTATTGTTTACTTTAACGATAAAAACCACAAACGAGTGTATACTTTTAATATTGAAATTTATAAAATGGATAACCTGCACAAATTGTAACGATGTAAAACAACAATAAAAGTAGCATTATTAGGAATAAGAACCTAAGGCTTATTTTGTTATTAATTGCACAAATATTATTTCATAACAAAAATCATTATAATAAAAAGTAAACTATGATATTAATGTTTAAGGTCCCATTTTATATACCAAAAAATTGCCTCCCATTTCTAACTAACTTTGCCGTTAAATATTACTTTTCTAATAAATTATTAAATTTGTAGAATTTCCATATAAAAATTTTTGTTGAATGCACCTGACCTGCCAACCCTATTTTATAAGTTCATCTTTATTAAATCATAATTTTAAAAACAATTTTATTCAAATCCAATTACCATCTACTTCCCCCTGATTTCTATTATCAATTGTGATTATTTATATTATATTGTTTAAAATGAAAAATAAAAGTTTTACACATTGAATTGTTTTTCAAAGTTATAGAGCTGATTTAGTTTTGTATAAAAAACTTGTTGGCATATGAAAAATGTTTATTAAATTAGATTTTATAATGGACTATTCCTAATTTAAATTAAACAAGGGTTGCAACCTGGAACATAGGGAGCATGACGGGAAGAGCGGGCGAGGTAGTGGAAGCCCTTAATCGGAGAAGGATAGATATATGCTGAAAACAGGAGATAAGGTGGAAAGGAGAGGGTGCTAGGATGATGGGAGCCATTGGTGCGCGGTATAAATTCTACTGGCAAAGGCACAAGGATGGAAAAGCTGACACTTTTCGCTGAGAAATGGGTGGACAAAGTTATCGATGTCAAGCGATGTAACGACAGGATCATAGCTATTAAGATGGTGATGGGAGAAAGGCTATACAACGTTATATCGGCCTACGCTCCTCAAGTAGGAAGAAGCGATGAAGAGAAAGACATTTTCGGGAATCGTCTGATGGAAATTACTTCCCACCTTCACCCTAGAGAATCTATTATATTAAGCGGGGATCTTAATGGACATGTTGGCGCGAATATCGATGGTTATGAAGGGGATCATGGTGGTCACAGCTATGGAACGAGGAATACGGAGGGGGAACACATTTTGGATTTTGGGGACGCTACTCAGATGGTTATATGCAATACTTTCTTCAAGAAAGAAGACAGGAAGCTTATAACCTATGAATCGGGTACCCTCAAAAGTACTGTCGACTATATGATGGTCAAAAAATCGGACAGATGTATGGTTAAAAACGTCAATGTTGTCCCTGGGGAAGAATGCGTGGCACAACACCCTCTTATCGTTGGGGATCTCGTAATAAAGGGGCTATAAATCCAAAGAAACGCTATATCCCGAGGCTCAAGGTGTGGTGCTTGAAAGATGCTACTCAAAAGAGGGATTTTGCCGAAGCACTTGATGGAAACTCAGTTGCGATGGCGAAGAACGTAAACTACAAATGGACGGCTATGAAGAATGCTTGGCTTGACACAACAGCGCGCGTTTGTGGTTGGACAAAGGGGCCCCCAAGACATAAGGAAACTTGGTGGTGGAACTCTGAGGCGGCGCAAGATATTGAAGATAAAAGGCGTTGCTATAAAGTCTGGCATGAATCCCCACAAAGGTGCGATAAGGTTATCTATCAAAGGCTAAAAGAATTGCAAGAAGGACCGTCGCCAGAATAAAGGAAACAAAAAGATGCGAGTGAGGAAGGGAAGGAAAACATGTTTCGTGTAGCCAAACAAATGGCGAAAGAAAGACTTGATGTTGTGGCGGTTAAATGCGTTAAAACTCCTGCGGGTAACATTATCTCCCATGGCGATGGAATCAAAAAGGTTTGGAAAGACTACATGAAACGACTCTTAAATGAAGAGAATACCTGGGACAATGACGTCGTTTGCAATAAAGTGGAGGGACCCTGCTTGGAATGGGACTGACAAAATTCAACATGCCATAAAGAAAATGAAAAAGGTAAAGCGGCAGGCCCAACAGGAATAGTGGCGAAAATGGTAAAATCTTCTAGACATTTGGGAGTCGTTTGGCTTACACAGCTGTGTAATGCCATTCCAGGAAGGGACTATACCTAGCGACTGGAAAAAGAGTGTTCTTTTACCAATATACAAAGTAAAAGGTGACCCACTTGACTGCGGATCATATCGGGCTATTAAGCTCCTTGACCAAACTATGAAAGTTATTAAGAGGGTGCTCAAGAAAAGAATCGGGGAACAAACGAACATCGATGCAATGCAGTTCGGATTTAAACCAGGGAAAAGGACCACCGATGCCATCTTTATAGTACGACATATGCAAGAAAAACATCAAGCAAAAGGTAAAAGACTACACTATGCCTTCGTAGACCTAGAGAAGGCGTTTGACCGTGTGCTGCGGGAAGTTGTAAGATTGGCTCATAGAAAAACAGGTGTGGAAGAATGGTTGGTTACGGCTTGCTGGTTATGTATGACGAATCTCAAACGGCAGTGAGGACCTATGATGGCGATAGCGAAAGCTTTGAAGTGAAGGTTGGGCTACACCAAGGTTCCGTTTTAAGCCCTCTACTTTTCATACTTGTAATAGAGGTGGTGACAAAACAACTGCGAGAAGGACTCCCATGGGAACTTTTATACGCCGATGATCTCTTGATAATGGCTGAGAGTGAGGCTGATCTCTCTACAGAGATACTAAAATGGAAAAACGGAATGGAGGAAAAGGGCTTAAAAGTTAACATGGGAAAAACAAAGGTGATGTTTGGCGGGAAAATTATGAAGAGCGCCAAGGCAACTTGCGCCTGGCCCTGTAGCGTAGGTTACAAAGGAGTGGCTTGCAACTCTATACAATGCACAAAATGCCTAGGATGGGTCCACAAAAAATGTAGCGGTGTGAAAGGTAGTCTCTTATTGGCAAGGCATACGTTAAGCTGCAAGCCTTGCGTGACAGGACCTCTACCGGATAATGCCATAACCGACTTTAACATCGGTAATGGGGAGACTCTATGAAAAGTTAACATCTTTATCTAGCTCGGGGACTCTTTAAGTGCAGATGTGAATGTTGACTCGGCAGTTACAGCAAGGATACGACAAGCCTGGAAGATGTTTAGAGAGATGGCCCCTCTTTTGACCGGAAAAGGTGTTTCACTCACTTTAAAGGGTAAAGTCTACGCGGCATGTATTAGAAGTTGTCTTGAATATGGAGTGAAACGTGGCCATTAATGTCGATACATAAACTCAAATTGAAAAGCACAGAAATGCTTATGATAAGATGGATGTCAAACGTGTCGCTACGGGAAAGAATAACAAGCAATAAACTCAGAGAAAGAATCGGGATCGAGCCAATCAACGAGGTCATCCGGCAAACCAAGCTAAGATGGTTTGGACATGTGGAGCGGAAGAATGACGACGACTGGGTGAAGAGATGTACTTCCTTGGATGTATCTGGAAAAAAACCGCGCGGGAGGCATCAACATGGGCGTCTGTTCTCGCTAACGACATGGAAAAAATGGGCCTGACAAAACACGATTCTCATGATCGGATAAAATGGAGGAAATGGATTAGGGGAAAACAGGCCAACCCAGGAGATCCTGGAAAACGGCCTTAAAACGACGAAGAAGAAGAAGATTAAAAAGTTTAAATAATTAAACTCATTCATCAATAAAAATTTGTTTCATAGAATTGGACTTAGATTTAAAAAACTGATTATGGATCAGATAAAACGTTTTTCAAAGACCCCCTTGAATCGGATTAATATTCTATATTATTAAAAACAACTGAACTATGAACTGAACTTGAATTAGTTCATTCTGTAAAATTTGAACTAAGAACTGAACTGGTTCGTTTTTTTCAAAATGAACTTAAACTAGTTACTTATGGAAAAACATCAACTTGAACTAATATTTATTTTCAAACTGAACTATGAACTTGAACTAGTTCATATTTAAGATGAACTTTCTGTTTACGAATATTGCTATGGAAGCAGATTTATCAAGTTTAAAAGTTCCACTAAAATAAAAAAATAAGCCAACAATGTTTATTAAAGTTAGCTACGAACTATTGAATAATCAAGAAAAAATGTTATAACATCTAATATAGAATTATTGTGCGTATATGACAACCAAACTTTACTCTAAGGTAATTATTATCAAAAATTATGTTATAGTACTCAACTAAATAGATATACACATAATCTTCTCATTTTAGGCCAACGAGTCTAATTTTACCTTTTGAGCGTGAGGAAATAATCTTAGAGGTCTTAAAATATTTAGACCTAAGTGATATACGCACATTTTCAAGAACTAATCGTAAATGGTATGTGTTGAATCTATTCGATTCTTCATTAGAAATCAATTCATTTTACAAGGAACACGCGAATATGCGATACAAAATAAAGTACGCGATAAAAAAAGGAATAACACGCGAAAATGATAATCACGCGATAGGAAAAAGGGATAACACGTGTTCTATTTCTTTTACTCCACCAGTATAATAGAACTTAAGCGCATAATACACATCGTCATTTATCCTCTACACTTCCCCCCTTAAAGATAATGTTTTAGATACCTTGAGGCCTGTCGTACCCGGCGCGGGTATCTATCCTCAGGCGGGGCGTTGTTAGGCTCCGAAGCCACGGGAAGGGCATTGTGTTCATCCGCTTTTGTAGCGGCATAGTCATTGGGAATCATTGGCAGGGCACCTTGACTGGACGTCGTTGGTAAGGGGCTTGCATCTATCGGCTCGTTTGCTATGTAACTCCATCGCGTGGGCGTATGCCGGTCCGGCCATCCATTTTCATGTCCGACCATTCTCCAGTCCAATATTTTCCTTGGTCTCAACTGATCCAAATGTCGATGGTGGTTTTTTCCTAAGGCCCTAACTATGTACGAGCGACCACTAAATTTCGATGTTATAGAACCCTCTACCCATTTGTTGGGCCCCAAGAACATGCGCACCCACACATGGTCTCCTACGCCGAACGTGCAGGATCTTCCGGTCTCCGTCCAATGTTGCGGCTTGCTTTCCCGTAACAACTCCCACTCGGTTCGAATTTTCCGCCTTAACATCCCTTCTGCCGGAGTTATCCCCGTCGCTGGGTGGATAGTCCCCCTGTAATTTTCCAGGAATACGCTTAACCCGATTTCGGAATTGTTGCGTACCACCCCCTCCTTTGCTAGCCGCACGTACCTTTCCGCCAATCCATTTGACGCGGGGTGATAGGGTGCTGACCAACCTTGTTTTATCCCCCTACGCCTACAAAATCCTCGAATCTCCTGGCTTCTAAACTGCGGGCCGTTATCCGATATAAGGACTGATGGGTTACCGAACCTGGCGAACACCTCCGCCAGCTTGGTTATTATGATTGAGGTTGCCGTACCTTCTAGTTTGAACACCTCCAACCATTTTGTTCAGTCGTCCACCAAGACTAAAACGACCTGCCGATCACCGGCCCAAACAAATCCACGTGTACCTGGATCCAAGGTTTAAAGTTTTGTTCCCCTTTGATCAACGGCGCCCTTTTTGCTGCTGCGGCCGTGTAGTTGCATGCCCTGCAACATTTCGCAAGGTTCGCGATATCCCGAATAAGTGTCGGCCACCATACATATTGCTCTGCCACCTGTTTGTATCGCATATTCGCGTGTTCCTTGTAAAATGAATTGATTTCTAATAAAGAATCGAATAGATTCAACTGTATGAATGCGCTAAAACCTTATGTTGTAGTTGGAAAACTTGGAAGAGATTCTGTATTAGTTTTGTCCCAGCGTTTAATGATTTTACGGAAATAACTGGAATCCAAAGAGAGAACATTGATATGAACCCCACAACGGATACATGGAAAGAATATATCGACATTTAAACGTCGGAAATCTAATCCCTAATAAGTGACATAATTCGAATGTAAAAGCAATTGAATCTACTTGTGCAGATATATTTTCCGACCACTTAGTGTTAGGGCAACGAGATGGTGCAGTTATAATATTGCCATTAAATGACTCTATCAGTGACAAAGTAATAGAAGTTGCGAAATACAATGCAGAATTGACGAGTGTCCATTTATTTATGAGAGATTCATGGACAGGTGGCATTTGTTGTCTGAACAGCTTCAACTACGTAGTGTCCTTGTCGATGGATGGTAAGCTCAAGATGACAACTTTGCGCTTGATCCATGATGAAAGTAGGCAGCGAGGTTGGGAAATTACGTTAAGGTACACTGAAAAGGTTAATGTCCTGACGAATGCCATTAATTTAATCACGATCCGAGATGCATCGCTATGCATTTATCAGGCACAGAAATGTAAAACTGGTGAGGATACATGTCCACTCAAAGTAGCCGAAGTTGATATCAGTCAACTGAACATTAAAATATCCGCCCTCAGCGACACCAATATCTACCTTTACGTACAAGGCGATAAGGACCAGATTATAGAGCTCTTTGAACGTAAGGCATCACATTTACTCGATAGGCTCTTTGAAGAGTTAGTCCAAGAAAAGTCGGATTCTTCTGCAGCGCCCATGTTACCGTTGCGCCGACATGTTATATGCGCCCTTTACAAAATCAAATATGCCCTTTGTCTTACTCCCAGCAAAGCCTACCTGTTCGGTAGCGACCAGAATGAGTTAATCGCCTGTTGCAATTACTTGTTTTGAACTACCCGGCAAAGGCTTGATTGATGCACATATTTTAGGTTGGAAGTTTCGTCTGGTTCTTAATACCAGCGAAAACTTTTATAAATTTAAAGAGAAGATTTTTAAATTCTTATTGGTTTTCTTAACTATTATAATATGAGTTAAAAAGCTGCTATTACTTTATAAATATTTTAGCAAACATATCATTTCATTCAAACTAGTTAAGTAATATAGTTTGGACTCCATCAGCTATAATTTTGAAATAAAGTATTATAAAATGCAGTGATGATTATTTTAACTAACGATTAATATTGAACAATGATTTATAATAATTTTTGGACTAGTCCCAAGAAAGTATCAAGCTAATAAATATTTTGGATTTATTCCACTAGTATCCCACTCAGTCAATTTAACCCCGACATTGGCAAAATTATCCTTAGGCTTAATTAAGAAAGCGGGGGTGTAGAAATATAATTACAAAAGAAGCAAATTTCTATAAGACATATTTTGAATTTTAAGGACCTTTTATAGAAGAAAAATATCAAAAGTTTGTGCTATTAGAGGTAAGAATAATTCAATATCCTCATATGATCAAATGTCTAATTGTTTTATGGGCGGTGTCGACCGCTTTGACCAAAATATGGATGCAACTAGATTATCATTTCGCCATAGAACAGTGGTATTTTCCTATATTTGCATTTGGGCTGGATGCTGCATGCCAAAATGCATGGCATCATATTTAGGGGAAAAATTTCATTATGTAATTATAAAAGAGAGATAGTGCAAAATTAATTTAAAAAATATGGACAACCGCGTAAACGGACTTTAAACCCTAAATTAACTAATTTTAAGAATAATATAACTATACATCAAAAGGTATCGTGTACTCAGGCGTTGTGTCGTCTGTCATAAAGCTAGTAGAATTTTATGAGCATATTTTAAAGTAGGCCTTCTCATACATTGTTGCATAATAATTAACATAATCTTATTGTATACATAATTGTAAAAGTTAATAAATTCTTTATACGTGATTATATTTGTGCTGCCCTGTGTAACCTGTAGGTGACATTCATTTTTTTTCAGAGTAAATAATTTTTTCGAAATTTTTCAATTGTTTAGCTTTATTTAGCATGTAAGAAAGCCCAGAAAAAATTTCATAAAAATATTATCGGCCGAACTGGTTCTGGTACCTGTCGAGATAATAATAAGCGTTAAATTTTTAAATAGCATCTAAAAACTAAATTGATACCCATATATTTGACTTTTATTACACGAATGGTCATCACTTATTAAAGGTAATTACATAGGATCTCTCACGAAATGAGAAGATAATGTTATAATTTTGGCTCTGTTATAGAACCTAGCATATTGATTTATATTAAATAGCCAGAATTGACCATGTGAGGAAGTACATTGTTGAAAGTTGTTATCAGACTTGTCATTCGTTATCAATTTAGGATCAGCTATAATTGCTCCATAAACGGCTCCTATCTGATGAGGAAGCTTTTCGTGGTCTTTAAAATTTAGCACGATTATATTGGTACACTTTCCAGGTCCTTCGGACACCATAACAAACACGTTACCTAACAAATATTATGTCCAATTTCATTAAGATGAATGGTCAAGCTATTATTAAAGCTCAATGACTAAAATATTAGCCTTTTGGGTTTATTATAGCTACCATTATTATATTAAAGCTTAATCAAAAACGTTAGTGTGTAAAAACCTTTCTATTTTGACGTCCAATAGAACTGAAATTTTTTCTATATTTTCCGCTTTAGTGATTCTTCCAATAGAGGTGAAAGATTTAACCCCATGACAATTTGACTGCATTGTGCCAATAATATTATCATTCCATCGGACAGCCATCAAATAAGTGTCTTTTTGTTAGAAACCCTTGTTCTTTTACATCGAGGATCGGGCATTTTAAAAGATTGACCCGCACCGTTCCTGTGCCCCCAATATTCATCTTTGAAAGACATATCATTAAATTGTGGCTCATAAAAAAATTATCTATATAATATTGTATGGACCAAATTCTGGTGGTAGTTGATTTACTAAGTCTAATATGACCGCTCCTTCTAAACTTATCTCGTTTTGTCGATTTCGGTAAATTTAGCCCCCTGATGAGTTGAAATGTGACAAGGTAGCCATTTATATTATAGCCAAAACGAAAAGGTTGCCTTTTATAAATTGTTTTGCATTGTGGTGCCCGAAATAAGGAACCATACACTCATCCATGGATATGTGAGAAGAGCTACGATGTTTAAAGTCGCTTTTGAACTTTTCATTTAATGGATTCATATAATCTCGAACTTGGAAAAAAGTGTAAACCCTTAAAAATTTGCTGTTGTCGGCCAAATGTAATTATTTGGTTATTTCTTGGAAGCGATTCTCCGCATTCCATTAGATACCATTTAGTTAAAACATCAGCTCTAAGCTCCCAAAACATTTTAATATTTTTAGAAAACAAGTAGCCCGTTAAAAAATGAACTAAGATATAGACTTTAAATTCATTAACAGTTAAATTGAGGTTGTAGTTATGCTGAGAAGCATATAAATTACTCATATTCACTACATACAAAATAACATTATTTGAACGAACTTGTTTCAAGTAATCTTCAGGATTTTTCAAGTGGATGGGGTCAAAGGTTAAATTAATTATTGATATTAACTTTGTAATAAACATATTTTCATACGAGATTACTTATAAAAAATTAAATTAAAGCAAATAAAAAAGTAGCATTACTCATTTCCATAGGCTTATGGACCTTTGCCAGTGTAACCTACAGGTTACACCAAACTTTGGAATAACATTATTCCCATTTTTATTAACCAAAAACAATTAAATATCATATCAAAATAATTGTGAAAGTGTCAAGAATTTAATGATATAAATTAAAATAAGATTACTTATGGTTATGTCTCCATTTTTAGTGAATATATGAGGCAGTCGAAATTTCAAATATAGCGATATTTGAGACCTTATCTATATATATAAAGTAAAGTGTATGTATGTATGTAAGGGCTAATCTCTGAAACTACCGGCCCGATTCGCGCGAAAATTTACCCCTAGGTTCCCAGGGCGGCCAGGGGTAAAATAGCTTTTTCAGAATCTTAAAATTCCTTTTAATTTTCGAGATATTGGGTTTTATGCGTTTTGACGTTCAATAAAATGTCAATCAAACGCACCTCCTCGCGTTCGTCGAAAATTTGAATATACAGACAGTTCTGTAGTAAAAGTGTATCACTTATAGTAGTTTGTAAAACGTAATCTTTTCTTAACGGTGACAGCATAAAATTTATGAATTAAATTTCTTAAACGTCATCTTTTCTTAACGGTGACAAGACTACATAAAATTTATGAATTAAATTTCTTAAACGTCATCTTTTCTTAACGGTGACAACAAAAAATTTATGAATTAACCTGAAATAAATAAAATTATAGATTATTTGAGAAAATATATAGGTGAAGAAGATGAATTTTTCTCATTATCATTAAATGAGATATTTTAAATGAGAAAGATGAAAGTATATATAATTTAAATGTAATATAAAATAGTCCAACGTTGATTATTCTGAGTAAATGCTATTTATATATAAATGTCATTATTTATCTATCATTAATTTTTATTAAATGAGATATTTAAATGAGAATAAATTCTGAAACTACCGGCCCGATTCGCGCGAAACTTTACCCGCAGGTTCTCAGGGCGGCCAGGTGTAAAATAGCTTTTTCAGATTGCTAAAATTCCTTTAGTTTTAAAAATATCGGACATTTCTCGGCCTTTTGGTTTTAAAAAAGGGCTAAATTCTGAAACTTCAGATCCGATTCGAGCGAAAATTTAGCCGTAGATGCCCAGATAGGCCAGGGGTAAAATAGCTTTTTCAGATTCCTAATATACCTTTTTGTTTTAAAAATATCTGACATTTCCCGTCCAGTTTCATTTATAGCAGCATATACAATAATGACGTCATACATACAAAGCTGAAGTTTTCTCGAATTAGATATTTAAAAGTATAATAAAAATGTTACAGTATACGGTTAAAATTATTGGGGTTTAACAGACTATTTAAATTAAATAAATAAAATTTAAATTATGCAGTTTTTGTCATTATTATCACGTGGTCGATCATAGAAGCATATTTTTAATAATTATCCATCCTTCAATTAATTATTTTATTATATTTAAGAAAAGTGTATTTCAAATAAATCAGCTAACTAAAAAAATAAAATAATGGTATTATTGTATAATAAGTAACAGCATTAATAAGCAATTTTTTAAAAAACATTTAATTTTAGTCGGATTTGATGACTAAAACAGAATTTGCATTTGGTTTGTCATATTATATAAATATATACTAAAAATAGTGGGTTCATAAAATCATTCGGACCTTTCACATTATAAATTATTTCATATATGACCCCATTTTAGATAAGTCTTATTAATAGCTTATACTTATTTAACCACTTAAGGACTGAGCCAAAGCAACGCTTGGCCGGGCACAGCTAGTTATTAATGAAAGAAGGAAGAGGAAGGGGAATAAAACATATCAGCTGATTCGCCTAAGTAGTGATGGTAATTTGCTCCAGTGAGCATTGCTCACTGTGAGCTCTGTCCCCTCACAAGCACTGTGTATCCTACTCTAATCATGAGTAGGATACAGTATCAGATGAAAATGCTAGAGAGGCGAAGGGGTAGTAGCAAAAAGTAACTCATGTATAGAGCTGTGTGCCTGAGCAGCATTGTAAGTTAACTAACAACTTTAATATCAGCAGATGCTATGAGCAAGCAGTTTCTCTAAACTGCTCATAGCATCTCATATCACATTATAATGTGTTGTTTTGTTTTAATACATTCTGTTGTTCAAGAATAATATGGCTATTTGCATGGGCGTAAGTAGGATTTTTTCAAAGGGAGGGGGGGGGGAGGGTATCAAATTTGTGAGATGACAATTTTAAAATGGTTTAAATTTATATTTTATCGTTTTTAAGAACAGGTGTCAATGTTATAATTTTATTAAATGTGCGAACTAATTTTTTTTGCAATTTTCTTTATATATGGCTATAATATGTTTAATGATATTAAAATTTATTTTTTATACATGCCCAAAAATTTTATAAAAATTTATTTAATTATAAATTTTTAAATTTTCTGTCACACCCAGGTGGTAATAACTTTTCTGACAATTTTAATATGGTTTAAATTTATATTTTATTGTTTTTAAGAACAGGTGTCAATGTTATAATTTTATTAAATGTGCGACGTAATTTTTTTTGCAATTTTCTTTATATATGACTAAAATATGTTTAATGATATTAAAATTTATTTTTTATACATGCCCAAAAATTTTATAAAAATTTATTTAATTATAAATTTTTGAATTTTCTGTCACACCCAGGTAATAATTTTTTTGACAATTTTAATATGGTTTAAATTTATATTTTATTAATTGCTATGCAATTTATGGGCTCGTTTTTTGGTGTCCGTCGTCCGTCGTCCGTCCGTCGTCCGTTACCCTCCCTATCTATTTGCATTGGGTATATTAGGTTATCGCTTTTTTAAATTAATGCATGAGAAAGAGTTGCCCCACCCCTCATCTCTATCTCCCTCGCTGTGTTATTTTTTAAATTAATGCATAAGAGGTGCCCCACCCCTCATCTCTATCTCCCTCGGTGTGTTATAATATAAGATTTGTTAAATTATCTATTATATAATAAACATAAATAAAAGTTGTTTACTTTTAATTGCTATGCAATTTAACTAGTTATATAATAAACATAAATAAAAGTTGTTTACTTTTAATTGCTATGCAATTTAACTAGTTTTTGTTATATAATAAACATAAATAAAAGTTGTTTACTTTTAATGCTATGCAATTTAACTAGTTATATAATAAACATAAATAAAAGTTGTTTACTTTTTAATTGCTATGCAATTTAACTAGTTTTGGGGTTAGAATCCCGGAGTTTTTTTTGACTCTTATGATTGTTCTTGTTACTATCATTGATAATAAGAATTTATGGCCGTCCGCTGGCTGCTGACCAATGAAAAAAATGACCATTGGCCAAAATGTGAATCGAAATTATTTTTTTCGTTTTTTTTTGACTATTATGATTGTTCCTGTTTCTACCATTGCTATTATGACTTTTTGGCCGTCCGCTGGCTGCTGACCAATGTTATATAATAAACATAAATAAAAGTTGTTTACTTTCAATTGCTATGCAATTTAACTAGTTTTTGGGTTAGAATCCCGGAGTTTTTTTTGACTCTTATGATTGTTCTTGTTACTATCATTGATAATAAGACTTTTTGGCCGTCCGTTGGCTGCTGACCAATGAAAAAAATGACCATTGGCCAAAATGTGAATCCGAGTTTATTTTTTCGTTTTTTTTGACTATTATGATTGTTCCTGTTACTACCATTGCTATTATGACTTTTTGGCCGTCCGCTGGCTCCTGACCGATGGAAAAAATGACCATTTGCCAAAATGTGAATCGAAATTATTTTTTTCGTTTTTTTTTGACTATTGTGATTGTTCCTGTTCCTACCATTGCTATTATGACTTTTTGGCCGTCCGCTGGCTGCTGACCAATGGAATAAAATGACCATTGGCCAAAATGTGATTCGAAAACTTTTTTTTCGTTTTTTTTTTGACTATTATGAATTTATATCTACTTTTACCGTGTCCTGGCTGCTGACTAATGGAAAAAAATGACCATTGGCCAAAATGTGATTCGAAAATTTTTTTTTCGTTTTTTTTACTCTTATGAATTTATATCCACTTTACCGTGTGCTGGCTGCTGACCAATGAAAAAAATGACCATTGGCCAAAGTGAGCATCAAAATTTTTTTTCCGTTTTTTTGGCTATCATTGACTTATAGAGTATCTGTTGGTACTGACCAATAGAGAAAAAGTGACCATTGGCTAAATTTTGATTTTTTTAATTAAAAATTGTTCAAATTCAACAAAAAATTTCTCCCAACAATTCTGCAAATTCTTAACATTGTGTTGTTTTATAATATAATGTTTGTTAGACCCATAATCACTAAAGGCCATAAAAACTAATGTAATACGCAACTAGATGCAAACACTAAATCTAACCCTAACCCTTGCCTATATTACATTTTGCCTTTATTACATTTTGCCTATAATGGAAAATTTGTATAAATAATTAATTAATCATTAGGCATTTAATACCCCCCTATAGGCGTACTCGCCCCTTCCCACCTTTCTCGCCCATAAATTGCATAGCAAATATGATACATTTATACGAAGTACAGATGAGTCGTCCCCCCTTCCCTTCCCCTCTTCCCTTCCCTTCTCCCCCTTCCCACGAGGGCCGAAGGCCCGAGTTATTGTTTTTAATAACAGGTGTCAATGTTATAATTTTATTAAATGTGCGAACTAGTTTTTTTTGCAATTTCTTTATATATGACTAAAATGTGTTTAATGATATTGAAATTTATTTTTTATACATGCCCAAAAATTTTATAAAAATTTATTTAATTATAAATTTTTGAATTTTCTGTCACACCCAGGTGGTAATAATTTTTTTGACAATTTTAATATGGTTTAAATTTATATTTTATTGTTTTTAAGAACAGGTGTCAATGTTATGATTTTATTTAATGTGCGAACTAATCCTTTTTTTTCGATTTTCATCATATGTATCTAAAATGATTTTTAAAATTTATTTTTTATAAATGGCGAAATTATTTTTTATTATATAAATACTTTTTGTGACATTCTTAATATGACTTAATGTTTCTAAATTTATATTTAATAAGATTTTTAGTTCAGGTCACAATGCAAAGTTTTATAAAAGGTGGGAAATTTCGCTTTGTATAATATTCTATATAGATTGCTAAAATCTGTTTAATGATTTCAAAATTTACGTTTATATATGCCAAAAATATGTTTTATTGCTTTAAATATAAATTTTTGAATATTCTGTCTTACCCAAATGCTAGTAAAGTTTTTGACATTTTTAATATGGTTCTTTAACCCAGGTTACAAGGTGATAGTTTTATTAAAGGTGTGAATTTATTTTTTTGGCAAACGATTTTGAAGTTTATTGTTTAAAACATGACAAAAATATTTTTATTTACATATATTTTATTTAGATGTCTTATATCTTTTTTTAGTTCAAATTATAGTATTGACACCAAATCAGCATTATTATTTTATTAAATCTCACTAAATATACACATAAATTACAACTAATAAATGGGGAGAGAGGAAAACTTTTTAAAATAAGTATATGAATAACAACGTTTCATGCTATGCCTATTATGAGAGATAGGGAAGAGGGGATAGGCGATATGTCACATAAGGCATAAGTAATTAACACATTTGCTGAGCAGATTAATTGCGATATGTCACATAATTAATTAACACATTCGTTGAGCAAAATGGATGAGCAACTTGCTATCAGCAATTGCTCCTATAAAACTACTTTTATTTAAAGTTGTAAACAAGCTAATATTCCTACTGCTTGAGTTTGTATTTGCTGTTACAACTTAACATCTTGAGCATTTTACCTCTCTTGATGACAAAGCTCCTGCGTCAGAGCACATATGCTAGATATGTGTTTACGTCCAGGTCGGAGCGTTATAGCAACTTTACAACTATACGCCTAAGTGTGCTCTTTCATATTCAATTTAAAAATTAATATTTCATTCAATAGTTTAAAAATTATAAGCGTTCAAAGTGGTGTCACCTACAGGTTACACTGGTACCTCTCGGGATTCTAATTTAAAACTAGCATTGCGGAGCGGTAAGGCTATGCTTGTGCTTGAAATGGACAATTTTTCTGATGGTTACGACTACTTCATATTAATTTATATAATTCGTATTACGACTTTAAGACCATAGTTATGTTGTTATTGTCGACGTTATTTGTTTAATTTTGTTGTTGTTTCGTATTATTCATTAAATATAATACTTTTACTTAACACTTGATCCAATTTGTTAAATTTAATTGTAAACGAAAGCTCATGTTTCTATTACTTATATGTATTTCAAAAGTATGTTATTATCGATTAGAGAAAATTTGTATGGTTAAGACCTTGGCCCCCCTCGTTGTTTTAATTTTAATAGAATGAGGCACCTCAATGGTAATAGTGATAACCAAATTTGAAAAATATACGGTGCACTATCGTTACCTGCGACCATATGAGATAAAAAAATTTGGCGCAAGATTCATGATTTTGAAACCAGGGGCATGCAGGTTGCTTGGTATAGGTACATGCCCGAGCGTGATTTTGGCCCTTTCAACAATCATAACTCAAAAATACAGGCCCAAAATCACTGGAATTTTTTGAACTTACTACAATATATAAGACCTATGCCCTCACCAAAAATTATCCAAATCTGATTTGACATATGACATTGAAAAATCACATTTGACTCATAATTTGTCTCTAAGTTAAGGCTTAAATTACATTTTAAAATCTAAATTATACGATATTTTTATAAAGAAAAGTATGATTATACGAGGAGAACGTACGAAGATGATTGTACCACGATTCACTACGTACCCATGATTAAGGATAGCGACGATCCCGCTAAATTAGTGGTGGCCAACCCTCAGCCGAACAAAAAAAATTTCACTCCATCCTCAACTTCTAGCTCCGAAACTGAATCAAAATCAGGTTATTTTTTGGCTTGCTGGCTAGATAAATATTGCCCGAATAAAGTGACCAGAGATCAGCTTGTTTAAATGTTTCTGCCCGAACCCGACCCGGTCCATTTCTTTGTTTAAATGTTTCTGCCCGAACCCGAACTCTTCTACGTCTCTGCTCAGCAAAGTCTTAATCATTAGAGCTGCCCAAACTGCCCAACCCGAAATGATTACTTTTAAAATTTTTACAATTATTTTGTTATGAACTTGAAAAAATTTAAGTTTTAACTCTCGATTCTTTTGGATATCGACTACGATTAATAAATATTACACAGGGAAAAAAGTGGCAAGATAATACACTAGAACGAAATGGCACGCTATATCAATATTTTTTATGTTCAAATTTCCCGAATCTTGTTATAATGCCCGCCCGGGCCCTAAATTCTAATTTTTTTTGGTCTCTGCTGAGGACCCCAAGCATTTAATTATATCTAATTCATTAACGACATTAATAAAGAAATTTATGTGTTTTAGTGTTGAAATATCCCGCTTAAAAATAAGTTTTATGTTTCTCGGGAACTATCTAATAATGGTAATAGTCGATTTCTATTTAAAAAAATTAACTTTCTGTCATCATTGATGACAACAAGGGGCAATCCTTTTGCACTATTCTTTGGTTCGACATTTGTATACATTAATGCATTTCGATTCAAAGATTTTATGTCAAGTTCATGTTCAAAATGTGTTTTTTTATAAAGATAAGTTTTTAGGATTTTAATATTGTAATACCATTTTTTAGACCAATAACCCTCTTAGACGCGACGAGTTTTACAAGTATAATTAGCATGAAGCTCTTTCAATAGGGAATTTTTTTTATTAATAATTGACTTATAAGGTACTATTTTAACTGTCAGCTAATAGCGCGAACGACCAGGTTAATTTGAGTGATTGTTATGTAATGGATCTAATATATAGGCCAAACCATGACGAATCAAAACGTTTTCGACCCACCATTTCAGATCAGGATAATTTTTGGGGAGGGTGTAGGTCTCATCTATTAGATTAATTTCTGAAAGTTTTAGCCATTTTGGGCCAATACTTTTTAAGTTATGGACGTTTAAAGGGCCGAAAGCAGAGCGTTTTATAGATTTTACTATTTTTTTGAAAGTAATTGCGTTATTCACTCAAATTTTGGTGAATTTTGTTCCTAAAAAATTCTCTATCGAAATAATTTAACCAAAAACCTCAAACTTTTGCGGTTAATTTTTGGTTGTAAAATTAGTGAAAAATCATAAAAACCTATTCCGCGATTATATGAAATCACCAATTTCAAAATGTGAACTCCTTTATGACCCATTATCATATTTCAATCATAAAAAGTTTGGGCGCGGCTACGAGATGGTCAAAAATTCACAAAAATGCATTTCCAACAAAAATATTTATAGATGGCGGTATAATCAATTATCACAAGAACATATTATGGTGTTTATTTTTTATCAAATTGCAAATTTATAAAGAATTTATGGTAAATAAATAAAACTCGAGCCTTCGGCCCTCGTGGGATGGAGAAGGGGGGAATGGGAGTAGGGGAAGGGAAGGGGGACCTCTTCTATATTTCGTATAAACGTAGCATAATTGCTATGCAATTTATGGGCGAGAAAGGTAGGAAGGGGCGAGAATGATTAAATGCAAAATAATTAGTTAATTAGTTATAGGCCCTTGTACAGGAGGAAGTAATTATCAATGTTAACCAATTCAAAAACGAAAATAAAAATTTTGATATACATTTTGGCCAATGGTCATATTCCATTGGTCAGCAGCCAACGGACGGCCAAAAAGTCTTATTATCAATGGTATTAACAAGAACTATATATTAATTTAAACAAAAAAAATAAAAAGAAATTTGGCCTCTCCTGGATAGAACCCACATCAGGAGAGGCATAGGGGGGGGCACAGGGACCCATATCAGTAGAGGCATAGGCTCTGCTAGGGGAGGGCACAGGGTAATTGTCAATGTTAGCCAAAAAAACGAAAAAAATAATTTCGATTCACATTTTGGCCAATGGTCATTTTTTCCATCGGTCAGCAGCCAGCGGACGGCCAAAAAGTCATAATAGCAATGGTAGTAAAAGGAACAATCATAATAGTCAAAAAAAACGAAAAAAAGACTTGGATTCACATTTTGGCCAATGGTCATTTTTTTCATTGGTCAGCACCCAACGGACGGCCAAAAAGTCTTATTATCAATGGTATTAACAAGAACAATATATTAATTTAATTTAAGAAAAAAATAAAAGTTTTGCCCTCTCCGAGATTCGAACCCACATTAGTAAAGGCATAGGCTTTTGTAGGGGCACAGGGACCCATATCAGTAGAGGCATAGGCTTTTGTAGGGGCATAGGGACCCATATCAGTAGAGGCGTAGGCCCTTGTAGGAAAGGGCGTAAGGTAATTATCAATGTTAACCTACCCAATTCAAAAACGAAAATATATAAATTGCATAGCAATTAAAAATTTCGTATTTTGCCAATGGTCATTTTTTTCATTGGTCAGTAGCCAGCGGACGGGCAAAAATTCATATTATCAATGGTATTAACAAGAACAAAAAAATTCGTCCTCTCCCGAGCTTGAACCCGGGATATCCAGGTCACAAAGCTGGCGTCAATAACTTGGTGGACAACGGACAACGGACGACGGACGACGGACAACCAAAAACGAGCCCATAAATTGCATAGCAATTAATATTGGAATAAAAATAAACTTAAATTTGATATTTTTTCTGCGCAATTGGCAATTATCCGAGTTTGAAAATTAGATCTTGAATTTTAACTTAATGATATAGGGGTATGCTAAAATTGATATGAGGTTGAAAAATAAATAAATACTAATATGATGGCAAAATTGCTCATATATTTTTATTTTTGTACTGATAATCCATGCTAAAAATAAAAAATTTATGCAGGATGGAAGGTATTTCAAAAAATTTCTTGCTAGGTGTGACCATTTTTTATTTTATTTAAACCTAAGGTTATTTTCAAACTCGGTTACTTGCCCATCGCGTAGATAAAAGTTCAAAATTTAAGTTTATTTTTAATCCAATATTATTTATTTACAATATATTTTTTAAAAATTTTCAATTTGATAAAAAACAAATACCATAATATATTCTTGTGATAATTGGTTATACAGCCATCTATAAATATTTTTGTTGGAAATGCAATTTTTCGAATATTTGACCATCTCGTAGCCGCTCCCAAACTTTTTATGATTGAAATATGATAATGGGTCATAAAGGAGTTCACATTGTGAAATTGGTGATTTCATATACCGGAGAAATATGTTTTTATGATTTTTCACCGCAAAAGTTTAAGGTTTTGGTTAAATTATTTCGATAGAGAATTTTATTAGGAACAAAATGCACCAAAATTTGAGTGAATAACGCAATTTCTTTCAAAAATATGACAAAAATAGTAAAATCCATAAAACGCTCTCGAACGTGATTTTGGCCCTTTAAACGTCCATAAATGGCTAAATTTTTTAGAAATTAATCTAATAAATGAGGCCTACACCCTGATCAAAAATTATCCTGATCTGAGATGGTCGGTCGTCTTTTTTTTGACGAATCGAAATGTAATGGCCCATAGTGAATATTTACGATATCTTATTTAGTTCGTTGCAGGATCAAAAGCTTATTATGCTTTTCCAATATGACGAAATTAGCTAATTTGATTATCTATGGGCAAGTCAAAGCTCAAAATTTTGTTAAATATAAGAATTTTTGTATATACTTACTGCAATCTGACCTTGGCTGCCTAAATATCAAAGTGTTTCATTACTAGCTGTAAGGAGGAAGGCTCCGTTGATTTTGAATGTTAAATAAATACCTTTTTAAATGAAAAATTTATAAAAAAATTCCTTTTTTGGTTATTAAAAGTGAATGGGCATCTGATAGATGCCGCTCCTAAACCCCTTAAAGATATTCAAGAAACTATGGGACCCAGGGCAAAACCAGGCAAGGAGAGGAAAGCTAAAGTTTTTAAGCCAGGAGGCAGAATATCTTATATAGGAGAGGTTATTTTTTTCTTTAAATCATGAGTATTTTACAGGAGGGCGTTTTGAATGATATTCCTAGCTTTATAATTAGCTATAACCTATTTACGAGGATAACCTTAATTAAAGGTTAAGTATTGTTTATTAATATCAATTGCTATGCAATTTATGGGCTCGCTTTTGGTTGTCCGTCCGTCCTCTCCATCCTGTTATTTAAACCTTTTCTATGCAATTTTGCCTTACTAAACCTACTAAAATAATTTCCTTCTATATCCCTAACATATGGTAAAAGTTAAACAAGATTCCATATATTTTGAACAGAGAGCATTAAAGTTTTACTAAGATAGATGTGATGTTTGGTCTGTTAAAAGAAATTAAAATTACAAATTAAGACTTTTATCGTTAAACACTTCAAATAATGTTTAAAATTTTTGACGAATTTTTCTCCAAATCATTGCATATTACTTTATCTCTTCAAAATGAGGTGGTTTCATGAAAAATTACCTTATTAATTTAACCCCCTTTTTACTAAAGAACATCTTCACAACAATTACATTCAGAGCGTTGATGATAAAAAAACACTTTAACTTGTAAAGTTTATATATAATGTTAGGGTTGGCTTGATATGCACAAGATAAATAAAGATCTATCTAAACACAAAGAAACATTTTACGTTCAAATAATTATAATTATGATATACACGAATAAAAAAAATATAAATAGAGACAAATGGAAATTAATGTTGAAAGGACTGACCATCGGGTGATAAATAGTCATAGAGAGAACAAAGAAGAGGGTTGGATTGATGAAATCGCAGGGAAATTAAGTAAAAGTCTGACAAAAATATAGGCAAATAATTGGTTATAGTGGTCAAACATTTATGGTTAAAGTAAAGCATGAAACAATAAAAAGTAAATAAATGGCAGGTATATTAATAAGTCTATGTAAATTATTTTATTAGACCGTTTGGATGTAGGGGGGAGGGGGGGGGGTGGATTTAGAGAATTAAATAGTACCTATACTATAAGTTATAAGAATGAGAGAATAAGTATACTACATTTTAGAGGTATGCGTGGGTGGGTGCATGGGCTTAGCCAGGTTGGATTAGGGGGGGGGGGCGAATGCTAAAGTTTTTTTAAGGGGGGGGGGGGGGGGGGGGCAAAGCATAATTGTTTTTTGATTTCTAAGGGTTTTCGTATTGAAATTTTTTTCCACATTTAGGCGGGGGGGGGGGGGGCTGTCTGAATTAGCGAAGTTGTCAAGGCTTAAAATTTTGATGAATGACCAAAAATGAATAAGGCTTTAAACCCGGGTCTAGCTCGGACAAACGGCTTTTTCATTGGGCTCAGGCCTAAGGAAATCTATTTTGCAGGGCTCTCCCATTAATTTCATCGATCCAACCCTTACATACCATTACTAATACACACAGTAATTTTAACCTGCGAATTAAAACTTTTGGATCAGAACGACACGTTTGTCTTAGACTGGAAAGATCTGTCAAAACATTTATCCCGGCGAAAATGTTTATCCTAGTAATACACGCTTTTACATTGTAAATTTAAAGCTTTCACTGTCCAAATTATATATAAATCCGCAGTAATGTGCCGACTTTACTAGATATAGTTTTTTATATTTATATTAAAATTAATTTATAGGTTACACATAAATAGTGATATATTATTCTTTGTTTCATAAATTGTACGCCAAGCCCGGTGCCTTAGATTACCAAAAGTGTATGGATTTCAAGGTACCACGCAATAGTCGGCTTTTGGGTAATTTGAAAGCGGGTCAAGACGCAATTATAGACGATGGAACTGTGGTATTTTGCCCCTTTCTTATATGAATATCAATGTGATTTTAGTCGTTTTTGTGTATGTGACACAAACTTGAAAACCCCGTTGATAAAATTAGACTTTCGGGCGGGCCTTATAAAAATATTCGGGCGAAATGAGATTTTTTATTTTTATAAAATGTCATATATTGTAGTGTATTATTTTGTCACTTTTTGATTGTTTAATATTTATTAATCCTAGTTCTTATTTAAAAAAATCCCGAGTTAATTTTCACAAGTTTGCAATATAACAGATTGAATGGAAAAATTTAAAAATTTATTTTCGGGCCCGACAGCTCTGATGATTTTGGCTGGGTTTGGTGGGCTAGGAGGTTTTGGGTTGGCAATTTAGCTTAAAAATTGGAGCGGGTCGGTTCGGGCAGAAAAGATGAACAAATCTGACCTCTGTGTGTGGCAAACAATATTAAAATGGTCTGAGTACTAGTAAATGATAAAGTTTATATTTATCGTCATACGCCTACACTGGTTTAGGGTGTGTCAAATAAGAGATTGTTTTTTATTAGATGAATGTTGTTTCAAATTTTGTATCAATAATGAAGTTTAACTGAAATATTAGAAGAAAGTTTAAAATTTTGTATTTTTGATATTAAATGGCATCCCATTAGAGTTGGTCCAATATTCTATATCCTGGCTCCGAGGTTTACTTATTGAATAGATAATATAAGTTTTAAAATAAAAAACTTTTGATCAGTATAACTTTTTATTTATTTACCGCCTCATAACTAATTATCAAGTCTACACTAAGCCCTTATGACTTTCGTAATTTTTAGGTTAAATCGAGTGATGTTGTGGGCCTTGAAGAACTAGCCTTGCATTTTGCCGTAGTGGAATGCCCTTCGATGGAATACATAGCTTATTTTACTACGAACCAATTAGCCCGATTTCATTTAGGTGAAAGGGGCGGTCGCTTTTCAATTTTAGATAGCGCTGTACGAGAAAAAAAAAGCTTTTTTGACAGCCTCAAAATTTTTTTTGATTTTATTTTATCATTTTGCTTGCTTTTTAACTTGAAATTTTAATTTTAGATGAGAAATTAAGCGTATATCGAAGTTTTTGAGATTAAATTGAAGTTTCTGATCAATTTTACAAGATTTTATACGCTTTCGTGTTCAAAGTTTATCCTTAAGCATTTGGCGGATCTATCTAATTTAGTAACTATAAATTTTTTTAGAGGTTTCCTTTAAAAAATTTTTCCAAAGGTGTTCGCGTTTAAAGTTCGTTTTTTGGCCAAAATGCATTAAAAAGTTATTGTAAACCCTGAATTTAGAAAATATTCCTATGAAAAATCCTTCATAAACAAATGTTATTTCTAAACAATATTTCCCTAACAATTCAAAAGAGCCATCACTTTTGGCTAGTCTAGAGCTTTATCTTCCAATATTTAAAGGTTGATAAAGATTTGGAGAAGAGGATTATTCGGGTAGCTCCTTTTAATGCCTAAGAAAAATATGGATTTATCAATTATGATGAGTGCAAAAAAAATTTGGTTTCATATTAATTTATTTAATCTCGTTGAACTTTATGTCATGCTTTTGTTTTTTTTGCGAATAGATGCGATCGATGCAAATAAAATGAAACTCATAGTTTACTTCACGCCCAGGGAAGTCTTGGAAACATCTATTTACAAAAATTGGATGGCAAAGTAAGTTTCTTTGTTTCGGCTTAGGATTCAAATTATTTCCTATTTATTTTATCAATGAAGCGTATTTTTTATGCGTGAGAACTAAAAATGATATCTATAAACCACATTTTGTAGTTTCTTAATTATAAAATTCAAACATTTTATTATTTTAAAGCTTTTATTATAGTCCAGCGTACTTTTGGTCATAATTCTTTGTTTTATTTCTATTTATGGAACGATAGGGGTATTATAATATGTCATTCTGTTCGATTTATAAATTTCACTTTACCGTTATCTTAATTTTTACTAATGTAGCCAGCATAATGGTATTTATGCTTATCTCAGCGAGCCCGGCTTTAAAGCGTAGTCAAATATATAAATGTTTGTGTTGTAAAAACGGCTGGGTTTTGTTTGGTTAACTTTTGCCTTTGATAGGACATAAACAGACTTAAGGTTTTTGGTATTAAATTCTATGAAAAAAATAATAATTTTTTTACCTTTTCTCAGATTTGGTCATTCCACCTCGCACTTGGTAGTTAACGAGTCAAACCACGGAGACCTTTCCTTTATAGACGCCCTGGAATTTCAAGCCAAAATAAACCTTCTCGACCCCGATATATATCCTTTGGGTTCGGTAGCACACCCACCAGACCCAAATAATAACGATTGGCCGCTGGAGCAGGGTTCTTATCATGATTGCGGACCATTATACCCGGGAAAAACGATAGCGAAATTTCATTTGAGACCCGCTTGCGATAGCCCCTACGATATAACCGACGTGAAACCATTTAGGCAGTGATTGCTTGCTAGCAGTGGCTATTTTATATTCATAGTCTAGATAGACTTCTCATGCCCTATGTTCCATGTGGTAAATTGTGTGTCAAATTTTCCTCCATTTGAAGATAATGACAACTGGAGTATTTCAGCCATGCCATTTTGCGGTATAACAGTGAGTTTACCTTCTGCACTATTTTATGAATTTCAACGAACGTCATTAAATTAATAATATGCAAAATATAGATGGCGCTATTTTTTGGATTTAATTTTTATGTAATGTGTAAATTATATTTATTTAGAATCTGTTTTAGATTTCTGCACAATTCAATATTTTTTTATTTATCTTTTTAAGATATATTTACAAAAATCACTAATATTTATTTAATTACCACTTTACCATGTTATCATTAAAATGGTGGAAAAAGGAGAACACATTTTGTGCGTTGATGAGCAGTTAATATAGGCTATGGTTGGTTATATTATAATTTACCTTCAGTTGAAATTTGGTTGTTAATTTACAGTTTACACAAATGACGATTGTTAAATAGGTATTTTACTTTTCATTTTGTACTGGATCACCATGCTT